>NQVE01000125.1:600000-767500 GCA_003260385.1 Cuscuta australis | reverse complement strand
CATATATATATATATATATATATATATATATATATATATATATATATATATATATATATATATATATATATATATATATATATATATATATATATATATATATATATTATATATATATATATATATATATATATATATATATATATATATATATATATATATATATATATATATATATATATATATATATATATATATATATATATATATATATATATATATATATATATACACACACACACATATATACATACATATATATATATATATATATATATATATATATATATATATATATATATATATATATATATATATATATATATATATATATATATATATATATATATATATAGGGAGTCAAATAGAGTTTGGTCGGAATCATTATTTGCACATGTTTCTATAGACGGAGTTGGACTTTCTACGCACAATATTTCCTCGTCTATAGATTTCTCCTCTGGATAGTGGAATCTTGGGGGTAAGTAGTGGACTCTATTTTCTTCAAAACAGAATCCTCTAGAGGTGTGTCTTCAACACGATTAAGAAGAGGGAAGTTTATTGCCATTGGCAAAACCTCCTCATCCTTCTTTGGCTTGAGTGAGCGTAGGTGGTTTTGAGTCAGGTCCCTTAGTTGGTTCCACCTCATGCACGACTTTGCTAGTTTGGCTAGGAAGGGATTCAGGTAACATCACCACAGTAGCTTTAGCGAGAGTTGTTATGCTCTCGGGTTTCTGTGATGGTGTTGAACTGGGTAAATCTTCTAGAACCGGGACCTGATGATTGATTGGTTCAGAGTTGGTCTTAGGTTCTAGATCCTCCTCTTAAGCAATAACCTCGCTCAATTCTTTATCGGCGGTTTTCTTTATGGGTGCACTCCTCTAGAGCAATAACCTCACCAGTATTCTTTATCGATGCTCTCCTCTAGACTAGATAACCGGCGTGAAAAGTTTGAATGGATGAGGACATCTTGAGCGGGGGAAGCTGCAAAGAGGAGTGCACACATGCACTTAGGAAGAAGAATGGGGCGGAGAAGGGCCCCTCCATGGCCTACCTTCCCTGTTCTCCCTCTGGCGTCATATGGTGGGGTTCCACCCATATCATAGTCCTGCCTCTAGCCACGAGTTTGGTGGCGCAACTGCTAAGATATGAGCATATGACAATTGTGGGATCGAAAGTGAACTAGAGCGACTCCAACGAGACCTTTATGCTTCTGTAGCAGGGCGAGCCTCCTCCGCCTTGATCCGACACATCCTTTAATATTGGAAAACTCTTGAAGTGTCATGGAGTCCCTATCTATTTCCCCAAAAGGAAGCCTTGGGGGTGTGGGGGTGAAGGAGCCAAGGAATGTTGGGGACGTGGAAAACATCAGGAAAACTCCAAAGAACTCAATTCCATTCTGTCACGAGAGGTGACAGAGGAAAGGAAGAAGAAGTCTTAGAAGCAGAAGGTTCTGAGGACGAAGAATAAAAAATGGCGAGGTCGATGAAGACTTGTTTTTTCGCACCCTCGGCCATGGTAGAAAGGTGAAGACTAATGCACAAGGGATGGAAAGTTGTAATAAAAGCAGCAATTGGTGAGAGGAAATGGTTGATTGGTCCCAAGGTTGACTAGGGTTTTGTCAGCCCGAGGTGGGCCGATTCACTAATGGGCCCGGAAAATTGAAGTAGGCCGGTTTACGTAAAGGATCAAGAACAATTAAAGTGTAAGTGGGTGCACATGTGTATGTACATAGTGGCAACATAGCAGATAGCAAAAAAAGGGTTAATACACAATAATACTCTCTCTGTCCGCCATAGATCTTCCTGGACATTATTTACATGGTCAAACTTAACTCACTTTGTTTGCTTATTTTTACTACTCATTTCGTAAAATAATATAGTCTTGTCACATCTAGCTTATTAAAACTTTTCCCGTAGTTTTTTACTATATAAATTTTATTTTGAAATTTTAGTCCTATAATCAAATAAATTGAATTGAAAATAAAATGGGTTAAGCCTCATAACATGTAATGCGAAGATCTTAGGTGGACGGAGTACAAAATAGATATCAATGTCATGTTTCTCGGGAATCCAGGATCCATGAAGAGATACAATAAAAGGACTGGCAGGAAGCCCATAATGCTTTATGAAAGACTCCATGCTGGTCCGGGGAGGCAGGTCTTCTTCAATTTTCCCATAAATGTAGGTCTGCATGTTGAAGATGCCTTCCGCATAACAAGTGCTAGCCCGGGTAGACAATGCAGCAATTTGTGCTTGCTGTTCAGCCATCTCCCTCCAGAGTGTCGATTCTCTCCTCAAGCAAGGGAACAAAACCCATGTCTTTCTCCAGGGTAGCTACTTGGGCTTGGAGTTCTTCGACCCGGACTTCTCTATTGCCATCCTGTCAAGGATAACCTTTTTTTGCACGAGCTGGCAGAGTTTTTCCTCGTTCCCCAAGGCACTGTCTCGCCGGGCCTCATGTAACTTTGCCCCCCAGCTTGGAGATACGTGCACCCTATTCTTGGATGGTCGTTGCTTGGTTCTCAGCCAACTGCGTAGACGCCAATAGACAAGATTCTTTCTCCTTTAGTGCCTTTTGAAGGGCGGTCTTCTCTGACTCTAGCCTGACTGTATTGGAGTAAAATTTCTAGAATTCCAGCTCCAAATCCTTTGTTTGCTCCTTGATGCCGGCAACTTGCTTCTCCAAAGATTCCACTTGGGACTCTTTGGTCTTTAGTACATTCTCTGCGTCATGGAACCAGGTGGACTTGGCGGAACCCCGCGGCCGCTCAATCTCCTTTCTATGTCTTTTGCTCTCCGCCTTCTAGAGTTCTCAGTCGTAGGTCAGCTTCTTGTTCACCTCTCGGAGGCGGGCGTTCTCGTCCTGGAGAATATGGTTTCTCCCTTGGGTTTTTTAGAGCTGGGCTTGCGCTTTTGCAGCTACTCCCTTGGGGACCAGATCACACCTTCTTTCTCCCCTAAGTAAGTGAGAGCCTGGGAGTTCTAGAATGATGTGCCAAGGTATTCTTCAACTAGTTTAAGGAAGGCTGTGTGGGCCTATAAATGACATAGGTGTTAGCGAGGGAAACAAATGGGATAATCTTTTGGATAAATGAATGGTGACTTGTTACGTGCTCTATGAAGCTGAGGGTAGCAAGTGCCACCATGTCCGGGCAGTCATTGATGTCGCCAGGGGCTGAACCTAGGGCAATCTCCTGGACTTGTTCCATCATCTTCCTTGCTCTGGCGTGGGCCTCCTTAGCAGATGATATGCCATCATGAATAAGAATCTAATTTTGCTTGAATTGTGCTAGGGTCTCTAGCGTAAACCTATGTCTCGTCACCGGATGAGGGCTCACTCGGGAGGAGGTGGACCCATGCAGTTGTGATTTTAAGAAAGGTGTTAGATCCTTGATTACCAGGGTGGAAAGGCATGCGCCAGAGAAAGACCCATCAAACTATTAAAGACCCCGTCCCCGGCTGGATGGGTTTGCCTAGGGACATCCGGAAATGGCTCTGGGGGGTTTGAAGCAATGGCCTCAGTTTGAGGCACCTGGCTAGAACTAGATGCCTCGACAGTCAAAGCACAAAGACCAGCCGAACCCTTGGAGTCAAGGCTATCCAGAGGGATTTGGCAGGGAGAGTCCGTTTCAAGCGTGTTCACTTGATTCCCCTTCCCCGGGGAGCAATTCCGGGTGGTAAGTCCCGGATTGACCTCCATGGCGAATGGGGTGAGTAAGAAAAAGGATTGAGACCCCAGGGTAGCTTCGTCTTGGGATCCCTTTGTCATCTTCTGCCGTAGAAGGATGGCATGGTTGAATTGTTTGCATTTTTGCGTGCTGGTGGGCTTTTGGAGGACCAAGCCGGTAGGCCGGGAGACGACGGCTCGAGAGGAAATTTCTCCGGTCTTCAGTGAAGTTAGAACCCCGGAGGCTCTAAGAGTGGCGGCATTTGTAGTCTTCCCGGCATCCCAGGATTGGGAGGATCCTGTTCTACCTGCACCTCTTTGACGAGAGACTTTTTGGAACCCTTCGGCTTCACATCTGTGGAGGCAGCTTGCTTTCCCTTGATGCAGGGCACAACGGGATTATTCCCGGGAAAGTGAAAGTCGGCGAGACGGAACATTGGTTCCGTGTGAAGATCCTCATGATCTATCAGCCCGTGCACTTCATCTCTTTGTGGGCCTTCTCCACCAAAGATGATTTGGAGAAGGAAGTGCGGGATAAGTCAGAGCGAAGCGCTATTGGGGGAGATCCAAAGGACTGTGGTTCGGAATTCAATGATGAAGTACTTCCTGGCCCATTTCTTGAGTTTGGATTCCACCTTCTTAAAGACGGGCCAATATTTGTTTGGGTACACGCTGAAATATGGGAAAGGACCACCGATGCTAAATAGGAACAAAAATCATTGATGGAAGGAATCCTCTGTTTACCATGGAAGCAAAGAATTTATGAAGCCACGTATTTGTGCGCGTTCGAAGTGAACTTCCCAGGAGGAATTTGCCAGGTGGTGCAGTGGTCCCGAATGAAAGTGTGGAGCGGCAGTGTGAAGCCGGTCAAGAGTGAGTCATAGTGCATCATGAGGAAGCGATGTGGCTCGGGGTTGGAAGCAAGGTTCACACCCCCGCAACGTCCAGGTATTGAACCCTGAACGGGTAACCGAGAAGATCACGCATAAGACTAAGCTCTGATTCCTTGATGATGGAAGATTCAGGCCGCCATTGTTCAGAATCGATAGTCTTGGAAGACATGTTGGGAAATTTGAGTGAAGGCTGAGAATCGAAAGCGAGGATTTCTTCAAAATCAGATTGAAGGCGAGGTGAAGGAGAAGAGAGGAAGAATGGATGGCCAAAGGTACATGAGTTTATAGGCGTTATGATACGAAGCCCGAGATGAGGTGATTGGGGTCGTTTCTAATTTAACACGGGATTTGAAGGCGGCTCATCATTAGTTTCTCAGTTACACGTCACTTAGAAATTGGGAGGCTTGTTCGTGAAATGGATCCATAAAGGCCCAAGTATGTTTTCAGAGCCCAACAGGAGTACAACCCAGAGCGGGACTGTGAAGGTGGATCAAACCCAAGGATTGAACAAGGCAATGGGCCAATCCCAGCCCGTGAAGACAAGATTGGTCACTAAGTAAGAGGAGAGCGCAATCCCCCCTGATCATGAGATTGATGGGCAATTGATAACTGATTGCTCGCCCACTATTGACGCACGGTAGCCAATCAGTCTGATAAGGTAGCACATATATTACATACCATGTACATAGTGGCGTTAGATTATAAATATGAGGCAAATCCTCTCTTGTAACCCAAGCTGAATCAAGCTAATGCAAGCATATGAGAGTCATATTCCAATCTATATTCTTTTTATTTACATACAAGTTCTTCGTGCCACCTTAGTTGCTGGGCTATATTCCATTAGTTGTAATTATATAAAAAGTAATGAAAATTAGTTAAAATTTACATACTACATTTAAAATATTATACTTCATAATAAAGTAAGAAGTAAAAATAAAAATACAAAGTTGTATTTATAACCACATACTCCGTATTATAGGTATTAAAAATAAAAAACTTACCCGGAAACTATCTGGTCTTAGATCAGAATGGACCAAATTTATACTGGTCCTTAATATTTAGATCAGAAACCGGTCCGGAATTTTACAGGTTTAGCTCGGAACAAATTTTTCTAGTTTGGTCTGGTTTTCCTGTTCAACCCGGATTTTGTACATCTCCAACCATTAGTGATGCTCTAAGGAGGAGATAGAAAAGTGGGATTGAAAAACGAAATAAAGAGGAAAAATTTTTTAATTCAAAATATTGGGCTGAAAAAGTTGAAATGACGGGAAATAAAGTGAATAAGAAGGAAACAAACCTCAAAAGGAAATATACTTAGAAAAAAAGATAAAATAACATAACATGATAAAGTTATGATAGATTGATAAATGTAAATTTTAATATGAAATAAAATATATTCGAGCGAAAATATATCCGATACCGAAATAAATTCGAGCTGAAATATATGTGAAACCCAAATCCAAATATGAATAAAGTTGAATTAAATTCAAAACGAAATCAAATGGAACCGAAATGATTATAATATGTATCCAAAAGATATTCTAATTGAATAAATCTGTACAGAAATCCATCTGATTGTCAAAGTGTAGACAACTTTAGTGTACACCACTTGTATATGACTATACAGAGTGTGTTACCCGCATACAGACAGTTGTTGTATGTGTGTTTGTAACACGGGAAAAAGACAAATAGGAAAAACAATAAAAATATATCAAAATGAGAGTTTCATGTTTTTATTCTCGAAATAGAAATTAAAATGCATTTACAGTGCGAATCATGACCATATACATTATCAAAACGTATTGTGAAATATTCATATACAATACTACATTATTATAGTGCGAACTTCTATTTCAGTATAAAAATTTATTTTGAGATTTTCTCTATATTTTATTCTTATTCAAGTTGATTTTTTTGTAACATACTACTCCTTTCGTCCCGTTTTAAATCGCCCGTTTTGACTTTTAGGCATATTTAAGGAAAATTAAAAATAGAGTTGATTTTCCGAAATTGTCAATACTTTTTAGGAGAGATGATGATGAATGAGAATATAATGTGGAGAAGATTGACTTATTTTAGAGGTAGTTTAGGTATTTTATTTTTAAAAGTTTACGAAAACAACTAACAGAAAACTTATTTTGAGACGGAGAAAAAAAGCAAACAGACTATTTAAAATAAGTATTATATGGTGGATTTAAACCTAGCATAACCCATTGGCATAACTTCACAACCACCCTGGCACCCTCCATTAGAGAAGCAGATTTTGTGCGGTTCAACCCTACTGAAGACTGAAGCACCCAACAGTCAAACACGAGAACGGAGGACGAACCCTAGAAACCGCGCATACGGACTGGAAAGAAGAAATCTGCATCTCAAGAAGCAAAGCAAACGGGGGACACGGACTGGCGATCAATTTATGCAGCGTGAAACACTATTACTATAGCTGAAAAAAATGTATTATAGAGGGTAGGAACTATGACGCTCTTGCTCGTTCATTTTCTTCCCAGATATCCTTTCTCACATCTTTCTTTATGCTTTCGTTTTTTTAATGTCATTCTTTTGGAATTGGGTATCTCTTCGATTCTAGCATTTTGATCATTTTAAATGGCTCCATCCGGTATTAGTATGAACCACGAACTGTTTATATTTTTCCTGATATTTGTTTAATGCCAAAAGTTTTTTGTTTTGAGCCGTAGTAATTCTCCCCGATTGAGGTATTGCTTTCATAAACTTAGCAGTTTTTTAAATGATGTCTTTACTTGTCTATGGAATACGTAATTGCTTCATTAACAACTTCCAGCATGTTCCATTTAATTTTGTTTTGCATTACCTGAGTAAGAAAATAATATAAGTGCTGCCAAGAACATAAACATATTTTCATTGATACCTATACTGTTGTTGGGTTTTGATTGTAACCTTGGAAATTAGAGCCCTATTATATATGAGTGGGCTTGCCAATTGTTCTTTGCCTTATGGTACAGAGAAGCATTCTTATTCCTCTAGTGCTGTGTAATTGTAGAAAGATCATACTCTTTTGTTATCAGAAGCTTACTGCATGAAATGACATAAAAGTTTGTTCTTTATGATTGATATATGCAGAGGATATATGGATGGTGGTGATTCCAGGGAAATGGGTCTGAAAAGGCAGCGTATTATGGATCAAAGTTCCTCTTATTACTCAATTCCATTGGGTTCAAGTTATATGTACAATCCAGCTCCGCCTCCCCCTGCTCTTGAATACCCTTATATTGGCCAGCCTCCTCCACCTCTCCCTATTGTCCGACTTCGAGGCCTCCCATTTGGTTGCACAGAGGGTGAGATAGCAGATTTCATGCACGGTTTGGATGTAGTGGATGTGCTTCTGGTTCACAAGGGTAAAAGGTTTACAGGGGAAGCTTATTGCGTTCTTGGATACCCCCTTCAAGTTGATTTTGCTCTTTCAAGGAACAAGAAGAACATTGGGCGAAGATATGTTGAAGTTTTCAGAAGCAGCAAGCAGGAATACTATAGAGCTATAGCTAATGAAGTATCTGATGCAAGCAGTGAATCTATTCCAAGGGCTAGATCTGCTGAAGATTTGGCAGAACATACTGGAGTTTTACGGATGAGGGGAATGCCATTCTCAGCTTGCAAGGAAGATATTATTGACTTCTTCAAGAATTTTTCACTTCTACAGGACTCAATTGTTATACTTGCTAATTCAGAGGGAAAGCCAACCGGTGAAGCATTTGTGGAGTTTGCAAATGCAGAAGATTCAAGGGCTGCAATGGCCAAGGATAGGATGACAATTGGGAGTCGCTATATTGAGCTTTTTTCTTCATCTCATGAAGAGTTGGAAGAAACAGTTGCAAGGGGCAGGTGATTACTTTCTTCTTTTCACATTTATCTAAAAAAGATAAGAAAAACTGCTAATTTTCCTCTGCTTATTAATTGCTAGTCAGTTTTGCTTTATGCTTCCCCACCCCCTCCCCTCACCCCAATTTCTTCTTAGGCTCTTACACTAAGGGTCCTGTTTCGAAACTAAAAAAAGAACTCATTTTTAGAATATACTTCCATTTCATTGGTGTGGGGGAAAGTAAGAAAAATGACTATTTCCCCCCCTGGTTAGTTTGTTTCCCAGGATAATTGCTCCTCTTAATAAATTAAATGAATACTTTGCTACTAATAGTTATGTTCCCTAAATTAATTTTCCATCTCAAGTGGAAAAGATGCATGAATTGTTAAGCATTTTAGCTCAGTAAATTTGGACGGTTCAAGCTGCCAACCACCTACCCTATGCGCTCATATCCCTAAGTTCCTCTATAAATAGGAAAGACCAATATGCTCTAGAGGACACATGATTTATCCTTCTCTTCCCGGTTACTCTCTATTACTGTTTTTTTGTTGAGACATGAAGTTGAGTGCTTTGATTGTAAATATCCTTAGAGTGTTGTTCTTCCCAATTACAAGCCATGGATGACCTAAGCCCTTCTTCACCCCACATGTAGTCCCCATGAGATTCCGTGGATGATGGTTTTACATCTTATCAGTGATGCTTCCTAAAAATGCAATCTGAGAGACATCTACCTTTCAGTGTTTGTAGAATTATATACAATCCTTCATGACAAGCCTACCAGTTTCAAATCATATCGAGTTGAAGCATCACACATCAACAACTCGTAAAAGGATTTTTGTGATTTAAAATTTTGCAAGTCACATGAGTTGAAGCCTCACAGTATTAGTGGTGTACTGGTGTTTATTCTTACAATACTTTGCTTTGATCACAAATCATCACACTAGTCCCAAAAGTCTTTTTTTTCGAACTTTCACTATAATCATTTGAAAAGCCACTAGTGGTTCTATAATCCTCTCCACCCTCACCATACTATTAACCCTAAGATGGTCAATGGATTTTCTTCTCATACTTCATGTCACCCTATAGGAATTTATTGAACATATTTTCTAGGGTTTTGATAGTGCATACTGTGCGTTTAGGGGAATCAAAAATCTTGCAACAAGGACAAAGGCATGAAGTCATGGACGTGGTTAAAAAAAACCATTCTCCCTGCCATTGACAGTAAACCACTTTCCAACATAGCAAAATAGCAGCCTTTCTCACTAGTTTGGTAATGATTGTACTAGATACACAACACATGATCGTACTAGATACATAACACAGTAATGGACCTGTAATCATTCCAATTGACAGAATTTATCGATCGGTCCATGAAAGAACTAGAGGACAAGCGACATCAGATCTTCCCTAAAAAAGTGACCTCCTATCCTCCTGTCCATCAGGGATTTGATGAAATCATAAACCGCTTGCTCAGTAATCAAAGATGGGATATTACCTGGAAGCCCAGTAACCTTTATATCATCTATGGGACTATCTCAGAGAATATGCAAGAGAAGTATTGCACAGTTAGGCTCACTTATCTGATTTCCTTAAGTTTTCATGACCTCATATATCTTGATTTCTTGATTTTCTCCCCTGATACATGCAACAATCTGATGGAAATAAGCTGTTTTTCTGAAGTCCCACACTCCCACTCTACCAGCCACCTAATTCCACACCTTTGTTTCAGAAATTGCTCGTCATTTGCAAGATGTAAATTTAATTACACATTAGCCTCATCTCAACCTTGGTAGGATTATGCCCAAACTTGTCCTCGATGTTGTTAGCCTCTGTCTTCGCATTCCTAATGTAAGAAAATACCAGATTCGTGTACAAGAATAATGAATATGATGGTTTTACATTTTCTAGAAGAGGAAGATCCCGGTTTTTCAGTACAAAAAAGAAAAAGTTTGATATTAGTATATAAGTATTTTACCATTCCAAACCCTAGATTTTAAGATAAAAAGATAAAGAAAAGTGCCCGTAATTAATCATTTCCTATGAAGACAAAGTAGTGGGATGGCAGTAGGCTCCATGGAGGATGGAGAGAAGCGTTGATCATGTATGAAGAAGAAAATGAGTAATGGGTGAGATGAAGAGTGACATTAGCATAGAACATTAGTCCAATTGTGGTATTTTCATTTCACACCGTATTTCAGAGTCAACCAAATATTGAGAAATCCAAACATGCCTTATGGCAATTCCTTTGTATAAAAACTAACACTTGGTTATCTGCATAAGATTACGTTTCAATCATACTTACTGTGCTCTCATTTATAATCAATAAATTCCTTTATTGTATGTTTGGCAACTTGGATTTGGATTTCTAATCCGGATTTGGTTTAAATTCCATGTTTGGGATACTTAAAAAATTTGAATTTTGATTTAAATCAAATTTCTCTCATTAATAACAAAGCTCAATTTGAAATCCATACATCTCACCTTGTCATTTGAAATTCAAGAATTCAAACTTTGAAATTGAAATGCTTTAATTGAAATGAAATGCTAGCTCCCAAACACTAGTTTATTTTCTTTTCATGGGACAAAGATTATATGGCATCTACTTTAAGTAAACCTGCCCATCATGTTCTTTCTTCTGTATAGTGCTGGGAAATTGTGTACTTGGAAAGTTATTCAACTCTTTTTGTTACATGTAATAAATGTCCCAAAAATGTCTTCACAAAGGAACAACTTGTGATCTGGATGGGTCCTTTAGACATCAGTAGAGTAGTGTAAGTTCGAACTACAGCATCTGTTTAGTAAAGATTTGTTTGAATGACTCATTACTTATAGCTTGTGTGGATGCCCCATTTGAAATGGAGTGTCATTTAACTCTACTTGTTCTGAAACCAGAGTATTGCAGAAAACATCAGAAGGGGAGGACCTAACTGAAATGACTGCCGTTCTGCGAATGAGGGGACTACCCTATTCAGCTGAAAAGGATGATATTATTGATTTCTTCAAAGATTTTGTTTTATCAGAGGATTCAGTTCATATTACGCATAATCTCGAAGGGAGGCCAACTGGAGAAGCATTTGTGGAGTTTGCAAATCCTGAGGATGCAAAGGCAGCACTAGCAAAGGATAGGATGATGCTAGGTAGTCGTTATATAGAGCTTTTCCAGTCCTCTCATGAGGATCTGAACGAGTCTCTCTCAAGGAGAAGGTGACATATGTGTTTGTGATGTAACGACTTCAAGAATCTTCACTGATTTTGTTTGGGAATTTTGGGCAAGGTCACAAATTTGTTTGCAATGTAACTTTTAGAATCATTACTGAGTGTTTTGCTGAAAGCCGATCCTATCCTACTACATGAGGCTTATGACTTAAAAACAAGGCTTGCACGTGCATAAAATGCACCAAAGAGGTCATGTATGCTAATAGGATCAAAATGTCAATAACACTAAGCATGAAACTATGCATTAAAAGAAAGTCATATACACGGTGTATATGACTTTCTTTCAAGGCATAGTATCATGCTTTGTGTTATTGACATTTTGGTCCTATTAGCATACATGACCTCTTTGGTGCATTTTATTTGGTTGAAACTTGGAGCCGCAAGCTCCATGGTTGGGGTATTGCATTGCGTAGGGCTCTGTATTTGGCAATTGTGGCAGATGTTTATTTTGTTGGGAGAGCTAGGTTATGCAGCCTGCTTTGATCATTGCTGTTTCCTCGATTATTTTTATGATGAATAACAGAAACTTAAGTATGAGACTTTTTTGGTAGTACCGGTGAATCAGATAAATTGTAATTTATCGTATTCTGTATAAGTTGTTCTCATCATGCACGATCCATTTTTGATTTGCGGTGTTGTTTTAGATGCTTGATTTCTTTGGAGATCCATGTCTTAGGGGTGTTTGTTTTTTGGTGGGAAGAACTTCTAACCACTTATGTCTGGCCGTGCAGACTCGGACAGACATTAGGGACGCGCAGACTGTTTGTTTTTTAGAAGACAAACCACTTAAAAATGTCTTTCAAACATTTTTTTCAAGCAGACATAAAACCAACAGCTTCTCAAGTCTTTTCATCAATTACGATCCATCTCAAAACCTATCCATATGCCTCCCTTCCTGATCTCTCCGTCCGGCCTTGTGCGCGACCCTCTACCGTCAGAGTCTCTACCACTGCCGGCGACTCGTCTCTCCCTCAGCCGGCTTCTCATCATCTTCCCCAGCCGTCCGTCTCCCCCCTCCCCAGCCAATCGTCTCCCTCCGCCGACTTCTCCTCATCCCCGCCGGCGACGCCTCCTTCTCCTCATCCCCGCCGGCTTTTTCTCATCCCTTCCGTCCATCTCATCCGATTCTCATCCCTCTAGCAACAAGTCTGTTTTTTCACTTTTTTTTTGTTTTTTAATCTCTTTTTTAACAATTTTTTTTACATTTTTTGTTGTTAACAATTTGTGCAGTAGTCAATGTTTTTTTTACATTTCTGAACATTCTCATCCCTGCCGGCAACAATTTGTACAATTTTTTTACAATGTTTTTTTTACATTTTTTTAATCTCTTTTTTTATACAATAGTCAACAATTTATTATGAATTGTTGCTAAAGATTGTTGTAGTAGTTCAATTGCTGAGCACTTAATGCAATGTGTGGAATAAATTATTTGAAAAGTGCGGAATAAATTATTTAAAAAATTGCTGAGCACTTAATGCAAAGTGCGAAATAAATTATTTGAAAAATTGTTATTTTAAAAAATGTTATTGTTGTTATTTCAGTGTTGTAGAACTCTTGATTAAATTTAAATGTTTAAAAAATATTGATTGCTTTAAAAATCTGTTTATTTTTAATTTCAGTTTATTTAAGAAATCTACAGAAGTTAAAAAACAAATAGTCTTCCTCTTGCAGACTGCAGACCTTTGGTCCAACTCTTCTTCTGCATATGTGTGCAGATGTGGTCTGCAGACTGCTGACCTTTTTCTGCAGAAAAAACAAACAACACCTTAGTTTGCATTTTTGCACATTAGTTCAATATTATATTAATATGTTATCCAAAAAAATGTCATTAACTTTCTTGATTTCTATGAAACAAGCTAGTTTGCTCAACTTTCACTACTCATTTTATAATACTTTGAATGAAATAGTAATGTCACTTCTTGTTTTGAAGAAAAGTTTTAATTTTGCATATACCAATAAATTGAATTGAAAAAAATAGTTGGTCTAGTCTCGTAAACTGAAATGAGTAATTCAATTTCGAGTTGAGAGAGTAAAATTTATATAATTAAAAACGGAAGACAAGATTTATAAAAACAAAATATGACATGGTTGTATTATTTTATCATATAATACATGAAAATATATAGAGAAAGATAAAATCATTTGACAATCTAAATTAAAGAATCAAATGGAACGAAATGTGTTGTACGTAGTTTTCTAGTATAATAGTAGGTGTTTGAGCGTGACACCATTTTTCCTATTGAAATATAGGGTTGATATATTAAAAATAAAATATAACATGTCATATAAATAACTTTAATCTTTTAAACATAGGGCAACCTAGGTTGTATCCGCACTCATATTTTTTTACAATTGTGACGCATTCACGGTCTCGCATCCGTGCTCCCAGTGCACTCGAATTCGCAGTATGTGACCTAGGTTCGAGCTAATCGATAAGTTCAATTGTTAAATTAGCTTTAAAGGGTTGAAAGTCTCTAGCATGGTAGCCCATTACTAGCTTCGACTAATCGATTACTAAGCAGTTGTAACTTCCCTAAATTTTATTTTCAATCATTTTGAAGCCTAACTACTCCTATCATCCCCCAACATATAGAGATGATATAAAGACAATTTTTTTGATTACATTGAGAGCTTTGATCATGATAAACACGTCATTTACCCAAGCATAAGATCGTTGTGTATCATAATCTCTGTATGCTTGAGTTTTATACTCGTTGTATGAGCATTCGGGAGTTGATATTACTATTAAAATATCAAAAACGTGAAAAATAAATAACACACTATACAAGAAGAAAATATGAGAGAAAACTTATATTTTCACTATTTTAGAACGATACACAAAAAACTCTTCCTGTTTACAAGTGCTAAATACCAGACACTTATAAACAGACTTTACACACCCTACACCCGGATGTATTTTTTCGAGTAACTAAAACCAATTACTCCCTACGCTCACTCACACAATGTTGGTGATATCTTGTGTAGACATCTCTCTTAACCTTCCTCTTTTTTCCTTCCCCTCCCTACGGTATTGTTGCATGGCTTTTAAATAGCCAAATACACAATAGTGGGGAATAATCTAGCTCACACCTCCAAGAGAAAGAAAACAAAACTCCTAAAGGCTCTCCTGCCACTTCTTGGTTGTTTCCACCAAGTTACATCTTTTTTTTTCTTTTTTTTGTTTCAATTATTTAATCAAAATACCTCAACAAACTCCACCTTGATTAAATAATAAAACTTGGTTCGGCTCCACCTCGCTCGTTCCGGCGAGGTCACAGTTTCCACCAACTGGAGAAGCTTCAAACGTCACCCGCTTCTTCAATGCAAATGCTCCGCTCGTTGCACTTGTAATTTTTCCTTCTGACACCTTCCGTGTCAAATCTTTTTCAACAAGTTTATACAAGCCCTTTGACAAAACTCCTTTTGCTACCACCATTGCTCCCCTAGAAATTTTTAACACTCCACCTTGAACAAAAATACGGCAGCCTTCTGAATCTAAAGCCCCCAATGAAATCAAATTTCCTTTTAGACCCGGTACATGTTTCACTCCAGTTAATGTTCTCACCACGCCATCAAACATGCGAACTTGCACTGTTCCGACCCCTGCAATCTTGCTCCGTGCACCATTTGCCATCTTCACAGCACCCCCATCACAAGTTTGATACGTATCAAACTGTTCCTTAACTGAACACATGTGAAACGAACAACCCGAATCTAATATCCAATCCGATTTACCTAGACTCTTTGTGGTTGCCAAAAACAAGTCTTCTTCACTTGCTTGGTTCGAACTTTCTGCAACCGCAGTCACGGGTGTTTTCCCGTCCTTCTTTTCCTTCCTCCTCTTTGGACAATCCCTTTTTAAATGACCCTCTTCATCGAAGTAGTAACACCGAAAGCTTTTAATACTCGATTTGAAGCGTTGGGACACGCCGCCCCTCTCTTTAGACCGTCCTCGTTCCCGACCAGCTCCTTTTGCTACCAAAGCTTGACCGTCATTTGATACCCCGTTGCCACCCCGCCGAGTCTCGTTCATCAACAACGCAGCAACTACTTCATCAAATTTTAAGGTCTCTTTTCCAAACAAAAGCGTGGTCACGATGTTGTCAAAAGATGAAGGCAATGAAGCCAACAAAAGCAGCGCCTTGTCCTCCTCTTCAATCTCCACATCAATGGATTCCAACTCTGTTGTAATCTTGTTGAATTCATCCAAGTGTCCATTAAAGTTAGCTTCCTCCGCCATTTGGATAACAAACAATCGTTTCTTCAAGTATAGCCTACTTGTCAACGATTTCAACTTGTACCGGCTCTCCAGCTTGTCCCAAATATTCACCGGGTCCGTCAAACCGAGAACCTCCCGAAGAGTATTATTTGCAAGGCATAGGCACATTGTACTTGTTGCCATGTCCTTCAAATCCTCCCACTCTTCTTCCGACAATTTTTCCGGTTTGTCGTTCTTCCGGTGTTTGGCCCACTCAGCATCCGTCATTTTTTCTGTCCTCTGAACCTTCACCTTCAGAGCTTTGATTGTCCCTTCCCGAGTAAGAACACTTTTTACTCGTTGTTGCCACAGAGTAAAATCACCACGTCCATCGAAAGGTTCGACGGAAACATTCGAACTTTTCACCGATGCCATTTTTCAAGTTCTTCGACTTTCTTCTCTTACCGCTTAGAAATCCCTCCGCCCCAAATGTAACTTGGCTCCGATACCAATTGTTGTGATTTTAAGCGCGTAAGACTATTAAAATATCAAGAACGTGAAAAATAAATAACACACTACACAAGAAGAAAATATGAGAGAAAAATTATATCTTCAATATTTCAGAACGATACACAAAAAACTCTCCCTGTTTACAAGTGCTAAATACCAGACACTTATAAACAGACTTTTCACACCCTACACCCGGAGGTATTTTTTCGAGTAACTAAAACCAGTTACTCCCTACGCTCACTCACACAATGTTGGTGATATCTTGTGTAGACCTCTCTCTTAACCTTCCTCTTTTTTCCTTCCCCTCCCTACGGTATTGTTGCATGGCTTTTAAATAGCCAAATACACAATAGTGGGGAATAATCTAGCTCACACCTCCAAGAGAAAGAAAACAAAACTCCTAAAGGCTCTCCTGCCACTTCTTGGTTGTTTCCACCAAGTTACATCCTTTTTTTCTTTTTTTTGTTTCAATTATTTAATCAAAATACCTCTACACCTTCATTGTATTGCATCAATCTATTCATTGGGAGTTCATAGTTTGTTGTCCTTTGTTTTCTTTCCTTGTGAAAGAGTGTTATATGTTGGGGTTGAGACTTCACCAAGTGGTTTGGGTAGAAATCTTAATTATTTGTGAAATACAATGTTTGGTGTATGAAATCTCATGACTTGTGAAATCAAGTCATTGGTAGAAAGATAAGAGGCTTATGAAATCAAGTTCAATTCTCGAGTTGTAAGGTTTGCTAAATACTATTAAGTTTGGTGGGATGGTTAATGAAGGGTCAATCAAATATATGAAATAGTTCTCAAATATAGAATAACACTTAGAAAATAATTTCAAATAGAGGACTATGTTAAAAACTCTTGAGTTATGAAAGACCGTTCGTGAGTGCATTGCCAGTGAAAACAAAGTTGTGTATGGCACAAAGGGAGTATTTGTTACGGTGCGTGTAGACTATTCACAAAGAAAAAGAGAGTCTCGAGGCAAGTAACGGAAGTGAGAGAAAAGGTGAGATGTGAGAGACATATAATTGGGTAAAATACTGAATTGTCTATTTAGCTAGTATTAATAGGAGCCCACGTCGTCATGCATGCTTTACAAGTATGAAATAACAATACAAAATACAGGAAATTTGTAAAGCAGATAGTCCCACATCATTCCGTACCCCTTAGCCACAACTCTGTCCTCAAAGCTTGAACTCAAAACTATAGGACGGTACTTTTGTCAGTTGGCCTTTCTTTTAAAGTTTTTTTTTTTTTTGCAAGAATAGCTTCTGGATGAGGATGGTTATTGGGGTCAATGTCTTGAAACCAGTTGGAATGTATAATGCTGCAAGTAGATCTCCTCTAAAAATTCTTAATCTTACATGAGACATTTGGTGAACCTAAGCTTGAAGAGGAAGCTTGAGCTTATAGGCCTTGAATTGTGAGGCAGGAAACACTAGACATCTTGACCTGAGTGAAAGGATGAAGTTTACATGCAACTTTAACCACCTTGGACTTTACTTGAAAAGTGCTAGCATATTTGGGTCCCAATATCCCAGTTTCCCATAAGCCAAGCACAATGTCCATGTAGGCTTATATACCAGGATAACACCAACAAATACCAACATTGGCTCCATGAGACAGTACATGTAGTGATCTTGGTTTGCCAACCTCATATGGTTGTATCCAACTCCCAAATCCATCTTGCTAAAGTCAGTAGCTCCTGTCAACCCATCAATTAGCTAGCCTTTCTACCCCAAGTATTGCCAATTTGTGCTTAATATATGTTTGTTGGCTATTTTTTGTCCACCAAGACTACCAGAAGGGCTAAAGAGTACCATTGTCTCGAACTGTACTAGTGAGCATTACCTCATTAACTAGTTGCTCAATCACCTTTTGGTGTTTGATGGGGCAAACTTATATGGCCTGAACCCAACAAGAGCTGCATCCAGCTGTAGGGGCATAGTGTGGAATAGGGTTTCCTTTCTTTTTCATTACGAGTGTTCAGCTTTCAAAAATAACCACAATTTACAATTTCAGAATGCTCTTTCCTTTCTTTTTCAGTTTGTGCGTGTTCGGATCAGCTATTTACAAGTGTTGTTGTTACGATAGCTGTCTAGAAACTTTAGATTTTGGATGTTCATTATTAGCTATTGCAATTTGAAATTTCTGTACCAATTCCTTTTTAAAGTAGGAGAATATTTCAGGAAGAAAAATTAGAGATCTAAAAAAAGATAATTTTGAAAAAGTAGGAGGTTGTAACTTAGAAGCTACAGAAAAACTAGAAACCAGACCGCCACAAAATGCAGCCATTAGCTGTGTTTCATCTCTCAAACGCAACATGTTCAGCATAGCCGAAGAAATAAGTGGCGATATACTAGGAATTAATGAAAGGTTTCTTACAAGTTATAATTGCAAATTGTGAATTCCTTTGTACTAAAGATATGAGCACCACAATGCAAATCATCCTTCAATGACTCTAAAGCTTTTGCTGTTAGCCAATAATCAGCTATAATGTCAGGAAATAAAAGTGAGGGCGTATATAGCATTACACTCCCGAGAGATGAATATCTCAAAATGCTTTTTCAACTCTTTATCCAAACGGGTTTCGTTTGATTGACAGTAGTTCCACATCCAACTGTCAAGAAGAAAAAAAAGGGAATGAGATTATGTTATAGTAAATCATTCCCAGAATCTGACATTAAAAAAAACAAAAATAACCAGAGAGCACACACAATAGCAAACTCTTTAACCTGAAAATAAAAATTGGAACATATTATAACTTGTAAAAAATTTCATTATAATTAATTGACTACAAAATAAACCAAGCAATAAGTGTAGTGCAAGTGCTAGTAGACTATTTGTTTTGAGAGAAATGATGGTCATAAATACAAGAGTCACAAAATATACAAACTTTCCATTTGTATTAAATTTCTACTTTCTAATTATTTAAAACCATTTTGTTCTCTTGTTAAAGTGCACAAATAGTACAATTGTGTATTTTGTGACCTTTGTGTTTATGATTCTAGCATTTCTCTGACTTTGAACTCATGACCTTTGGTCTCTGTGCTGACTTGTATGACAAAAGGCAATTTAAGTCCTGAAGACTTAATTCGATGATGTGGCAAAAGCGTGAGGCGCAAGATTACGTTTAACAGGATGAATAGAAGCATTAAAGTATTATCAAGTGGACTAGCATCATTGTAGGGATTGCCCCTATTGAGAGACTTCTTCATGTTTTCACTTGTTTGTTTTCTTTTACTACTTGTTATGGTGTTAGAAAACCATGTTGGGTTGTTATTTTTCCTAGTTCTATCCATGAGACTGTGATTACCCTGTTCATAAGCTTGCTTATTCATCGAACATAATTCTTTTATTTTGAAGGAATTAGTAGAGTAGAATATGTTATGTTCTAAATTGTAACTATGTCCTAACTCTTGTGGTTAAACTGCTGATATATTAGAGCATTCTCTCATACAAGGGGCCTACTTCGACAAGTCTTGTAATATTTGGTTTTCTAGGATAAGAGGTCATGGGGAGGGGGAACAAAGATTGTTGTTTTTATCGGGTGGTTGAAAGTTCTGTGGCATGTTAGGCCACATTTTGATAACCTCGTGTTTGCTCTTGTGAGGGGTTTATATCTCTTGTTGTGAAAATTTTCAATTGGTACCAGAGTACCAAATCTATTGGTGAGTAAATAAAGAAGTCCAACGACTTTAATTTGGATAGATTAAGAATACCTCTTCTTACAATCAGTAAAAACTTCAACAACAACAACAACAACAACCCAGTTAAATCCCACAAGAGTAGGGTCTGGGGAGAGTGTGTGTACGCAGACCTTACCCCTACTCGAAAGTAGAGAGGCTGTTTCCAAAGAGACCCCCGGCTCAACGTCGAAAGTTGCATTGCTTGACTAACTGCTACTTCATTAATTAAAGAAGCGCAGACAGTTTACAGATCCATTTTGATTTATTCCATCACACCCCAAAGCCAAAAAATGGTGAAATTTTGGCTCCATCGGAGATGATGGAAAAACTTCAATGTCGGGAAAAAGAAGGATGCTGGCATATATGAACTTTATTTATGAACTCTGTGAGTAGGCTATAATAGAAGGCTTGACTGTTCTAGAAGGAAATCCTTCTGAGTGAGAAAAGAAAGAAAGAGAAATGGCATAAGCAAATAGTCGTATGTTGGATGTTAATCTGAGAGTCGTGATAGCACTTTCAGATTGATTATTTTGAGCGTTCAATCCAAAAATCAATCAGATAAAACTCAAATTATTGATCAAGAACAAGTATGAATTGTGATGAACTTTTGAACACCTATGTTTTCGACCAAGACGTTTTGCCGGATTCTTATAGACGCGGAAGGAAGGAAGAGATGCGGTCGCGTCTCTTTTCTAAAATTCGCGTCTAGTTGCGTGAAATTTAGAAGACGCATTTTTCGGAAAAATCTTTAACCCAAATTCCGAAAATTAAAAGTTCAAGTAAATTTCTAACACACCACTTTGTCCAAAATAACAAATTTTCGAGCTAACCTGGCTTCATTTTCTGTATGAAGCTATTGCTCTTGTTGAAAAACAATTTTGAAAAATGATGATGAAAGGGGCTGGCAGATTCCAGAATCATCAGAATCAGTTAGCTGGAACATCAGCACAGTCAGATAAAAAAGGATCAACAAACCCTGTGAAGTGCTCACCAAAAAAATATGGGCCTTAGTGAATTACATCACAAAGCAGTTCAATGTTTTGAATGTCGAGATTTTGGCCAGATGGATATTTAGTGTGACACTACTCTTAATTAAAAAGGAAGAAAGAGCAATGAAAAGTATTTGGCGTGATGACCACTCTCATGAAAAAGAGTTCACAAGTGATTTTGTATCCAACAATGCCACTCTTAAGGATCACAATGGTTGCGATTCAATTGATAAGGAGTTTGAAGTAAAGGAGTTCCAAATATGTTATGTGGAGATGTTCACACGGTGGAAAATCATGGCAGAGAGTTCAAAACCTGAGACAGAACTCACTAATGAAAAAGGAGAACTCAGCCCTCTTGCAGAATAAGCTTCTTGAATCCAGTGACATTCTCAAAGAGAGAGAGAGAGAGAGAGAGATGATGCAGTTCCCAAACTTATCATTGAGCTTGAGAATCTTTGGTCTCGCATTAGGAAGTTTAATAGAAAAAAAAACTTAATGATTTCCTAGGACAAGGACAACACACTATTCATGGTCTGGGATATATGGACGGGGCTTCCCCAGTTTAAATTATCCAACTCTTTCAGAGAAATCTATTGAGTTCATCGGACCCGCTATTCAAAACATCTCTGAACAATTAATCAACAGAGGGCTGTTCAATACCTGTGGATGAGCATATACTGGTCACAGTTTGGCTGGGACCTCTGGTGGAAAAAAAAAACTCGCAAAAAGAGCTATCTAAAGAGATTGAGATACTTCTGCAAAAACCTTGGCAACTTCCAGAGATTGTGTTGGTGGAAGAAGAGATCCAATGCTGAGAAACCTCAAAAGAAGAAGAAAAAAACGTGCTTGTTTGGGTTCCAAAAATAATGTGAAATATGACTGACAGATCTTCAACAAAGAGTTTGGCATTTTGATTGTGGAAGTTCACGATATATGACTGGTGATGCAATCCTGCTATCTGATATGTGTCCCGAAGAGTCAAACTATGTCACCTTTGCTAATTGACAAAAGGGAAACATCATTGGCGAGGGAAATTAAAAAAAATGTCAAGTATTCCTTGCTTAGCTGATGTTCTCATTGTCAAGAGATTGAAGTCCAACTTCATAAACATAAGTCAACTTTGTGATGGCTTCAAAGTTAAATTCAGCCAAGGAACTTGCATTGGATTCAGCAAAAAAGAAAGAACTTTAATGAGAGGAATCAGATCTAATATTCATTGTTATCTTCTAGACAACTCTACTTTAGATTATCTTCAGGCAGAAGTTAGATCTCGCTCCATTGTTGATAAATTACCTTTTTGGCATCAATGTTTAGGACATGTGAATAGAAGAGAGATGTGCAAAATTGTCATACAAAGAACAGTGAGAACATTCCCCAAGATGAAGAATGATGAAACCAGGTTTTGTGATTCATGTGTTACAAATAAACAAAATAAAAAGGTGTATCATGGACTAAGCATATCACAACTTCCAGGATTGTAGAACTCTTGCATATGGATTTGTTCGGACAAACTAAGGTCTACTCCAACAACAACAACAGCAACAACCGAGTCGAATCCCAAAAAAGTAGGGCTGGGGAGGGTGTCTCGAAAGTAGAGAGGCTGTTTCCAAAGAGACCCACGGCTCAAGCACCACAAGTAATCATGTACGCAGCATGACCCCTATGTTTAAAACATAGAGCAGCTGTTTTGGGATGACCCATACAGAGAAGGATCAAAGTTGTCAAAGTCAACATGATAAAGAGTGGCCATTAAAGAGAGGTTGAAAACTCAAAATTTGCTAATTTTGGTGATGATCAAAGAATCTTCCGTGAATTCTCTACCCCCAGAACTTCACAGTAGAACGACATAGCAGAAATGAAGAATTAACTCTCCAGCGAATGATACGTGTGATGTTAAATGCAGCAAAATTCTTGCTAATTTCTTGGCAGAAGCCGTTCATACTACATGTCATGTGATAGGCAGAGTGTATCTTAGATCAGGAACAAATCAGGATCCTTGCAAAATTCGGAAAGTCTCCAAATCTGAAATACCTGAGTCTTTGGAAGCACGGGGTTCATTCTAAATGATAATGGCAACATAGGGAAATTTGAGCAAATAGTGTGATGAAGGTATTTTTCATGGATATTCAGTTAACAATAATAAATCTTATCGTGAAAGGCTTATCGTGTGTACAACAAAAGAACCATGAAGGTGGTAGAATCACTAAATCTAACTATGAATGATGCTGTTCGTAAAATTGGTTTTCATGCTTCCAACAAATGGCTCTCATATTATTTCTGAGGAAAAAACTGGCTTCAACACACACTCCAACAAGGATGAAGCCGTTGATGGAAACGAAATCACATCCAACTAAGAGGAAGATAAAACTCCATGAAAATGGGGGATCTGGGCTCTACTGTCGAAGAAATTGACATGAACTCACATGCTAAGTTTTTAATGAAACATATAGTTCCTCCAAAGAACAGAAAAGATCATCCAATTGACATCGTTATTAGAGATATTGAAGACTCCATCAAACTAAGAAGAACAGAAATATGGGACTATGCTTATATGATAGAAAATAGTTGCTTTTTCTCCTTGATGGAACTAAAAACCATGAAAGATGCTACGAAGGATGAGCAATGGATTGAGCCTTTGAGGCTATGCAAGAAGAACTGCTGTAGTTCCAAACACTTCAAGTCTGAGAGCTTGTTCATCCACTACCAGGAGCAAATATCATTGGCACTAAATGGATCTTTCCGAACAAAACTGATGAGCATGCTAACATAATAACATAGAAAGCAAGACTGGTTGTTCACGGGCTCTCTCAAGTGGAAGGACTTGACTTTTAGGAAACATTTGCACTAGTTGATACTTGATAGATTGGAGTTCATTAGATTGCTTTTCAATATTGTTTTGACTCGCTAATCTCGAGGGGGATTGACTTAAGGACTTCATCAGTTTGGACTTTAGTCTATGTGCTGGGTTATTT
Organism: Cuscuta australis; assembly: GCA_003260385.1. Classification (NCBI taxonomy): domain Eukaryota; kingdom Viridiplantae; phylum Streptophyta; class Magnoliopsida; order Solanales; family Convolvulaceae; genus Cuscuta; species Cuscuta australis. The sequence continues at coordinate 743,532 of NQVE01000125.1, read as the reverse complement.
GACAAAAGACAACTGATGTCCTGAAAACTTAAAAAGATGATGAGGCAAAGGCATAATACTTTGTTTAACAGACTCAATAGAAGACACATTTATGTTTGGGCATCTAAGCATTGCGATTCCTATTAAGAGATTTATTCATGGTCCCTAGATCTTGTTTGTTTCTTTTTACTAGTTGTTGTGATATTATGAAACCATGTTAGGGTTATCTCTCTTAGTTGTCTGACTTGTCTCTATATATACTATGTCATCTCGTCAGAAACGGAGAGCATATATACGAGAGTTGCCATTCTTTGAGATTGTGTGATTGCTCTTTTCTTAGGCTTGTTGCTTCATCAAATGTAAGCCTTTTATTCTGAAGGCTATACTAGTCTAGAGTAGAATATCTGAATATGTTATGGTGTAACTAACTTCTAGCTCTTATAGTTAAGACGGATGATTAATTAAATAAATATCATTTGCTTGGGCTGTCGAAAGTCCTGTGGTGTGTTCTTTGTTCAAAATTTATTATTCCTTGTGTTTGATATTGTGAGAAGTGTATCTTCTTAGCTAGTCATGAAAACTTCTCATATAGAAATTAAACATGTCACCTCAATTGTCGCATTTGGAGGAATTTCTTGAACCCCTTTGTTTCCATAAGCTAACTCTGGAGGAACTATCAGCAAACGCTACAAAAAAATGTTACACTATCATATGTACCAAAAAACATTTAGGAGTTCTTTGAGAATGCAGAAGGAAGGTCCTAGAAGTACAAATGCATAATTTATTTCACTTAATGTCAAATGCTTATCAATACAAAGCAATGAAATTACAATTGTGTATAAGTGTAACAAAATAGACCGACTAAATGTTTACTCCAACTATATGTTAAAGATTTTATACTCTAACGTACCATAAAGCTAAACTTGTGGTTGACACTTGAACACAACTCCTAGTTACTATTCTCACCTGTCCTCCCACTCTCATGCCTTGAACACCGAGATCTAATCCTTTGAGGACAACCCCTTGCTCCGATTGACCAACGTCAAATCCATAAGGCTTCACATAAAGAAAACTATACTGCATAAGATCAAAGTCAACTTTGGAGAATATTTTCTGTTTTTGCACAACCATGACATAAACAATGAGTTTTATCATAAGTATTGATTGATAGGAAATTCAAGTTAAACATCAAGACAGAAAACAATGAAGTAAAATGAAGATGATGATGCAAATTAATCATACCGTTCCTCCTCCAACACCTATTCCTTGTCTGCTTGTCATGAACGTAATGCCTCTCCATTTAGCAACATAATGGACCTATAACAATTTCATCATAATAAACTTCAATTTGTAAACTATAGTCACATACTTTTAGTGCATGGAACCAAAGCACATGGTTACAACAAATCCAATATAGTCCCCCTTCCGTTGGGATGTGGAAGGTCAAGATGTATGCAACCGTACCCTTGGAAAAACAAAGAGGTTCCTTCCATTAGCTAGACCCTTAATGTGTTGCTACATTTAGTGCCCAAAACTCTATTGAAAGTAAGGAGGGAAATTTAATATGCCATTTTGATTTAGTCCATAATTTATTCAAAATTATAACACTGTAAAAAATGACTTTTTAGCTTCATTGGCAATGAACCTAAAAACTCATCACATATTTAAGTTTGCCTCCCATACAACAACTCTAGATCCCTTCACAGCTTCTGCTCCAGTACCAATCTCTATATCATAAAACCTAAAGAACAAACACAAGTCACACTTTAAATTATGTATACGAACATAGAATGTAATGCAGGTAAGAAATAATCTGTGTAAAAATAGCACCCAACACCCTTGTGTTATTTCAAATAGGCGCAATAAACCTTGTAACAAAAAAAGTCTCCAAAGGCTTTGTCAAATTTTTAAAGTGGCATGACACCCCCTCTAGCGATGTGTGCATACCATGTGACATGCTAGTGTGTGCAAGGCATTGATAAATGACATAGTTTGACCAAAACACCTTTTATGTCTGACTTTTTTTAAGAAAACACTTTTTCATATTCCCTTTGACTTGTAAAACGGTTCTAGATCACTTTAAGATGTTTGACTGAAGTTATTTTTAAATTAATTTAAGTGAAAATTGGTGAAATTTTTTAAAATAAAATTTATATATTTAAAAAACTACAAATGTTCTATGAAACAAGAGATGACATCCCTAATTTAATTTGCCAAACGATCAAAGAAAATATGCAAGGATGAAATTGTTTTACCATGTGAATAGTAATGTGGAACCTTTTTGTAGTACGGAGGGAGTATTAATTTTCAAAGAACAACCTGTTATGTTCTGTATTTTTATAAATGAAACCTTCTAAAACGGATTTTGTAGACCAACATTTATTTTTAATTCTACCACATTTTACATATTTTATAAGGTGATTCCTCTAAAATATTAAATATATAAGCTGGTTTAAAAAAATGTTTTAAAAGGTCTTTTTTTAATAAGAAACATAAAAGGTGGGTTTTAAAAACATAACTTAACATAAAAGTGGCTTTAAAAAAATTAAAAAGTGATTTCTTAAAAAAAAAGTCAAACATAAAAGTTGGTTTGCAACAAAATTTCTTTTTTTCTTTTGAACGAAAAGCACAGATTTATTTACCTCAAAATTGTATTACATCAATCTAACGCAGAAAAAAAGTAATCACATATTGTTGGGTGTGAAGCCAGGAAGTTAGGTGGAAGTCATTAAGAAATTGGCAGGAAACTACCTAGAAGCTTATGGCCTAATCATTGTATATCCTTAATTAATCTCGATTTAAGAGACCATTGTACTTGTAATTGGTGTGCAACAAATGAAATAAAATCCTCCTAGTTGCTCCGTGTGGACGTAGGTTGCAGTTGGCGACCGAACCACGTTAAATCTTGTGTCATTTAATTTTTATGCAGTTGATTCGTGATTGTGTGTTGTTTCCGCGTGCGATTATATCCCAACAACCCTTAACCTAACACAGTCCTATTCTTACATTTGCTAGCACCTTTTTCCTTTTTTCATTTTCAGCCCCAAACTTTTAATAAGTTAATTTGTAACTTTAAAGAAGGGATGTTTTGGTCAAATTATGTCATATATCAATTCCCCAACTTGTGTGTAGTATGCACACGGGGTTGGAGGGATGTGTCGTCATACCTCTTTAAATTTTTGACAAAGTCTTTGAAGTTAGTTTGAAGACATTTATTTTATTAAAGAGTCTATCAGGCCTAATCGAAATGACGCAGGTTCATGCAATTGTCTCAAAAGAATAATAATTCATGTAACGATTTCAAAGAGAAAATTCAAAACTAACTTCAGGCCATTAGGAAGAGTTGTGTAATCACTCTCAGGTATTTTCGCACTTCGAAGCTGCAGCAAAAAAATTGGTTTTACACTAATTAAGAACATGAATTCAATGATTTAAAACAGAAACTGATCACCAACACAGGGAAAAAGGAGAAGAATCAATCTTACAGCTCTTCTACTTGTGCTAACAGCACTGGCCACATCACACAGATAAAAGCTAGCAGCTGAACAATTACAGAAACGAATTTAGTTATCACGGTTTAGGGAAACCTAAACCTAAAAATAATTAAACTAAAAAGAAAACTGCCAATAAGAGAAGCTCACAGGTAATGAAAGACCCAACGGTAATAATTAGTGATAATGTAAAACAGAGTTTATTTCAAGAATTTCTCTTCAAAGTAATTCCAAGATGAAATTTTGATCAACACAATTACCACTGAATTCAATGATAATGAGATAAATAGAAGCAGAAAAAGAAACCCATGAAATTTCACCCAAAACAATGAGAGACCCAAGGGTAGAGTTTATTAGTACTTTATTTCAATACTTTCTCTTCAGTTCAATTTCAAGATGAAATTCTGGTAATCAAAATTAGCATTAAATTCAAAGAAAATTGCATAGATAAGAAAGCCATGTAAGTTGGTGGAGCTACCAGCTGCTAAAACACACCCCATTAATGTCCTTCTTCCCTCAATCTGCAAAGACAAGTTTTTTATTGTGGCCTCTTGAGCTGATGAGCAACAGCGGAGCACTATTCTTGATTTCCATTTGATGGGTCTGCTTCCTGTGCGTTAAAAGATTCATCAGTCTTCGCGTACAAATACTCTGTAGTCTCTATTCTCTAACAAAAGGGAAAAAGGATTGCGAGATCAAAAGGGAAAAAGGATTGCTTAACTGGAAAAACATTGAGCTAACAAAATGGATTTGAGAGGATGGTAGATCAGGACATCCATAGTCTCTATTCTCTAACAATTGCAAAAGCTTATCGTGGGCCGTTGAGAATGGATATCATTTTAATTTGACAGGAATCATAAAAATGTATGGATAATATCATTAGCCACAATTTCCCAATTTTTGTGTGTAGTCCAATACGATACTCTAAATTTTTTTTATACTGCCTACGTCTAAAAAGATTTACACGTTTTGACTAAAGTTGAAATTAAGGAAGGAATAATTTTGTGTTGACTTTCCAAAAATACCCTTGATGTGATGGGTAAAAGTAGGATGTGATGTGTAGATTATTAGGAAAAATGTATGATGTGATAGGTAGGATTTGAAAAAATAAGGGGTAAAAGTGGTTTTTTAATTGAAATGGGTAGGAGATTGTTGGACACAACTTTTTTGAAGGTGTAAATCTTTTTGGGACAGAGGGAGTATAAATTAAAGAAGGTTTCCTCCCAACATTTAAAGAGTGTTTTAAGAGTAAAAAACATAGATAGTAATTTTGACTCAACTTAAACATACTCGTCACATCGGTTCTGTAACAACAAATGAAAACCCAAAATAATATACTCCCTCTGTCCTAAAAAGTCTTTCCTGTTTACTATTACGGCCTCTCGATAACTCTTATTTGTTTGCGTGTTTTCATTGATTATTTTATAAAATAAAATATTCTTGACACCTCTTATTTTGTAGAGTTTTCGATGTAATTTTTAAATATAATTTTTTTATTTGTTACGGAGTATTTTCTTACTAATTTGCAAATAAAATTATTTTAAAATTTATGGGGTTTTGCACATTAATCAAAGTAGAAAATTCTTTTTGGGACGGAGGAAGTAGATGATAGATGCACTATGTGATGGATATGGAGGTAAAATATTTTATTAGGGATGGCAATTTTATCCGAATCCGACTTTTTCCGACCCGACCGATGTATATAATATCCGAATCCGACCGAAAAAATAAATATCCGAAACCGACCCGAAGATTTTAAAACCGAACCCGACTTTTGTCGGGTCGGTTTTCGGTAATTAAATTTGACCGACCCGACCCGTACCCGACCGACCCGATAATTAACCCGAAATAAAAGGTCTTTTTAAAATATAAAAAAAAACCTTTTTCAATTAAAAGTCTTTGGCTTACGGGAGTTAAGACATGAAAAATATTTGTGAAAACTTGTTATATTTATGTGTGTTGTTTCTCTTGTGAAATACTCCGTATTTGTGAAAACTTGTTATGCTTCCATGTTTTGGTTGTTATTTTGGACACATCTTTTTTAATATCTTAATTTTACGATGTCTTTGAACGTTCAAATGTTTTTATGTATTGGAATTCTAATTATATCATTACATGCATTTATTATTTTATCATTATTTTAATAAAAATCATTACAAAAAACTGATTTATTAGGATATTGGTATGGTCAGTCGGTCGGGTCGGTCAGTCGGGTCGGTCAGTTTTCAGGTAGGGTTAGGCTTAGGTTTTTGTCAAATTCTCGGGTTCGGTTGCGGTTTCGGGTTTCGGTTTAGGCAGTCGGGTTCGGGTTCGGGTAGAAATTTATACCCGACGGTTCAGGTTCAGGCAAAAAAAAATATCCGATCAAAATTTCGGGTCGGTTTCGGGTAGGGGTATATCTGAACCGAACCCGACCCGTTGTCATCCCTATATTTTATGACCGGTCACATGATCTATCTATTTCCAATTTAAAACATCATATATATTCTTTCTTTATGGGGATTTTTTCCCTTGGCCTTTCACATCATCAAGAGTTCAAATAGTTTTCTTCTAATTCTATTCAATTACTCATGTGTTTTATTGTTTTTCCCTTTTCTATTTAGGGCTTGTTCTTTAGGAAGAAAAAAAATTGAATGTTGGAAGAAACTAGAACGACTAGAAAAAACTACAAAAACTGGAAGGATTAGAAAAAACTGAAAGAAATTAGAAGGAATTGAAAGAAATTAGATGGAACTTGAAAAATTGGAAGATATTAAAAAACTATAAAAAATTTATTTATGTTTATTTTTTATATTATTCTCATTATAATTGTTGTTGTTATAATTTTTATATTGTTATTATTATTATTATTATTATTACTATTATTATATTCATAATCACGTTATCTTAATCAATGTCTTTAAAATAAAAAATTATTGTCATTTTTATAAACAAAAATCTACTTTCACAAAAAAAATTAAAATATAAAGTTAGCGTAAATATTAAAATGTTAAATTTTAAGAAGTTAATGCGGTTACGTTGCACCTCAATTTATTTATGCAATATTTATTATAAAAATTATATTTGTAATTATACTTTATATATTACAATATTTTATTTTAAATATCTGACTTGTCACATAATCTAAATTCCGATCAAAATCTATTTTTTCTTTCATGATTGACATTGTATTTGCAATGTAACTCTTATTTTGGGAAACCCTTTTATTTCTTTTATTTTTAAAGACTAAAATCTCAAAATGATCCTCTCTAATAAGGTGTTTTCTCAAATCAGTTATCAATAAGTTTAAATTACCTACGTGGTCCTCTATAATTGAAATTTATTCCCAAGATAGTCCTTCGTAAAAAATGTTACTCAAATGATAATTAATTAGAGGGGTATTCTGGTACTTTTCTCCTAAATTTAGAATTAGTTCTTGAAATGATCATTTCTAATGAAGTGTTTTCCCAAAATAGTTTTTTTAAATTAAAGATGTGTATTTCATTCGAAATTTAAAAGATTTTTTTATAAGTTTGTAATAATTCATAGATTATGTATAGTTAATGAATTTTTTAATTTTACATGTAGTTGTACAGAAATGGCCGTTTCGAGAATATACTTTAAATTTAAATGATAGAAATACAAAAATATCTCCAATTAATCAACATTTGAGTAACATTATTTACGAATGACTATCTAGAGAATAAATTTCAATTATAAAGAACCACGTATGTGATTAAAACTTATTGATGATTGATGGCTATAACCACCAAATATATTAAATAATATGAGTTTTAGAGAGAGAGAATGCAAAGTAGGAGTGTATTCACTTAGAATTCGGCCCCTTTACAATGAAGGGACTCACACTCTCACCCCTTTTATAGGGGATACAATACACTTAGTCAAAGCCCTCTAATAAAGGTTCGTCACTTAGCGAACGTCATCAGCTTCTCCGTCTTGTCCCTTTCATCCTATCGCTATCGCCAGGTCCCTATCGCCGGTCGCTATCTTCTCGTTGCTGTCACGTGGTCTGAGCCGAGTCCAAGAGGTACCAGCCGAGCTCGTAGGCCGAGCACAGCGATCCTCCACGTGGACGAGGGGCCCAGCTGACATCAGCCTAGGGGTTATCCTCCATCATAAGCCCCCCACTCTCCGGGTTCCTTGGCAGTAGGCAATGGAACGCGCGAGAGTACGGATACTGTGCATAGAAGGCGCGTGGGCCCACGCGCATTGATCGGCTGATAGTTGGCGCCGCTTTGGCTTCCCCAGCAAAAGGGGGCGTGACGTTTCGTCTCCCTAGGCCAAGTGGCAGCCCATCATTACACCCATTCGGTCACCCCTGTTATAAATATCGGCCCAGCGCTCCTCATTTCTAACTTTTAGAGAGAGAAAGTAGGAGTTTCCCTTGCCGTAGCGTTTTGCTCACATTCCCGCCGCCGCTCCGTCGCTTGCTTTCCGGCTCCCCACCTTCTAGGTTAGTCTTCCTCGACTCCTCTTTCCAATGTCTTCCCAATCCTCAATCGTGCGTCAGGCCGTGTCCGAGCGCGACGCTCAGGGCTCCGCCCTAGATTCCGCTCAAGGGAGCGACTCCCGCACGCCCTCTCTCGAGGAGATAGTGGCGGTCGAGGTCCCATCCCAGTCCGAGGCCCGCCACCAGAGGCGAACGACTCTAGAGGACTCAGGAATCCGTACGCAGAAGTGCACTCTAAAGGGGGACGAGTTCCTCAAGGCGAAGCACCTTGCCTCGGCTCTGGGCGTGACCGTGCGCCGTCCCACTCCTGAGGATTCCGTCTTCGACGCTCCTCCAGGCTTCTTTTCCATCCACCTCAAGTCCCTCGAGTACGGATTCTACTTCCCCCTAAACCAGCTTGTGGTCGATTTCTTTCTTCACTTCGACCTCCTCCCCTGCCAAGTGGTCCCTAAGTCCCATCCCTACTTGGCCGGGTTCCTCGTCCGCTGCCAACAAACCGGGGTCCGTCCCGATTTGGCCCGCTTCTTGCTACTCTTCTGTTTGGCGAAGTCGTCTAGCCGTGCGGACTCGGACTTTGGCTCGTACGCCGCCATCTTCTAGAAGCAGGAAAAGCTTTTCAAAACGAGGATGGATGTGGATAAGCTCTGCCAAGGGGGCCTTTCGAAGTCGGTTCGTTAGTGACTAACGAGTCGTTGGCTGCGCTCGGCTTCGTCTTCTTGTCCCGAGAGGACACCCAACTAGGGGTGGACACGGTACGGTTCCGGGACAGTTCCGGTTCCGGAACCGCCGGTTCCGGTACCGCCACCCCGAGTAACCGGAAATGTTACTGTGCCGGCCGGTACCGATTCCGGTTCCCGGACCGGCCCGGTTCGCCCCCCCCCCCTTTTTTTTGCTTTTTTTTTTAATTTTTAAAGTATAAAATTGTAAATTTGCAACTGTTTAAGGAAAGAATGAAATAAAAAATCTAAAAATGTAGTTGTTATTTAAATATTGAAAATGAGTAATACACTAACTGAAGAACAATCACATTTAATATCCTGACGGTTCAAAAAAAGCGACGAGGTAAAGAACCGTAAAGAAATCCTCGAAGGAGCTTATATATCGCTAACCTAAAAAAAGTAATTACATATTTACATTAACATAAAAAAAATTTATAACTTATTCTTCAGAACTCGGACTTCCATCTGTGGTTGCATTCATGTAATGCTCCGATTCGAGTTGGTACGATGACTCTTGAGCCCGACGTCTTGCCAAGAGCCAATCTTGGTTGCAAACCAATGTTTCAAGAGATTCAGCGTTAAGACAACTTCGGTAGTCGGTTAGAATGTTGCCGCCAGCACTGAATTCTCGTTCAACTGCTACGGTTGATACTGGGACGGACAACACTTGTCTTGTTAGCATGCTGAGACATGGGAACATGTGTTCGTTCCGCTAAATAGCCGTTTGAGGTGTGCCCCCCACTTTTTTTTTAACTTTTTGCAGGAATTTCAAATGAACAAAAAAAAAAATTAACCGGTACCGGTACCGGTACCAAAAAATAGGTACCGGAACCGGTACCGAAAGTGGCGGTACCGGTACCGGTTCCCAGAACTGGTGACACGGCGACCTTGCTGGTGACAGTGGCGGGTACCGGCGGTACTGTTGCCGGTGACGGTACCGTACCGGTACCGTGTCCACCCCTACACCCAACAGAGCATCGAGGGAGGCTCCTCAGGTCAGTGCGCTCTTTCACTCGGCCATCCGCAAACCACGGCCACTTCGAACTTCCCAATATCCCGTTTTCCTTATCAAGTGATTGCCTCACCGCTAGTTTTTTATGCAGGGGAAATCATGCTCTCAAACGCGGACAAAGTGAAGCTCATCTTCCCGAGAGACCAGAGCAACAGCTCCCAGGCTCCACCTGCCTCGGGCAACCACCCTCCTACTCCGCATGTCAAGTCGTCCTCTAATACGGCTCAGAAGAAGAAGAGGAAAGAGGTGGCTTTGGCCTCAGATACTCTGAAGGGGTCTGAGTCCCCTATGTTGAGGGACTTTGGGCATGCTTCTCGGGTGAAGGTGGCCTTCCCCGCTCGGCCTTCCTTCATAAACGGGGACTATGAGTCGGAGACCTTCCTGCAGAGCTTCACCCCTCCCCCGGACCGCAAAAAGATCCATGATCTTGACAACGAGGTCCTTACTTAGACCTCCTTTCGGGAGCTGGGCTCGGTAAGTCTCCTTTGTCGTACCCCTTGAATACATCACTTAGTATGTAGCTCTCACCCCTAATTTTCCTGCAGGTGGCGATGCGCTTCATTGAGGTGAGCCAGCGGTTGCGGCTCAGCGAGGCAGATCAGGTCAAAGCCCATGCAGAGGTCGCCGCCCTCCACGAGGAGTTGGAGGCTGCCAATGAGCAGGCTCGCCAAGCCAAGGAGCAAGCCCGCCAAGCCGAGGAGCGAGCTCGCCAGGTCGTGGATAAGGCTGCCCGCAAGGCCCGCCAAGAGGGCCGCGATCGGTTCGTGGGCGAGTTCCTAGCATCGGCCGCCTTTGAGGAGGAGGCCTTTGCTCGCATGCAAGATCTGCTCGAGGCTTGGGGGAAGACTCCCGAATGGATGGCGTTCGCTCGCTCCGAAGGGACCTCATGGTATAACCTCGGTCTATACCGAGCACAGCAGGTCCTGACGGAGAGGTTCATTGCGGGGGAGGACTTCCCCGAGATTTGTGACAACCCTGACGAGTTCGACCCCGAGATTTCAAAATTTTTTATAAAAATTAGAGTATTGAAAAAAAATTAAATTTTGAAAAAAATAAAACTGAGAAAAAATTGAGTAATAAAGCGAAAGGTGGGATGTATTATATAAAGTTAAATTAATAAAACATTCTATGTAACTATTTTATCCATAATTTTTTAATATAGTTTAAAATATTGATATTTTCCTATTTTATCATGTAGATTAATATTAAAAAAAGTTGTCTTATTTGTATTAAAAAGTTGAATAAAAAATAATAATGAGTCTGAATCGTAAAAATAGTGAGATGAAAATAATAATTTATAAACTATTTATGAAGATGATAGTTGTAACAATAATAAGAATAATAATAATAATAATAATCACATTAAAAATATATCATTTTTAGAGTAATTGGTTGGGGAGTAGAAAGAGTTTCAAGAAAATGAGAATAGTTACAATAAACTGGAAGTAATTGGAAAAACTGAAAGAACTTGAAGAAACTTGAAGAAACTGAAAAGAACTGGAAGAAATGGAAAGAAACAAGAAGAATAAGAATTTAAACCCTAAAGAACATACTCTTAGTATAGTTTAATAAAACTTCTTGCTATCTAAACTAAATTAATCATTATCTTAATTATTACTCCCTTCGTCCCAAAGATTGAAATAAGATTGTTTTTAATTTATTTTCATAAAAATTTTGGAGACTTGGGATTAGGGTTGTTGTTTGCACCAAGGTGGGAATTTAATTATTGTCATGGTGTGTTGGGTAAGGCTGTGGTCTTTTATTCTTTAATTGTGTGTGCTATTTGCCTTTGTGTGCTTTCTTACCCTGTGTTTGCTCTTTATTTGTTTGTTGTACTATGGATTCTACGTGTTGCTTAAGCCAAGAATCTCTTGTTAAGAGCTTCTCTACTCTTAGGACATGTTCTTTACGATTTGAAAAAAAGAGCTAGATGTTAGAAGTAACTGGAAAAAACGGGAATAACTAGAAAAAGCTAGAAGGAACAGAAAAAACTAAAAAAAGGGAAGAATATGGAAGGAACTGAAATAAATTATATGAAACTCGAAAAACTTGTAAAATTGAAAAATCTAAAAAAACTATAAAAATGTATTTAAGTTTATTTTTGATATTATTCTCATTCTAATTGATGTTGGTATAATTTTTATTATTATTATTATTATTATTATTATTATTATTATTATTATTATTATTATTATTATTATTATTATTATTATTATTATTATTATATTCATAAGCACGTTATCCTAATCAATGTTTTTAAGATAAAGAAGTATTGTCATTTTTCATTAACAAAAATCTACTTTCACAAAAAATTACTTAGAAAATAAAGTTAGCGTTAATATTAAAATCTTAAATTTTAAAAAGTTATTATGGTTACGTTGCATCTAAATTTATTTATGCAGTATTTATTATAAAAAATTTATATTTGTAATTACATTCTATGTATTACAAGATTTTATTTTAAATATCAGACATGTCCTTTTTTTCTTTCATTATTGACATTGTATTTGCATTGTACGCTGTAACTCCTATTTTAGGAATAACAATATAGAACTCGATCATATTTGGTAGATGTTTATGTTTTACTCATAGTTTAGTATTTTTTTCTCTAAAATATTTTGACTTTCATAATTTTTATAAAAATTTGAAAAAGTTTTTCTCATATCAATTTAGAAGAGCGTGAATCGTAAAAATAGTGACATAGGAAAAAAAATGAAATAGTGTATAAACTATCATCATATCATATATCCTTTATCCTTTCCTTTATACGGAGTATATAAATTTTAGAGTTTGGTCTCTAAGAGAATGACATGTGTCAAACTTGAGAGTGTGACATGTGTTAATATTTAGAGAATGACATGTGGCAATCTTTAAAGATTTATTTACTTTTTTAGTATTTCATCCCCTTCACCTTCCTTCTTCAATGAATTCATCTTTTTACTATGTTTTTAAAAAATGATAATTATTTAATTTGAATTCATGAATCCAAATTTAGAATCAATAGAATTTTTAATCTTTATCTTTATATTATAAATTTGAGAGTTAAAGTCATAGAATTGTGACAAATGGCGGGTCTACATGACAACAATTTAAAAAATCATCCGCCACCTATTAACGACTTGAATGATGTGGAAATTTTAATCAAAATACGGGTAAATCGAATCAATGGAAAACCCTTGAAACTATACAAAAATATTGTATACCCTGAAGTTTTTCAGAATGTTTGGTACTAAAACAAACTCTGTTGTGTACACATTCAATTTCTCAAATATTATTTATTCTACTTTGGTATTTTTGTTTATGGTATTAAAAATCATGTGAGAAGTATATTATCTTTATTATAGAAAAAATATTGCATTGAAAAAATTCCAGAATCGACAAAAAATTTATTTTCCCCGTGCGTGGCACGGGTCAAAATACTAGTATATTTGGAAAGCTGAGCGACTTAATCGTGGTGACGACATGTGTCATGCCACATATAGGTTCATGGGACACATGTCATGCCACGCGTGTTCCTTATTGCCACATGTCGTGCCACGCGTGCATATTAAATATTCATTATTTTATTATAGATTATAAACTTTTCATCTCTTAACCTTTTGACTTTATCACTAAAATAATTACTAATTTTTATGAAATTTTCATTATTGTAACATACTTTATATAAAGGTTATGTTTATAAAAATAAAATAATTAATAAATTTTAGTTTCAAATCTATTCACCATTTCTTTTATTTCAAAAAATAAAGTTATGGATTATTGAAATATTCATCATTTTCTGTTTTTACTAATTTTCAATATCTAAGAAGAGTTCAAAACCCTACGTAAGCAATAAAAAAGAAAAATAGTGCATTTACATTAAAATGAAAAAAAACAAATAATGCATCTATATTAAAATTAAAAATACACTTCTATTAAAAATAATGTATCTTATAACTATAAAAAATAATATCACATATTATAAATTTATTAAATTAAATAACTAAAATAAATAAACTTTATTAGTAGAACGTCAAAAAATTAGAATGTACGCGGGCCCGTGCGAAGCACGGGGTTAACTCTAGTTGTTATGAATAATAGTTGTAATAGTAAAAATGAAGATAATACTAATACTAATAATTACTCCGTTATAATGATAATAATAATAATCAAATTAAAGATATATCATTTTTGAAGTAATTGTTTGGGGAGAAAAAATTGAAAAAAATGAGAATAACTAAAAAACAGAAAGAAACTAAAAAAACTAAAAGTTAAGAGTTTAAACTCTAAAGAACAGACGCTTAGTAAGAGTAAGATCTGCCTACACACACTCTCCCAACCTTATGTTGCGAGATTGACCTAGGTTGTGATGTTGTTTTATAAACCCTTTAATTTAATAGTAAAATAAAAAGTCGAACATCGGTACCTGAAAATGAATTGAAATGGCTCCTACTTTCCAATAATAAATGTTTCGTCTGCTTACTCTAAAATACAATTGTTATTTTTCACACTGGTACCATCATTTTTCCCAGGGTATATTTATGAACATTAGTAAAACGTTTAGCTACTTAAAGAGAAAAACATGGCTCATACAAACTTGGACCAATGTGAGTTATAACGCTCTCTCTTTACCCTTCATAGTGACTGTCAATAAAAAGTCTACTGAAACATTCATACTGTCTGTCAATAAAAATCTACTAATAGACTGGAGAGACTAAACCATCTCATTAAAGAGAAAGTCCAACAAGGAAGATGGAAGGGGATTCGCACATCCAGGTATGGTCCTCTCTTGACTCATCTTTTTTTCGCTGATGATATGGTTCTTTTTGCAGAAGCCTCTAAGAACCAGATGTTGATCATTAAAGATTGTTTGGACAATTTTAGTCGAGCCTCAGGCCAAAGGGTGAGCCCTAATAAGTCCCAAATCTTTTTCTCCAAACATATGACTACAGAGGAAATTAAGGAAATTACTGGTATAGCTGGGATACCTCATACCCAGGACCTTGGCAAGTACCTTGGAGTCCCTTCTATCCACAGGAGGATGACAAACAATATGTTTGGATGTATTCTAGACAGACTTGATGCCAAGCTAGAAGGTTGGAAAACCAAGTTACTTACTTTTGCGGGCAGGCGTGTACTTGCACAATCTGTGCTTAACACCATTCCCTATTATACCATGCAAACAATGATGCTACCAGCAGGTATCCTGGAGGGAATTGATAAACGAGTGCAGGGATTCATCTGGGGCACCACCACTGAGAACAGGAGGTGCCACCTTGTTAATTGGGACCAAGTGACGAAACCAATTGAGCTTGGTGGTCTTGGAATTAAATCAGCCAGGGATATGAACGAGGCTTTTATGGCTAAACTTGGCTGGCGTCTTCTCATCGAAGGAGACAACTTGTGGGCCAAAGTACTAATCTCTAAATATGCAAGACATAGAACGGGAAAGGACATGTTTCAAAGTGTTAAAGGGTCTTCTAATGCATGGAAAGGGATTACACATGCCATGCAATTAGTGAATACTGGCCTTAGTCATAAAGTCAACAGAGGTCATGAAACAAAGTTCTGGTTGGATACCTGGGTGGAAGAGAAGCCGCTCATTGATTTCATCCAGGACATGGGAGAGTCCCATAACATGCATGTATCTGTTGCTGATATGTGGGACGAAACGAGCGGGTGGAAATGGAACAACTTACCCATTCTACCGGCTAATATCATCTCCCGCTTGCACTCAATGGTGTTGGACACACAATTAAGGATGCCAGATGAAGTGTATTGGAATCAAGAACCTTCAGGTAACTTCTCTATTACTTCAGCATATAATATGATTAGGGGTTTTAACCTTCAACTGCAGGACAATAGTTGGACAATAATATGGAAACTCAAGGTCCCGAACAAGGTCAAAATTCTGTTATGGACAATGAGCCACGATAAAGTGTTCGGAAACGCTGAGCGTAAAAGGAGAGGCCTCACAGTCGATGGAAATTGCCTTGTGTGTAGCGGCCAAGAAGAGACAACTGAGCACATCTTCAAGACCTGCACCAAGGCAACACATGTCTGGAACAACATTGGAGGTAATGTAGATACAAACACTGGTGGTGGCGTCAAGAATTGGGTACACGCAAATCTTTTGCATAAGAGAAACAACAACATCGATGGTGACTGGGGTATTATTTTTGCCACTGCTTGCTGGTGGATCTGGCGGTGGAGAAATGCTATGACGTTTGGCAAGGAGGAGCTTGACGATAGACGAAAGCCATGTTGGATCAAAGAGGCGGTCAAAGAAACCAACACAGCTTTTGCAAGGCAACAAATGGTGAGCAATTTTACCAATTATACCGATCACCCGCTTAAGTGGAGGATGGCTCAGAATTATGAATGGACCCTTAACGTTGACGGGAGTTGCAAATCACTTATCAACAAAGCAGGCATCGGCGGAATCCTCCGAAACAAAAGAGGTGAGTGGAAAGGGGGCTTTACGGCTAATGTTAGTCCAAATTGTGCGACATCAGTGGAAGTCATGGCAATTGCTAGAGGCATTGAGTGGGCTTGGGAAAAGGGTGTTAAGGAACTTGAGGTTGACGCGAGTGAAGTTATAAAGTGGATGGCCGACTACACTTCTCTTAGGGGCCCTAATCGCGATATCATTGATGAGATAAAGCATAACTGGCAAAGAAAGTTTACAAGGTTTGAGTTCAAAAACATCTTTCAAGAGCAAAACTTTGCGGCTGATCGCCTTGCTACAATTGGAACCTTTCAGGAGGCAAATTGGATAGACCACGAGGACCCTCCGCCTGGGATGGATGACATCATTGCTGATGACATGATGGGTGCTGCCAGAGTTCGTAGAGTGCACCTGAGTTAGTTTGGGGTCTCCCCTTCTTTTTGATCAAAAAAAAAAATAAAAATCTACTCTTCCACACCAATGTCATACAGTTTTTAGTGAGTTACAACTTACAACCGAAACAGCCCATACACACAAGTCACTGTCTTAATCCCCTTACAGCCTTCTGGGAGAAATGACATTAACCTGACCCCTAACAGAAAATATTCAATAGAAAAAGAGAGTCAACACCAAATCTAAAGAGTTGCACTTTTTGTCACACAAAGTCATTGATGTTCTCTCTTATAAGCAAACAAATACTACCACAATAATCACCATGCTAATCTTTCCTTTCCTGCAAAATGTTCGATTTCCACCTATGGCACCCTCCAGCTGGTCAACCAACAAACATCATCCGGCAGAGTTCTCATGAAGCAGGACGTACATACGGCTGCAAAATTGCAAACAATGCAATAATGAGAAATGATTATTAGATTCAAGTTATTGGAACTACAGGCAAAGTTCCTTTATGCAACATACCTGCTATTGCCAAACCTAATATTGTCTTTCTCTAAGAGTTCATAGTATCTTTGAGGTTCAATCCGGTCCTCCTGTGCAACGGAAAAATCAAATCTAGCCAGTTATGGCAAGGTTCTGTCTGCAACAATATACTAAGGAGATATGCAGGGTTGAAGTAAAAGTCTGCTTGTTTAAAACTCACATTAATGAAAGTTCCATTTGTGCTCCCAAGATCCATTATGTATGGCCTAAAATCGTCATAACAATATAAACGACAGTTAAATATAGAGTAGAGAACATTTCACCTGCTCATAGAAGTAAAGAAATAAATTTGGAATAGAACTTACTTCACTTGCTTGGACAAAGTACTATCAGAATTCTCCGTCTCGACTTGCCTGTGAACCAAGGACAAGTAATCGATCAAATGACTAAGCAAAGAAAATATTAATAATTTAATATCATGTGGTGCATGCTTTTGAATGATGCCACTTTACCTATACTGAAGAACAGCATGTTGCTTGCTGCAAGATGGGTGGTCTGTAGGAATGTCTGCAACCCTTCTTTCTCTCCCGAACAGATAACAACTTTGACGATGCACATATAGGGGCTCTGTTTTTAACAAACTAATATCATATGCCCATTGGAAAAGAATGGACAAGGCATGAAATAAAAACAATTATTTTCAAAGAATTCACCATGAAATAAAGCATCTTCACCAAAACAAGCCAAACTGAGGTGCAAGAAGCTACATGGGAAAAAATGATGGATACACTTAATTCCATTGCCTCTATCAAACCCCACCTGATTATTTTGCACAAAAGGAAGAAGGATACCACAAACTGGAAAAAAAAACCTAACATATACTCCCTCCGTTCCTTGTTACTGTGCACTATTACACCTTTCCTTTTTTAGTAACTCTGTGGACCTGTTTGGGAATAGCGCTAGAGATTAGTGTTAGCATTTTTAATAAAATTTCAACGGTGCAGATTACTTAGAAAACGCTAACGCTAACCGCTGCCCTTAGATAACCTTTTCAAAATGCTAACGATAATCTCTAACGCTATTCCCAAACAGGCCCTCTATCTCTCTTTCACATCAACTCTTTTACCATTTCACACCATTTCTCTCTCCTTAAAAAAATAGCTCCAAAGAAATATATAGTCACCTTTCATTCTTTATTAATCTATGTGCATGTCAGATTACAAACACTAATTAAGGGCCTATTCTTTTTGGAATTATAAAATTGGATGTTGAAAGATACTAGTTGGAAGAAACTAGAAGAAGTTGGAAAAAACTAGGAGTTGGAAATTGTTAGAAAAATAAAGTGTTAAAAAAACCATTCAATCGAATGATCACTCAAATAAGTATGTAAGAAAGGATAGAAAATAATTCATCTTTGCGCATGTTTGAGGTGATATGTTATAAATATGGATATATCATATATGATGTTATTGTATATTCATCATATGTATATACTTTTTTTAAGTCGTTGCAAGAAACTGGAAGTAGGAAAAAAATGGAAATTAACTTTTCTAAATCAAAAGAACAGGCCCTTAGGAATGAAGGGACCATACTATAAAACAAGATAAGTTTATCCATATACAGCATATCACATTCTTTTTTCTTCAACTGCTGGACCAAATGACCACTTCCTAGCTGATAAAACAATAACTAAATGCCTACACAAATGAGATGTCAGATATACCATTAAGCACATCGCCATTCTTAAGGACATACAATCTCCACCTTATATTTGGTTTTCTAGCCTCTGGAGGCTCATTGAAAAGTAGTGTTATGCCTGAAATAAAAATATGATACTTGATCAGAGAAGAAAAATCCAAATACTCTAAATGACTCAAGTACATTGTCACAAAGGCACATTAATATGAGAGGAGAATAAATATAAATAAATAACCTATAAAAGGGATCTCTTTTACAAACAAAATATAAAAAGAGTTTAATTTAAAATTGCATAGGCATTCAATTTAATTCAATCATCACCTCTAACTCTATTAGTCTCTGCAGCCAGCTTTCCAGAGAGCTCAAATGAAGGCTTTTCCTGCACATAAACAGCAACAAGAAATTGAATGATCATTTACCCTGATGAGTTTCGGAACCAGCCAGCCAGCCAGGTAAATTGAATGCTAAATATCCCTAATTAACAAAGAATAAAGGGCCAGCTTGACAATCTTTTTGCATGAAGGGAGGAAAAAAGAAAAATTTTACTATAAAACAGTTGAGAGTACCACTGCCTTCTCCTTTGAATGCAGTGCCTCCTCAGCTGCCTTCATCTTAGCCAGTGAATCATTGCTAATATTCCTGCTCAAGCAAGCAAGGGAATGTACATTAAGAGAATGTACATGGAATACATTGAGCAACACAAGTAGAAAATCTTTAACTGTAAATTATTAAAAAACTGAAGGCAGGTGCTAAATTATATTCACGACGAACATTTTTTGCATTGCATTCAGAAGCAATAATATATACCAGTCATCTTACAGGTCCTCATGGCCCCTTGTTAATCTATTCTTCTCTATGTAGTTGCGGAGAATATCTCCATATTATAGATGAGGGGGAATAGTCATGTAGGTTAACTATTCTACAGATAGAAACAAAATGAAAGAAATAAAAAATTATGCAACACCTAACCTGTGATCATCGCCTCTCGTCTGTGTCCCCTGTAGATAGAAGAATATAATCAGATGCCTTGGCCGCTATCTTCAACAGCAGTACTAAATATTACAAGCTTTTAAATGACCAAAACTTCAATTGTTAATTACAAAGATACCGATAAGTTGATGCATATCAGCACACGTACATGGAAAGGATAGCCAATCATGTCTTATATAAACATATGAGCAAGTAAAATTTGTAAGCACAGCAAATTCTGTCTGACACATTATGGTGGAGACTGAAAGATATGACAAGCTACTGATATAGGCAAGTGAAATATGAAAACAATGAAATTTATGTTTCAATGCATGCCGATGTATAGCAGATATTCTTCACATCGATATTCCAACCGGTGTTGTTTGCTCAGCAACACACACAAAAAATTAAACAATATGAGTACCATTAATACTTCAATTTAGTTTGCTTTCACTTTACAACAATAATAAGTTGTATGTTATATCAACTCCAAGAAATACTTACAGCAATATTGATGTATTCATGAATGAACATATGATATGGATGGCACTGGGCCGGGTTAAGGCGGATACTGCCCCAAGTTCCACCGAATATTGTTTAAATTCACATCCATTGAGGTGGGTGTTGTTTAAATTCAGTGGCTATGTATATCCGCAGCCACTGTCCTGCCCCATTGCCATTCATAAATTTTTAGCATATAAAAAGAGAGGCAAAATCCTATAAAATACTCCGGAAACAAATAAACGCTGTTGCTACTCAGCAAATAAATAAAAATAACACACAAGAGTGAGCGGATATCACCAGAAACCTCATCGTGTTCTCTCCTATTTGCAGGTGCAGGTGACCGAGATCTTTGGTGACGCTTGTGGGAATAGTCAGAAGGAGAAGCCGACCTTCCATGCCTGGACTTCGAAGACTGGTTATTATAAGCACTATCATCCCTTCCAGATCTTCGTTCTCTTCTATCAGATGGACCATGTCTGTCGGATTCCGTGTCCCGTCGCCTGGACCTGTCACTCCCCCTCCGGTGATTTTTTTCGTGATCCCTGTCGCCTATCCTTTCAGACTCTTTCTCAGATTTGGCTCTCCTTAGCCTTTTGCTACGGGGCGAATGTGAGGGAGATTCAGGAGACCTTGATTTGGCAACTCTAGGGGACCTGGCTCGGCCGCAAGGTTTTTCCATCTCATTAGAGGGTTTTGGAGATTTTCTGCGTCCCAGAGGTTTTGCCTCTGATCCTCACTCTAAAAGAGCGGCCTGTTTTGTCTACAGGTCATGCTTGGTGAGTTGGTTTCCTATCGATAGTGTTAACAATTTTAATATATACACAGAGAATATTCTGAAAATAAATTTCTATTTTTTATATTATATTTCATAACATTGAACCAATGTAATTCCATAAATTGTATCTAAAATAAAAAGGCGACACATGTATCTAAATCAATTCCATATGATTAAACAATTTCAAAAAATGACAGAAAATTTTATAAATTATAGAAATATTACATTTATTAGATGATTTATTAAATTCAGAAAATTTTATTTTATTAATCAAATTAATAAATTTCTAGATTTCTTATTCAACTAAACACTTTACTGAATTTCAGAAAATATCTCAAAATTGATTCATGAAATATAGCTTCGGAATGTTGTTCTACGCCTCAAAATCCAAACATCATCATACTCTCAAGAATGGGGCTAACAAAATTGGGGAAATAGTGAATTAGGGTTCATCAACCCAATTGAAATAGAAGATTTAACTGGAAAAACCTGAAACTGTAACGATCCTCCGTCCTCGCCTGAGACGCTCCACCTTCCAGCTCCTCTCTCTCCGCCTCTAGGTTGCGACTTCACTTTCCAAGGAAAGAGGGCGGCAAGTGATGTTGGGGCTACTGAAACAAAACAAAACAATAATGGGCCCCCCGTTTTCATTGGGCCTTGTGCTATTATTGATCATGCTGCACAGTATAGGACGGCCTGGACTTATATCAATTATCAACCACTCCGTATCAAATTTGTATTCATAATTACATTACATATTCACGACTTAGGAGTTAGGCTTAGGACCAGTGTGATGAGAAAAAGATTTTGAAAATCTGAGATATGGAGGTTGTGTTTGGTTGGCGGTAAAATATTTTCTTTAAAGAATATTTTTCAAAGAAAAATAATTCGAAGGAAAATTAATCTTCAATCATATAATCTATTCTTTGGTAGGAAAATATTTTTCCTTCCACTAATGTCACCAAACACATGAAAGTGGAATCAAAATTTTTCTTGAAAATATATTTACGGCCAACCAAACACACCAGAAATTTTCAAAATATATGTTTGGTGAACCTAAAAGAGAATTTGGAATTGAAAACTAGAGATATGAAAACTCTCCCAAAGTAGCGATACTCCATTTCGGATTATTAGAGCACGGGCAATGGCAAGGCAAAAAATGAAATGTCACACGTTGACGTAGAACATTTCAATCAATAAAAAACAATTCAGTCATCATTTGGCAAGAGGGTGGAGTGTCATGCATTGCAGTGGAAAGTCATTATCTTTGTCACTTTTTTACACTTTTATGTATTTAATTATTAAAATTTATTTTATTTAATATTTTCATAAAAATAATTCTACTTTGTTTATACTCTCCGTTCCCAAAAATGTGATACGAATATCGTATCGGATAGGAAAGAACTTCGAGCGTCTTCGGGCTCTAAGAAATGGGAGGCAAAGGGAGAAGGAAAACTTCGAGCGTTTCCGGACTCCAGGAAAAGAGAGACGAGAGATTAAGAAAATTCTTGATTATTGATTGATTGAATAATAATAACGAAGGATTACAATATATAAAGAACGATGATAACCCTAATTGACCTAATGGGCTCGAGCCCATACTAAAACCCTAAACCATTAATAAATAATAATAAGTAATTACGAGTACTAAATAATAATATAACTAATTAAAACATTCTAATTAACTATGTGTATCATTCTCACCCCCTTAAAATCCATCTTGTCCTCAAGGTGGAGGCTCCCACTCGTGCTTTAAGACCGGAGACAGAATGTTGAACCAAAGGAGCATTCCACCCTTTGAATCTTCAACCAGCTTGGCTCTTGCAGAAAAGTAGTGGAAAAAGGAGACGGGGCGCATAACATATGTAGTTGCTCTCGGTGAAACCAGGTGCTCTGTCTTGACCACATCGACAAGCTCAAACAATTTAATTGTGTCATCAAATGAAATGAGGTTGTCCACTTGCTTCTTATGAGCAAATCGAATCTTGAACTTTTCAACAAAATCCTCCCAACCATCAATTAAGCCGCCACGCATACGCCAATTAAACCAAGCCAAGGCATAGCCGTCTAACATTGATGTCACACGGATCAAACGATCAACTAAAGGGACTTCATAAAACTGGAAATACTCACATACCGTAGCTAACCACTGCACGGGTTTGGTTCCATCACATCTTGGGGGGCAACGTTGGTGGAGAAGGTGCACCCATCACCTTCCGTATAATACCCATAATGTGTGCTCTAAAAATTTGTAACTCAAAAGGAATTTGGCTTGGCACAATTGGAGGTCCTGTACCGAGCAAAAAATTTCTACGCCGAGCGCATCATAATCAATTTGACCTTTAAAATTATGGATCAACCTGAGCTTCATAATAATTTCATACACGTGATCAAAAATCAAACACACCCCTTCATCATACTCAATTTCTCCATAAAGAACGTTCTCTAACAAATCAAGAAGCATGTCCAACGTTGAGTCCATTGCTAAATAAACTACCACCAAAAAAATACCTTTATGTATGTATTGATGGCAGTGGCTTCCTGCGTACAATTGCAACAATAATTGGAAAAATAATTGGGCAGAGTCAATTGAGTGAAGCAAGCCAAAGGAGAAATTTTGCTTTCTTGAAGTTGTTGATCGGCAATTGGGGACGAATGACTTTTCTTGATCACCAAATCAATTTTTGATAACATTTGCTTTCTTGTCATAGTTACTATTTTAGATTTTTGATAACATTTTTTGCACTAAAATGTCCCAATTCTCGGCAGTTGTAAGATTACTAAATATTAGAACAGATCGCAACTTGTCCGAGAGGTGTTATGACACAATTTGCCAATCCTTCAAAGACGAACTTCTCGAGAATAATTCTATGTTTCTGACTTTTATGAGACGAAAAAACTTATTAAAGGCTTGGGACTTCCAATGGAGAAAATCTATTCATGTGTCTTAGGTTGCATGTTTTTTTAGGGTCTAGATGCTGAGCTCACCAAATGTGAATTCTATGAGAAGACAAATTACAAAGACAACATTAAGAAGATACCGAATAGATACATGGTCTATTTTCCCTTAACTCCCATGATAAAGATATTATACATGTCAAAGAGAACAACTGAGTATATACGTTTGGCATGCGGAGCACAGTTTTGATAATAAAGGTGATATGTGTCATCCATGTGATTCCGAGGCCTGGAAACAATTCAACCTTTCTAATCTAAACTTTGCTTCTAAAGTTCAAAGTCTAAGGTTGGGTCTATGCACAAATGGTTTTTAACTTTTCGGCCAATCGGGTTCTCAATACTCATATTGGCAACTAATGGTTACAATTTATAATCTCCCACCCAATATGTGCATGAAAGAGGATCACATATTTTTCTCTGTGATCATTCCGGGTAAATCTAATCACAAACAAAAGATTTATATTTTTTTACAACCCTTAATTGCATAGTTCTAGGTGTTGAAACCTTTGATGTGTCTTTGCGACAAAACTTTATGATGCAAGCTGTACTATTATAGACCATTGGAGACTTTCCTACATTAGAGAAGATGTCCGATTGGAGCACTGTTGGAAAAACAACATGTCCAGTGTGTATGGATGAGCTGCAACCATTTCGACATCTGAATGGTGGCAAACAATCTTGGTTCGATACACATCGTAGATTTTTTCGAGAAGATCATCTGTATAGGAGAAATAAAAATTTTATGCAACACAAGATGGAAACTCGTCCTACTCAAAGTATAAAAAATCGGTGCCCAAATTTTAGAGGAGATTGAGAGGCAAGGATTGAGAAGGATTGTCGAAACTGGAGCAGAAGAGACAAACACTACCATCTTTGTGGTTGGAGAAAGAAGAGCATATGGTTGGATCTTCCGTATTGGAAGACAAATCTTGCACGACATAATCTTGATGTTATGCACATTAAGAAAAATGTATTTGAGAATATTTTCAATACTGTGATGGACACATAAGGTAAAACCAAAGATAATGCTAAGCTGGGGAGGACACAAAAATATTTTGCAATAAGAAAGATGTGGAAAGAGATCCTAATTTTGGAAAATATCTTCAGACATCATACACTCTTGACAAACCATCATGAAAGGCATTTTTAGATTGGGTCAAAGGTTTGCGATTTCCTGATGAATATGTGTCAAATTTGGATCAATGTGTTGACCCAATAAAAGTAAGAATGTTTGGGATGAAAGTCATGAATGTCATGTTTTCATGCAACGTCTAATCCCAATGAATTCAAACATTTTTTGCCAAAAGCTGTATGGGAGGTTTTAACTAAACTCATCAACTTCTTTTGTTGTATAACTGCCAAAGCCATTATTGTCAAAGAAATGAGTACGTTAGAGGAAAACATCGTTGTCATACTATATAAGTTGTAGAAAATATTTCCCCCATCATTTTTTGACAGCATGGAACACTTGCCGATGCACATACCACGGGAGGCTAGAGTTTCTAGTCCAGTTCAGTATCAATGAATGTGCCTTTTTGAGAGTTACAAAGTAAACATGATATTATAATTATGTGTCGATTTATATATGTTAAATATACGTAATCCACTAATATGCTTGTGTAGTGATATATAGTATTTATTTTATGTCATCTGACCTGTTTTTTTGTAGTGATATACACACATATATATTTATTTTATGTCATATTTTTAATTATATGATAATTATTGATGTATAAATAAAACTTGATGTATTTTGAGTAGTCATCATTTTCAAAATGGCTAAGAGCAATGGAAATGTGGTGACGTCGGGGGGCGTAACCCGGTGTTTAACCCCATAACAACGTCAAACACCGCCCCCGAGGCGTTATTAAGGTGTCACCCCTAATGCGTTAAATGTTTGACGGGGAGGAAGAGCCGTTGTGTGCAGAATTCAAGGCCCAAACGACCAAATTAGTTGTTGGGCTATTTAAAAAATATTTTCAATACTATAAATACCCCTATTTTTAACATAAAAAACACACCCAACATTTCTCATTCTCTCTCTATAATTCTTTAAAAATATATTCTATTTATTTTAATTATCTCTACAAAATACTCCCTCCGTCCTATAATGATCTTCCCGGTTCATTTTACGAGGTTTGACTGACTTTATTTTCAATTCAATTTATTTGATTGTAGGTGTAAAATTAAAAAATAAAATTTATATATTTAAAAACTAGATCAAAAGTTCTACAAAACAAGTGGTGACAAGACTATATTATTTTATCAAATACCTAACAAAAATAGGTAAAGAAAGTGATTAAAGTTTGACCGGGTAAAAAGTGAGTGAGAAGAACATTTTAGGACGGAGGGAGTATTAAAAATGGGACTATCTTCATATCATGATGAAAAGAGAGCTCACATTTTTCGTTGTTTTTCCATGGGTTACGTTGTTATCTATGGTGGCAACAAGGCGACTGAGAAAAAGTGGAATCGTCATGACGCCCGACCTGATGTCAATGTTTAAACTGTAATCGAGCGGCTACACACGCTTCATTATTCAATGACTACTTCAATACTCTGTGTGTTTATACACTGGAGGATTTTAGCAGTCGTTTTCGGATGAGTCGTTCTCTCTTTTTATGCACGCTCGTCGATATAGAATGCGATGTGTCTTTGTTCACCCGGCGCTTTGATGTGAGAGGCCGACGCGGGTTTAGCAGCGTTTAAAAGTGCACTAGCGCGCTTTGTCAAATGGCGTACGGGAGGACATGTGGTATGTTTGACGAATGCTTGAAGATGCTGGCTCGGAGCATCAGGCCATGTGTTTATAAATTTTCTAAAGCTATTATTCGAAATTATCATAAAAAAGTATTTACCTAAGCCTACAGCAAGCGACATTGACCTGCTACAGGCTAGGCATGCCGCTAAACACGGCTTTTTCGACATGCTTGGAAGCATTGATTGCACGCATTGAGAATAGAAAAATTGTCCCACTGTGTGGCATGGTTAGTTTTCTCAGGGTGATCATCCCAATCCAGATCTACAAAAAGCTCATGAGGCGGCAAGAAAAGGTATAAAACGAGCCTTCGGGGTTGTTGAAGGCTAAGTTGCACATTCTAGATCATCCGTGCAAATGTTTTTCTCAAACATAAATGAGGAATATCATGCACGCATGTGTTATTCTTCATAATATGATCATAGAGGACAACAAGTTTGTGATTTGTCATTACAACCCGGACGAGGAGGTGCTTATGTACGAAGAAGTCGATGAAAAAAAGAAACGAAGAAACCACCAAGAATTTGAAGCCAAGAGATTCACAATGCACTAAAATCGGATTTGACCGAAGATATCTTCAGTCGCTCAAATAACCAGTGATATGTTCGTAGTGTAATTTTTTTATAGGGCATGCTAGGGGTACGCCAAAATGGGGTACCCCATTTGTACACTAGGCAAACACAGACACTTAGTGTCTGTGATTCACAGACACTAAGTGTGTGTGTTTGTCTGTGTTTGCCTAGTGTACAAATAGGGTACCCCATTTTGGTGTAGCCCTAGATTTATTTTTTTATTTAATGAATGCAATTTTTTATTTAATGAATGTAATTTTTTAATTTAATGAATGTAATTTTTTAATTTAATAAATGTAATTTTTTTATTTAATGAATGGAATTTTTTTCATAAATGTAATTTTTTTAATGAATGTAATTTTTTATTGAATATAATTAAATAATTAAATTTTATTAATTTAATTTTAGAAAATGTGTATTTAAAATGTAAAAAATGAAGATTTGAAGCCCAAGTTTGAAGCTCCTGGGCTTCAAAACCATTTCGAGTGAACTTATGAGGTAAATTAAAGCTGACGTGACAGAGAAATGAAGTTTGAAGTCCGAGGGTTTCACTGGTATTAATAGTGTCCTAAGTACAAAACAAAATGTTACTCCGTATTATTTTATTTTGATTAATCAAATAGTTCGGGTATTTTTTTAAGAAAATATTTTTCTTCCTATTAAAAAACAAAAAATAATTGGGAAATAATTTTGTTTAAAAATAATTTTCTCTTGGAATAATTTTTCCTAGCCAACCAAACTCAACATAATTATAGAATTTACTTTTTTATATTTGTTGTGTACATAAGGTGGAGGGGAGGAATTGTTATTTCAAGAATCCCGCTGACACAAAACAGAAATCATCCCAATTGAAGAGTGCGAAATTTGATCCTGACCTTTCTTTCCCTTGAGGCAAATCTAGCGAAAAACCAAAACAACATCCTGATGCAATGGAGGCAGTGGCATTGCTCTCCTCAGCAGTTTCTGTCATCGGGGTTCGTCTATGTCCAGGAACTACTCAGTCCAAGAAAACCTTTGCTACACGGTACGGTCTGATTTTGCCCCATTCATCTCTCTTTCCCACCTGTGCTATTACTCGCCGCATTTTATTTCTGCAAACTTTTTTGAGACTGGAAGCTGGATGCCTTTTGGAATCTATTCACTTTCAGGAGGATGATTCTTCATCTTCTGTTTCGGGTTTAATGAAATCTAGCATAAGAATATGATTACTTTTTGGTGATGTTATTCTAATCCTTGAACTGTTGAGTGTCTGAATCTACCTGATGCCACTAGACTTTGCAGTTGGGTATTGGTAATTTTTTTCCCCCAATTTGCAGTTTTGTACTGGAAGGGATACTTGAACTTTAAAATACACTCCTCTCTCACTTTCCAAAATGTTTCATTTTTAAGTGGGGAGTGTTTCATTTATTCATGTGAAATTGTGAACAATGCATATATTCTACCTAGAGAGTAATTCAGATAATCCATAATCATTTGTTTGCTAAATCTGAAAAGTGGATTCCAGTCACAGAAAAGATGTGAAGTGAACAACTAAATCCAGATTGCCATATATCTGAAAACATATTGTTATCTTTGTCGTTCCATGCCAGGAATATAAGGTCCAATACTGAGGTCGCTAATCGAATTCGTGCCTCGAATCTCACCATTGATCACATCAGTACTTTAAAGAAGGTGGGATCCAAGGAATCAAGAATTGGCAAGCAACCAATTTCTGTTCCGTCCAATGTGTCGATCACGATGGAAGGACAAGACTTCAAGGTTAAAGGCCCTCTAGGAGAGATGTCTCTTACTTATCCACGAGAAGTGAAGCTGGAGAAGGAGGAATCGGGATCCCTAAGGATCAGAAAGGCTTTGGAGACAAGAAGGGCTAACCAGATGCATGGTTTGTTCAGGTTTTTCTAACCCGCCTTTCTTAATATGTACTCCGTATTTGTTTAGTTCCTAACTCCACCACCCCTAGTGAAGCGACCCCCACATGACCTGTGTGGTAACCAGCACAGCAAGACATTTAACTACGCAATTAGGATAAAACATTTTATCTTAACTAATTTAATGATCTCAGAAAATAATTAAAAAATTGAAACTCTCAAGTCTCACAGCCACAAAGTTCAAGAATAGCACATTGTTTATTCAACATGTTATGCATTACAAAGGAATATACATGTCTATTGAAGTATCTTATTTTCAATATATTGTTGTCTTTCAACTGGGTTGTTGTTGTTGTTGTTGTTGTCTTTCAAGTTTCAACAACAATATCAGTACCGTACAAGCATAGCAAACACTAAATATTACTCGTAATGGAGTATTTGAATAATCTAATTTTTTTCCATAACCACGAAATGAAATGAAGACAGAGGTGGTTATGTTGATGACACTTCCTTGAAATCTCATATGATAAACCCAACTAATTGTGAAGGTTTCTCATGTAATTCTTCATCAAATATTCTCTTCAAAATAAAAGGTGGTGATATTATTTAGAAGTATATTTATATTCATGTTGGTGAACATCAATGCAAAATTAAATAAAGTATTCCACACAAAAACCTTGTGCATGATGGGAGATAAGCACACCAATGGTAGATGTAAAGTATGTCATGTGGTAGAATACTAGCAGCCACTATGTACTTAGTCTTGGTTTATACTTAAAATCCAGAGGGCTTGTACTTCTGAGCGTAGCATATTACTTAGATGGTAGTTTTGCTAAACAAAAAAAAAGGATGGTAGTTTTGGTGGTATAAATTATAAAAGCACTGAAAATTCTTCTTATACAGAACAGAGCATTTTAAATCAGCTTGCAGTAAGTTTTTTTTAAAATGTTTGGATAAGTGAAGGGGGCAGAGTTACTTTTGAATTTGCCCAACTGTTATAATCCGTGTTTGCATGTCTATTAGGCCCAAAATATGTCCTGATTTCCAAAATGCTTGTGAATAATTCTCATCAGAAACAATTCCAGGAATACCGTATGTATCGCTCATATTTTATGTAGTATTTTAATGCCCTCATTGTTTTCTTGATTCAATTATGTAGAGATACAAATATATGATTATATGAAATACTTATGGAGAGACAGCGAGTAGGTAGCATCAGATTAACTCGTTCAATAGACGTCCTGATTGCTGCATCAAAATATAAATAAATCATGCCATCATAATTTACTCAGCGGTTCTGAATATGATGGTCTGTTTGTATGCATGCCCAAATTTTATGGGATCATCCTGACTTTGACAATGACTCAACTGATTTGGCATCGGCGGCAGGACTCTTACAGACAACATGATAGTTGGTGTATCTAAGGGGTTTGACAAGAAACTGCAGTTGGTTGGTGTAGGGTACCGTGCGATAGTTGAAGGGAAAGATGTAGTCCTTAATCTTGGTTTCTCTCATCCAATTAGGATGGCCATCCCTGATGGCTTGCAAGTTAAGGTTGAAGATAGCACCCGAATCACTGTGAGTGGATACGACAAATCCGCCATTGGTCAGTTTGCTGCCTCGATACGGAAATGGAGGCCTCCTGAGCCGTACAAAGGTAAGGGCGTGAAGTATGCCGATGAAGTAATTCGAAGAAAGGAGGGTAAAGCTGGGAAGAAGAAGAAGTGATGCCCTTGCCTTACTTACACTTGCACTCCCCACATGAATCTTTTTCCTTGTTCATTGTAGTATGTCGAATCTCTCTATGTTGCAATGGGAAAACATGTGATTGACATTCATGGTTTTGGAGTGTATCTAGTGTTGTTATTACATTTCCTGTCTAAAAAAATATATTTTAAATTACTCCCTCCATCCCCCGTAGATCTTCCTGTTAGACATTTTTGTTTGTTCTTCATATATTTTCTCATTAGCCCTTTGAATATTTAAAATACCATAACTATCCTCACATACTTTATTTATTACACATCACATATCTCATTTTAATATACTCCACCCATTTTCATTAAATATGTTTTAGAAAACTTTTACCTTTTTTCAACTCTTCTTAAAAACCATAAAAAGTCAAAATGAGAATATCTTAGGGGGACAGAGCCACTACTATTCATAGGTCAAAATATAATTTTTTCTTTACATATTTCTTGTTAGAGTTTATTGCACCATGACCCCCTGTGGTTTGGTAAATATGCACCGTTACACCCTATAGTTGTAAAACTTATGCTGTTTTCCTTCATGGTTCTGATATTGTTATGTCAATGCTCATCTAGATTAAAATATCTTTCAAATATTATGTAAATAGCTCCACTGCCCCTTATGGTTTTGAAAATTGGCACAAACACCCCTTCTTTTCTTTATTGTTTTTTTAAATATTATTTTTTATAATGTTTGAATAATCAATTTTTTTGTGTTTGCAATAAAAATCAATTAAATATAAGAATTAACGTATACTTCATTTGTCTCAATTTAAACATATTAATTTTTTTTCTCCAAAAGAGGTCTTTATTGGTTCATTTTCATGATATGAAAGTCAATCACATATTTTCTTTTTTTCACTAAATCTCATTTCTCATTTTCTATTCATTAAATTTATACCATTTTTTTATTTTAATAAAAATTAAAATAAAAGAAAAAAGAATATAAAAGAAATTAAAGGAAAGAAAAGTATATGAAAATAATGCTTTTATAGAATAGCAAAAATTAAGTTATGAAGGAAATCTTTTGTGCATTGGTCCAAAAGTGTTATTAATACATAATTAAACATATATTAAAAACACATTACTCGGTATTCTTTTGGTCCCGACATATTCAAAAAGATAAAAACGTTTTTAGACAAAAACCAAAAATATTTAATTTGAAAAATGAAGTATATGTAAAAAAATTTATTTCAAACACAATTGTTTTTTTATTTTTTAAAACTTTTTTAAAAATGTAGGGTTGAAAAACTAATTTTTCATTATTTCACAAACAAACATTTTTCTTTTCTTTATGAAAAAAAGAAAAGAAAAAACAAAAAAATAAAGAAAAAGGAATTTCCAAAACCATAACGGAGAGCGTTGTTATTCACCTCATATTTGAAGGATATTTTTGTTTAGAGGGTCAATGACATAGCAATACCAGAGTCATGAGGGGCAACGACGTAAATTTTGAAACTATGGGGATAACAGTACACATTTAGCAAACCACACGAGGCGTTGGTGCAATTTTCTTGTCGTCATATGTTAAAATAAAAGTCATTTCGTCTTTTGTTTTATAAAAATTTTGATATAATCATTATATATATATATATATATATATATATATATATATATATATATATATATATATATATATATATATATATATATATATATATATATATATATATATATATATATATATATATATATATATATATATATATATATATATGGGCTGGATCAGGTGAGAATGCACCTTAGTGAAAGAAATAAGAATAAAATCTAGCCTTTGGATCGGATGCATCGTGCGGCTCAGATTGCATTCTGCACTCAGATTTTGAGATAGTGCATTTTCAAAGGATTTTGATGCATTTCGACAGGATGCATTTTTAACCCTTTTTGGTGCACCTAATTTTGATGCAATCTTGACCCTTAGATCTCACAATCTAAAGCACCAGATTCATTCTTATTTCTTTCATAAGATCGCATTCTCACCTGAACCAAAATCTATATATATATATATATATATATATATATATATATATATATATATATATATATATATATATATATATATATATATATATATATATAGGGGGTTTCTGTAAGAATGGACCTTGTGGAGAGAAATGAGAATAAATTATGAATGGTAGATTAAATGCATCGGATGGATGGGATTTAATTAGAAAATTGGATGTTAAATTAGGTTAGCAATAATAGTGGTGCATTACTTTAAGAAAAAATGAGTTAGAAGGGTTTCAAATCTTCTGCCGACACGGTATCGAGCTACCCCCTAGATGATTACAAGGTACTGCCTGAACAGTAGGCCTTACCTTTAGAATGGTAGACATATACCGTCACAATCCAAATTTTTCTGGCGGTACCTGACACTAGGCGAGACCCTATACCGCCTAAACGATACTAAGGTATCGTGACGGTACCCTGGTACCGAGATAGGTATCCTCTGACCTAGAGAGTTTTCCCACAAACGTGATTTTTGAATTATATGTAGGACACGATTTTATTATGTGGCCTGAGTTATCATGTATCTAATTAATTGATTATTGACCTAATAAATACCCTATGTATTCAATTGGTAATTATTCGATGGACGTAATTACCCTTACGACCTAATTAGGGTTTCCCCTTGGGTGTATATATATAGAGGTCATTAGGCAGAGATCTACACACTAATCTTACGCCTCCTCTCTGCCTCTATATTCTCGTGAGTCACGCCCTCACCTTAGCCATCATAACGATACACCCTAAACGGGAACTCGATCTGCGTGAGAATCATGACCTCAACCCTAACTACGTTTACAAGATTATCAGGTACACATGATTAAATCCCTAATTTATATTTTATGTTTAAGAATTGATCAACATTATAAAATCCTATTTTTGATACAATGCAAATACAAATCAGTATCAGTATCATTTCACAACTAAATACGATGTTTTGATAAATTCAAGAACCTTATTTGATGAATGACGGTAAACTAGGGTGTTAACACTCGACGCTAGGTTGTTGTTTGTTACTAAATAGTATAACGATCATTATTGATTGTTGATTATGATGACTGAACCTTGACTAAAAATAATATCTTGATTTAAATAATGATTATTGTTAGAAAATAG
The DNA here is from genome assembly GCA_003260385.1 of Cuscuta australis. Lineage (NCBI taxonomy): Eukaryota > Viridiplantae > Streptophyta > Magnoliopsida > Solanales > Convolvulaceae > Cuscuta > Cuscuta australis. The sequence continues at coordinate 709,601 of NQVE01000125.1, read as the reverse complement.
GCCCAACGCTAGAGGAGGGGGGGGGGGGGGGAATAGCGTTTAAAACAAAATTGCATGAAATTAAAAACGAGAGCGATAAAGTAAAGAGCGTAAAGAAGGAGCACACCGAATTTTATCCTGGTTCACCACAACGTGTGGCTTATCTAGTCTTTCGAGAGACTCTCTCGAGTTACACTAACTCCGTTAAGCTTAAAGGTGCTCAACAAACCGATACAACTTGAGAACTCGAGTCACATGAGCCTCAACGCCTTTGCTCGGAGATACCGCACTCCAAGACTTCTCACGAAGGAACGAAAGACTTCCTTCGAGTTTACAACAAGGGAACAACCTCCCTTAAAGTGTATAGAAACATTTAAACACTCAGGAATAAAACTCTCACAAAGAGTAGATATGAGTGAACTAGTAAACACTCAAGAACACGACAATTTCTTCAAGAATTGGCTCTCAAATAGCTAAGAAAAATAGGGATGCTTATGCAATGAAAGAGTATTGAAATGTTGAAGAATTGTGTGTGAAATGAGACGATTGGGGTGCCAATTTATAGGCTAAAATGGGATAAACCCGTTGCTAGAATTTCCAACAGGATGAAGACAAATTTTTCAGAGATGCAAGGTGATAGTCGATTGTCTAGCCTTGATAATCGATTATCAAAAGATTCCCTGTCCAAAAATTTAAAATTCTATCCGTTGGAGGACAACGGTAACCTAGATAATCGATTGTCAACTAGTGTCAATCGACTATTGGTCCTCTCAGAAGTTCCTGGGTTTTGGCTGCAGACCGTGATAATCGATTGTTGCAAAAGTGACAATCGATTCTTGTATGCTTCAGAAACTTTAAGTTCAAAGCTGTAGATGCTGATAGTCAATTGTCACTAAGGTGATAATCGATTATCACCCAGCTAAGACCCAGCCGGTGAAAACCCGTTTAGAAAAACCGAGGTCCAAAAACGAAGTGTTCCCAAAAGTAAAGACCAAGTTTGAAAAACATTAAATATGGTATAAAATAGTGAAACCAAGGCTTATTTGATAAAAACCGAGTCTTCAAGGTCGTTTATCACGGGTATACGGTTTTAACCGCTTTTCACGTGTTAGACCGATTGACCAAGATACAAAAGTGGTTTTTATAAAATAATTATTTAGGAACCTTTTAAATATGCCCAGAGGTAAAAATGAGGTTTAAAATATTGAAAACTACCGAGTTGGTTCGGACGCCGAAAACCGAACGCCGAACCCCGAATGCCGACGCCGAACACCGACCGAGGTGGTTTTTGGTCTGGGCAAGGACCAGGGTTTTTAATACAATAAAACTTTTAAAAACGTTTATTTTGATCCACAAAAACGTTTTGTGATTTTGTAAAATTATTTTGACTCTTTGAGAACCGAGACTTGAATTGATTGTCGATTTTTATCACAATAAGACCGACTCGACTAAGTCTTCAATTTTGATCTTTGTCCTTGAGTCTTTTGGTCTTGTTCCATGCCATTCTTCACGCCTCAATTCGTTCAATGAAACTCTTCATATCCACGGCGGTTTGGCAATTATCAAAACCTGTCAGAAATGAACACGACTTTAGTTTAACGTAATAAAAAGTGTGTTCCAACAATTATGAATGATTAAGGCTATCTAGAAGAACTCTAAGACAGAACTCATATGACCAATCTAGTTAGGCCCTGCGGGTATGCTGTTCGGTGGCTCGGATTAAAACGTATGTACGGGATCCATAAACTAAACTTGACTATCTATTCTCTTGGGGGTACCACCAACCCAACAATGAGTAGTCCGGTGTTCAATTTTATGCCTTAAAGTTTTTATAGTTTAAGAGCCTGGTTATCTTTTTTGCCTTAAACTAATTATAGTTTAAGAGTTTGGTTATTATTTTTCTTAAACTAGTTATAGTTTAAGAGTCGGGTTATCAAATAAAATAGCCTTAAACTAATTATAGTTTAAGAGTCATGTTATCAAAATATTTGGCCTTAGACTAAGAATAGTTTAAGAGCATTGATACGATTTGGCCTTAAAACTAAGAATAGTTTAAGAGCATTGTTATGATTTGGCCTTTGACTACGAGTATTTTAAGAACACAGTTGAAATTATGAATATTGAAATGAATATTATGTGCATGATATCAAATGATTTGATTATGAATTGAGATTCAATTTTTGTGGATGTATAAGATATCCTTACTCAGCTTCAACGCTCATCGTGTAGTATTATCTATTTGCTACACGCAGGTAAACAAAATAAAAAATGATGTGATTGATCCTGGCGGCAGAAGGGGACACGAGATGTTAGATGGTTGTGTGATGGTTTTGAACTGTTCAACAATTAATTCAAAAATAAATTATTGACTATGATGTAAAACTATTTATTAAGCTTCCGCAATTAGATAAACTCCGTTAGTGTTTTTGAATATTTTGTGATGATGAAATAAAGTTTCAACTATTGAAATGTTTTAAGTTTTATGATTATCAAGTTAATACTTTGGTCCGAAAGGGGCTGCAGACCTAGACGGATTTAGGGTATTACAGGTGTGATACTAGTTTTTATTTGAAAATAGGAGTTATAATGTCAACATATAAAAGAATTCACCCTAAATAAAAGTAACACATAGCACTTATTCTCAAAATTAAATTTGAATTCTATATTTTTATCTTAAAAATAAGAGTTTACATTGTGACATTATGACAGTGTATAGTGGCATCCCCACTATAGTTTTGGTACTATATATTGTCATTATTGGCATTGTATTCTTATTTTGGAGATAAAAAAATTTGAAGTTCTTATTTTGAGACTTTTCTTCATGTTTTATTTATAGTTTAGTTCTTTTTCCAATATACAACACCAAAAAACATTATGAAATAATACTATATAGTGTTACATAGTCATGTCTATGTTTTACTCCTAGTCTCCTATTTTGGGTAATTTTTTTAAAAATTTATGTTTAGAAGCATGTTGATTTATGTTACCTGCAATGCAACAAACCTAAGATTAGCACGAAGAAGCAAACTTTTAATTAAAAAATGTTTTAGAATGAAAACTAATTTATTTTAGCATGAACATATTTCAGATTCTGTACAAAATACTCCCTCCATCCTTAAAAGATTGACACAATTTGACTTTTTTGATCAAACTATGACATTTTTTGATTATGAATTAAATATAATATAAAATAATTGAATATTATAAAAATTTTATATTTTAAAACTATATTTTAAAATAAATCTAATTTTAATAAATTTACATTATAAATAAATATATTTTTTCTATAATTCAAAAATAAAGAATATTACAGTTTGATTAGAAAAGTCAAAATGCAAGAAATATATTTTAAAATAAACATTACCATTCAAAATGAATTTTATTTGTGTGTACCAGAACTCCAGAAGTACGCAGGTGTACTGTATACATTCTGGCTTATAGTTTCAATCGGGCGAAAGGGAAGAAGAATGAGTTTAGCATCCAAGACCGTTTGCGTTACAGGAGCTTCAGGCTACATAGCCTCATGGATTGTCAAGTTCTTGCTCCAGCGTGGCTACACTGTCAAAGCCACCGTTCGGTTTCCTGGTTTGTTCTCTCGCTCGAGCCCTAGCCACCTCTATCAGATCTTTACATCATAATATTTACTTTCAATAAATCTGATAAATGAATGAGACTCGATTATGTGGGTTTCCCTTTCATTAGTCCGAAATTTGTCATCCCAATTTGATTTCTGTCTTGAGTTCTTGAAGTTAATGAATGATATGTTAATATTCACCCCTCTTTTTGTTATTAACTTTTTCTGTTTTAAGATGAATTTGTGAATTTCCTTCTATAATTTGTCAGGAAGTTTCGTTTATGCCTAATTTGCGGGTTGAGGATGCATATTGTCCATTACCTAGACCTTTCCAATACAGTTGAGACTGCTTTGTTGACTAAATGTAACACAAAGGATGAATATTGGGATTTTTTTTTGAAGCATGTCGTACTTTTAAATTCTGATGCAGATGACCCTAAGAGGACAGAACACTTACTTTCCCTCGATGGAGCTAAGGAGAGACTTCACTTATTCAAGGCAGATTTATTGAAAGAAGGCTCATTTGACTCAGTAGTTGATGGGTGTGAAGGTGTATTTCATACAGCCTCTCCTTTCTATCACAATGTCAAGGACCCACAGGTGCACATATGTTTTGAATTTTGTTTTCAGGCCATTCTGCATATCTATGTGTGTGCGCACTTCTATTTTATGTTGAAATAATTCCTAAGAGTATGATATAAACTTTGTTCTCAATCCTTAGTAATATTTCATCAGCAACTTCTGATTATATCATTTTCACGTGATAATTGAGCATGTAAGGACATCATGCTGAACTAATTGATAGATTCATAAAATGACTAAGTTTATTGTTGATAGAATGTGGAATTCTATTCAATAGTATTAATTATGAAGATGTCTAGTACAAATATTATACATATGTGTGTATACACACAGAGAACAGTTAAGCAAATATTATATAAGGACCCCAATAGTATTAATAATTGTACTATGTGCTATAGTCCCTCCTTAAGCTGATCCAAGGTTTAGGTAACAGAAGCTTGGAGCAGAGAAAACTTAAAGGCAAACAATGAGTGTCTTAGTGAAGATATGAGCCAATTGATTTTCAGATGAAACATGATACATTGTCATAGAATGTCTTCTCAGACAAAATGACAATTGAACCCAACATGATTCATATAGTTGTGTAAAATAGGGGTCTTTGCTATGCAGATGGTGGACTTATAGTTAGAGAAAAAGTCATGGACTTTTGATTGGCATTCTCTGATCTTTGAGGAGATAAGTGCGCCATATAATTCAAACAGTATTTGTGCCATTGCTCGTTTCTCAGCCTTGATGGAGGAGCGCGATACTTTAGATTGTAAATATGAAAGTGTAAGAAAATCATGAATCTAGAGGTAGGGCATTGATTGTTAATGTCATTTGCCCAATTTGAGTTAGGAAAAGCCCAAAGCTACATATCCCTTGCTAAAATAGGAGATTGTGAGTGCAAACATTTGTGAAGAATCATTCGACCTTTTAATAGAATGTTAATAATGTTAATAATGATATAACATACTATATTTGCAAGGAATCATGTTAACTTAGTTTGCTACTAACGACATGATGCATTTTGTGCAACAACTCTAAAAGTGAGATTATTTAGTGTATATTAAAGTTCCGAGTATAATTAACAACTCTACAAAAGTTGGATTATTATGTGAAAAATTTTCATTATTCAATTACTATATTCAGATCATTTCAAATGAAACACTAGGGGCCCGTTTGGTGAGTTTTGGAGATGTGATTAGATGTGAGTTTTGAAATCCGGGAGAAATTATACGAGTTTTGAAATCTGAAATGAAGTTGTTTGGAGAAAACAAAAATAAAATCAAGTCATAGTCACATCTGTTTGGTGAGCAATTAAGAAATAAAATGCAGGTATGGAATACCAAATACTCCATCCGTCCATAAATTTTCCCATTTGACTTTTCATGGTCTACAATGCAACACTTTAACTATTAATATCTTTATTTATATATAGATATATACTATAAATTATATAATATTTCAAACTATATTTCAAAATGAATCTATTTATATTAAATTTATATGATAATTCAATATACTTTTTTTTTGTAGTTTTTAGTTAAAGTTTAAAATTTTTGACCAAGAAAGTCAAACTAGGAAGAATTGTTTTGGGCAGAGGGAGTAATATTTTAATATAGACATATTTTATTTTTATTTATTAAAATGCATAATAAAGTTACAATTGTATTTCTTATTGATAAAATTTTAATGTTTTTTATTTTATACCGTGTAGTATATTAGAAAATATCAACTAAGAATGAATAAACAAACAACTGCACATATTAGAAAATATTAACAAAAAAATTTAATAGACTCATTTTAATCACCAAGAAATAAGTAGACTATTTTTTATGAAAGTTAAAATTATTTATAATGAAAGCAAATGACAATGTCGAAACAACAGTTCAAAAATACGAACAATTTTTAAAAATTAACATGAATATGGACGACTCAAAAATCAAGAGGAATGGAAAAAATCAATTAGATTGTCCGATTCAACAAATTTAACAAGATAGGTCTTTAAAAAATAAAATGCCTTGTTCGATTCAGGTTAACCTCAAGATTGGTCAAAAACTTTGAAAGAAGTGACAAAGTGGAAACAAACTATTTCAGATTTAAAAATTGCAGTGAATAGAAGAAGATGAAAGAAGAAAAGAGATAGAACAAATAATTGTGCGAAGAGGAGATGAAGAGAAACGAACGTGTCGACCAAGAGTAAAAACAATGCAGTGAATGGAAGAAGATGAAAGAAGAAAAGAGAGAGAAGAACAAAGAATTGTGCGAAGAGGAGATGAGGAGAAACGAACGTGTCAACCAAGATTAAAGGGCAGACACAGAAAAAAAGTATGAAACTTTTGATATCGCTAATATGAGCCAAATGTGGAGTATGCCTGTTTTTGGAGATATCTCATATCTCTTGATTTCATATTTCGATTCTTTTTTAGCTCATCAAACATCTTTTTTAGCTCATCAAACATTCTTTTTTTAACTCATCAATTATAAAGACTTGCATCTTAATTGCTCACCAAATGGGTCCTAGTTTATTAATGAATACTAATTCAAGGAAAATTGGATTCTTTCTCCAGCCAACCTTTTTCTTTAGCCTAAGTTCACGATGCACATTGGCACCACTTTATGAGGCTAGAGAAAGAATGCAATAGTGAATGAAATACTCCCTTCGTTCTAAAATAAGGTTTCACAGTTCACCGAACACAGTTATTAGTTAAGGTGAAAGTGTGTGGTTATGTTTTGTACAGAGGAGAGCGTGGGCATAGCACTTAAGTGAGTGATACTGTGGTCCTGCTTAGTTGGGTTGTGCATGTGCTGAGCTACCATGTTTATTGCAAATTAGATGTATGCACGCGTAATGATGAGATATTGAAACCACCAATCATACTCCCAAAGTTCTTGGGCTGACCGCCATTGGTGCTGACCGATAAGTGCAATATGTTAGGCTTGCACGTTGAATAAGTTCATGTGCATATTTTGATTGATGTATTACACTCTATTTGTACAATTAACCTCAATAAACAACAACACCAAAGCCTTATCCCACTATGTACGGTCGGCTACATGGATCAAACAACGCCATTGCACCCTATCATGTATCATATCTGCTTTGAGATCATTCACGCAAGGTCTCCCTTGGTCAATGCTTGCCAAGTCCTCTTAGGTCTACCTCTTCCTCTAGCCACATGCCTATTCACCATTTGATCAACCCTTCTCACAGGATGCTCTAGTGGTCTTCTCTCCACATGTCCAAACCACCTAAGACGAGTTCCCACCATCTTTTCTACAATAGGTGCCACTCCAACTTTAGCTCTCATATCTTCATTCCTTATTCCATCCATACGCGTATGATCAGTCATCCAACGAAGCATCTTCATTTCTGACACACTAATCTTGTGTTCATGTTCACCCTTTGCTGCCCAACACTGTGTCTCATACAATATAGCTGCTCTAATCGCAGTATGGTAACATTTTCCCTTTAGTTTTAAAGGTACTTTTTGTCACATATAAAGCCCAAAGCACTCCGCCATTTTGACCAACCAGCTTGAATCTTAAGATTAACATCAACCTCTATTTCTCCATTGTCTTGAATGATACACCCAAGGTATTTAAATCTGTTTACTTGTAGTATAGTATTTTCTCCAACTTTTAGCTCGATGTTACTATTTCTCTTTCTGTTGCACTCCATATACTCTGTTTTAGTGCGACGTATAGTCGTATACGCAAGCCATGCAACTCCAAAGTCTGTCTCCATGAATCAAACTTCGCATTCAAATCCTCTCGTGATTCGCTCATAAGGATGATGTCGTCAGCAAAAAGCATGCACCATGGTACAAATTATTGGATATGCTCGGTAAGAACGTCCAATACTAGTGTAAAAAGATATGGGCTTAACGATGATCCTTGGGGTAATCCAACACCGATGGGGAATTCCCATGTTATCCCTGTTTGGCTTCTCATGCTCGTTGTAGCACCATCGTACATGTTCTTAATCACATGAATATAAGCAATCCTTCTTTTTTCTCTAGAACCTAACACTATACCTCCCTTGGTAGATTGTCATATGTCTTTTCCAAATCAATAAAAAGTCATGTGTAGAATCTTTCTTTTCGCTTCAGTACTCTCCATCATTCTTCTCACCAAGTATATAGCCTCTGTAGTTGATCTTCCTGGCATAAAACCAAATTGGTTCTCTAACACCGAAGTCTCTTGTCTCAACTTCCGTTCAACTACTCTTTCCTACAACTTCATCATATGTTGATCCCTCTGTAGTTTCCACAACTCTGAATATCTCCTTTATTCTTGCAAATAGGAACCAAAACGTTCTTCCCCCATTCGTTAGGCATCTTCTTAGATCTTAGAATCTCGTTAAAAAGCTTAGTTAGCCACCGAATGCCTTTTCCTCCTAAACCTTTCCAAACTTCAATTGGAATGTTGTAAGGGCCCATGCTTTGCTATTCTTCATTCATTTTAGGGCTTCCTTCACTTCAGTTTCTCAAATTCTTCAATAATAATTGAACTTTTTGTCCTTCTCCCTCGTGTGTAGCCAATCGGAGCATGAGGGATTCCCATGCTCCTCTGCTCCTCATTAAATAGATCGTTGAAGTAGCTCTTCCACCGGTCGTTTATGCTTTCATCGGAGACCAAAACTTCACCATTCTTATCTTTAATGCACTTAACATGGTCCAAATCCTGCATCTTTCTTTTATGATCCTTTGCAATCTTGTAAATACATCTTTCCCCTTCTTTCGTACCCAAGGACTGGTAAAACCCTTCATACGCTCTCATTTTTTTACTTACAACCAATTTTGTCTCTGTCTTATACCTTTCCTTACTTTCCACATTGCGATATAAAGACCACTCCTTGAGATGTTCCCGCTTTACCTTTATCTTCTCTTGCACACTAGTGTCCCACCACCATGATTCTTTGTCTCTTGCTTTAGTACCTTTCATTTCTCCAAGGGTTTCTTTTGCCACCTTTCTAATAATATCTGCCATATCACACCATAACTCTTCCGCAGTTCCATGTCTATCCCATTTTGCTTTTTCTACTAAATGGCTTTAGAAATCCATTTGCTTATCCCCTTTCAACTACCACCATCTAGTCCTTGGGTTCCCCTCATGGTGACTTCTCCTTACTTTTCGTTGGATACAAAAATCCATAACTAGCACTTTATGTTGGGTGGTCAAACTCTCTTCAGGAATAATTTTGCAATTAGTACAAAATTTTTGATCTGATTTCCTTAGCAGAAAGAATTGAATTTGAGAGCATGTCCTCCCACTCTTATAAGATATAAGATGCTTGTCTAGCTTCTAAAGACAAATGTTTGCAATAAGAAGCTGGAAGGTCGAAGAGAAATCTAAGATGGTTTTACCTTCTGCGCTCGTTACCCTAAACCCATGATCTCCATGGATTTGTTCATATCCACTCTCATCATTTCCCACGTGTCCGTTTAAGTCTCCTGTATACCTTATAATTTATATTACACCTTCGAAGTCTTTCCAAAACCTTATCTCGTGGTGTTCCTGTGAACTGACTTGTGGTGCATAGGCACTAACCACATGAAGAGCATGTCCTTCTACTACCAGCATTAATGCAAAATCTCCCACCCTCTGAACATTGACCACGTCCTTCCATTGTTTATCTACAATGATACCAACTCCATTTCTGTTCTTCATCTTTCTTATATACCATAGCTTGAAGCTTGAAGTGTCCAACTTCTTCACCTTTCCCGGTGTTGAATTTAGAAGTCCTCACATGTAAACACAAGGATGCAGTTATTATCTTTTGTGAATTGATGGACATAGATAAGGTTGGAATTTATGGATGGGACGTGGGTCAGATTACACCAACAATAACCCGGTATAATCCCACGAAAGTAGGCTCTGGGGAGGGTGGGTTTATGCAGACCTCTTGCCCCTACCCGAAAGTAGAGATGTTGTTTCCAAAAGACCCCCCGCTTGAGCAAAACAAAAAGCATAGAGCACGAAAGAAAGAGCAAGCTAAGGGTAGAGAAAAACACAACACAAGAAACAAAATGAGGGAAAAAAGACAAGTCGCCAAGCAAAGAAAGCAATCAACAATAAGAGCAAAGGGCTAACTATCTTAATCCAAAAAAGCTAGAGAAATAACACTAAGTCCCAAAAAGCTTACCAACTACCCTAGTCCTATATCTCTATACCCTCCTATCTAAGGTCATGTCCTCAATTAGGGCTAAAAACCCCAGATCTTGTTTGATCACATCCTTCCAATTCTTCTCAAGTCTAACTCCTTCCTCCACCCTGGCAGACTATCATAATCCTCTCACACCTTTGCATGCCACCCCCACCTGTCTTTTGATAACCTCATTCTGGATCTATCCAACCTTGTCTGGCCACACATCCACCGCAGCATACGCATCTCTACTGCATGCAGTTGACAAACGTGGGTTTTCTTCACTGCCCAACTATATGCTCCGTAAAGCATAGCCGGTCTTACTACAAACCGATAGAACTTCCCCTTCATCCTTACCAAAATCTTCTTGTTGCAAAGGACCCCTGAAACATAGTTATCAAGGCGTCGCCTAGGCGACGCTTAGGCGTCTGGGCGAGGCTATGTGGACGCCTAGTTGGTCGCCTAGCTTTTTTCTCCCTGGGCGACTTAGTGACTATCTTGGAGACGCATCTACGTTTTAGAAGCGCAAGGGAACGCGCAGGATAGAGAGAGAAGACGGAGGAGAAGATAGAATGAAGACGTATCTTTCTCGCAATTCATGTGTCGCGGTCTGCAGAGGCTTCCAGCGGCTCCAGTCTCTGCAGCGGCTCCCTGTGTCTTTCTAACTCTCTATCATCTATCATTTAGACTAGTGGACTAGGTCAAATAACTGGGCTAGGTTCATTAAAAGACTATTGGACCTTTACACCAGAGTATAAGGCCCAAAATTTAATAGGCCTTTTAAAAGCTCATTCATATATATATATATATATATATATATATATATATATATATATATATATATATATATATATATATATATATATATATATATATATATATATATATATATATATATATATATATAGTATAATACTCAATTTCATGAAGGTGGTATCACTGTTCATTTTAATTAATTATATCATATTATATGCTTTAACATTAGTACCTATAAAATTTTTATGGTCGCCATAACCCACTCGCCCAGCGGACGCCTAGGCGGGCGCCTATTCGCCTAGGCGATTGGAAGGTGCTCTAGCGCCCAGCCTCGCCTAAACTATGCCCTGAAGCGAGCTTCCACTTTGCCCAAGCGACTCCTATATGATGAACAATATCCCCATCTATCTCCCCATCTGCGTGAATGATCGAACCGAGATACCGAAACTTCTCTCTTTTTGGTACTGGGGGACAATCGAACCAAGATACCGAAACTTATCTCTCTTTGGTACTGGGTTAGAATCAATCCTAAGTTCCATTTCAGATTCTGACATCCAATCTCCAAAGCCCCAAGTACTCAGTCTTAGTCCTACTCACTACTCAGCTTGAAGCCTTTGGATTATAGAGACTGTCGGCACTTGTATCCAAAATCCGATCCGAATTCCAAACCATGGTGTTGTTTTGAGAGGTATAGTAGGCATGACACGGCTACCAAACTTTGATGAGATAGCGTATGAATCATCGTAACGAACTAACAAGCACTTGCCGTGTGCCCGTGTTTGCCACGTATTTGAGACGTGACATCACTGGAGGAGGATCGACTTCCCTGGCTAGTCAGATCTCTGCGTTAAAAGCCGGTGCTCCTGCCGCCGTATGCTAAACTGCATCCAAGACTCCAGAACTGCCATTTCAGCTACCATGGTAGCAACCACGCCCCATGCCTCTGTGTTACCCTCTACACGATGATTTCATTTCTTTTTTGACTTCTCAATTTCTGTCAAGAAGCTGTAGCATCTAGATATCCTGAGTACTTGGTTTGAGTTATATAAGCCAAATGACAATAAACTCTGATATGTGGTGCATTCAGCTGTGTGGTAAGGTAATTGTAGCTTATTTGTGCTTCAAACTTGTCATTGAGCCCTATTTTTTCTCAGGTGGAGTTGATTGATCCAGCTGTGAAGGGGACACTCAACGTTCTTGGTTCATGTGCAAAAACACCAACTGTCCGGAGAGTGGTTTTGACCTCTTCTATTGCTGCTGTTTCTTACAATGGAAAGCCACGGACTCCTGAGGTTGTAGTTGATGAGACCTGGTGGTCCAGTCCAGATTTCTGCAAAGAAATGGAGGTAAATGAGATATCTTTTTAAGCACTCTAATAAGGAAGTTTGGGTCAAAAGTGGCTAATTAAGCTCCGTTGTTTTTTAGCATAGCTTGTTCGACTGCAACAGCAGCTTATTCATTGGATAATTAATAAAGTAGTGTTGAAGTTATTTTTTAGCTGTAATGGGTGAAACACAGGACTGTTAGTTCTATCTTCTTTCATTGTTTTATTTGAAAACTGTGAACGCTGGTCGTACTCTTTCAATTTTTGTTTTCCTTTTTTCATTGTTTAATTTTTGTTACCAGATGTGGTATGTTCTTTCAAAAACATTGGCTGAGAAGGCTGCTTGGGAATTTGTGAAGCAGAAGGGTATGGATATGGTAACAATAAACCCAGCAATGGTTATCGGTCCCCTTTTGCAGCCAACATTGAATACAAGTTCTGCTGCAATCTTGAATTTGATAAATGGTATGTCCTGACCTTTCTGTATAGCATTGTTATCTTTATTCTTCCTTTCTTTTTTCAACTGAGTCTTGAAAACATGGTCGATGAGAATATGCAAGTTACCAGTGCAATTCTTCAAAGATATAAAAGATTATCTGAAGTGGATATGTTTTTAAGAATAAATCAGACATTTGGGATGATCATGCCTATCAAAAAACGTTCAGATACTGAAGTGTTTTTTTTCTTTTTTTCTGAAATGCTACTTGCCATATCGAGTTTACTTCAATGCAGGTGCAGAGACGTATCCCAATCTTTCATTTGGATGGATCAATGTCAAAGATGTTGCCAATGCACATATTCTAGCCCTTGAGAATCCTTCAGCTGAAGGAAGATACTGTTTAGTTGAGCAAGTTGCACACTACTCAGAGATTGTGAAAAAATTACTTCAGCTTTATCCAACTCTTAGACTTCCGGAGAAGTAAGTTCCCCTTCAAGTATTATTACTTAAATTAGAAGGTGCCTAGTTTCCAAATGATTGATCATAGATGCAGTATTGTAAAAATTGGCAGAGGCAAAACGTTGGACGCCCTTAGTAGTAAGCCAAAAGGGGAAAATAAAATCTTCTTTGTGCAAAATTTAAAAGTTTGCCTTTCCTTTAACGAGGGGCCAACCAGGCAACCAAAACTTTATTTAAGGGACGGAGGGAGCTTTTATTTCTAAAATTGGGTTTATTATATATTAAAAGCAGGTCGCCTGTGCCCTTTTCGGGCGCCTAGATAGTGATTTACACATTTGATCATTTTTTTTCCTTTGACAACTCGCAGATGTGCGGACGACAAGCCATTTGTGCCTCTATACCAGGTGTCAAAAGAAAGGGCCAAAAACTTGGGGGTCGTATTTACTCCCCTGGAAGAAAGCCTCAAGGAAACTGTCGAAAGTTTGAAGGAGAAGGGATTCTTTGGAGCCTCTTCCGCAGCCGTGTGATAACGATAAATATTTCCCCGTTATTTTCCGCTTACTTGCTTTTAATTCCATGGCCCTTCCTTTTAGTGAATTTCTAAAGATTAAGGTTTCCTTTCCATCACATGCAAGAATTTGTTTGTGATAAAACGGAATTCAGTTTGAATATTGCTGCTCTAGTGGTTTTAAAAAGATTTTTTTCCAGAATAATTCCAACTATCTGATTTTAAATAATTCTAGCGACTGTCTATCTCACAAATAAATTCACTTGTCCAAATTTTTAAACTTTAATCACTTCATTTAAAGTGACACCAATGCATGGTGTCGTTTTATGACATTCGTCTACATTGGGGCCCTAAAGTATTTTGTTTGAAAAACTAGTGGTTCTTACCTTTCCTTGCCTCAAACTCCAATTAGGGTGAGTTATGAGTGTCATAATTTCTTTCACACTCTAAGTGGGTGTCATTTTAACCAAGTTGAACTGTAGTCATGGTTATCATAAATTCATTAAATTGTTTTTTGAACTAGTGATGAATTCTAGACCCGGGGTAGTAAAGGAAAGATGAATTTGTTTTATTAGAGCATGTCCCCCTAGGGTCTAGCTTTTGAACCCCTCAACCTGTAGGCTCGATATCTGATATATTAGCACACTTTTCAAGCTGAGAGAAACCCTAGATCTCTCTCCTTTCTAGCCCTTCACTCTCTCTGACTTTAAAGAAAAAGAAAATAAAATAAGGGAGTTAAGACCCTTTCTATTGTTTTATTGAACGTAGATACATGCCAAAGACGGGCCTTGCTGATTAGTTCGGCACAAATAATTTAAAATAATTCTATCTACAAAAAAATTTCCAAGGGTCCGTTTGGTGCTCGAAATTGATAGAATTGTAATTGAATTGAGAGTTGAAATTCTATTTTGATTTGAGTTCTCCATTTCCAATTCATTTTTGGCACTAAAATTTCAAATCTACATATTTTTGTGCTACCAAAGAGCAGAACTGGAATTGTTGTCTTTAATTTTAATTCCATAGTTTGAATTTGTGTATCAAACAGAGCCTAATTCTATCGTAATTTGCCAGTATGGTAAAAAAAAATTGGTTGGTTCACAAGATTTTTATGATATGATAGTTTCCAAAATGGCCTAAAATGTATAGAAACACATTTTGCAAAAGAAGGCGAAAAAATTTCCCACGTTTACTTCAGCTATGTTGTTCAAAAGACCGAGCTGGAAGCACATTTTTCGACATGATACTTTCAAATTTTCTATTGAACTAGTTTCAAAATCAAGTTGCAACAAAATGCAAGCTTAACTACCCCATCGTCGCTACTACTCCGTAGAATTTCACCTATTAGGTGTGGATATTTAGACGTGGATGATTTCCCCACTAATTAGCGGCGACTTAGTGGGGGACTATTCTCCCTCCATTTGAAATTTTAAATAGGGGGGTTTTTTCCGCTGCTAATGTCGCAACTAATTGAAATAAAATAGGTAGATATATTCAAGAGAATAATTAAAATGAAAAAGGACGGTTTAAAAACATCAAAGATTTATTTTAAAAAAAATAGAATAAAAATAACGGCAGACGCATCCCCCTCCTAATATCAAATAAGAATAGCGACGAACTTATAGCGACGAAATTATCTCGCTAGGTTCCCTCTAAATCACAATTAGCAGCGGATTTCAGAGGATTAGCAGCAGGGTTTTCCTTCCCCTCTTTTCGCAATATTTTTTGTAGTGCCTCTCACCAAAACATCCAATGGCTGGAAAATTTTTCCTCTCAATCGAAGGATGAATAATCTGTTCAGAAATGCCTTCTTGAGGGTGCAAAAATGGGCTGAATTCAATTGGAAAAGAATGAAGAGTAATTTCTATTCTTGATTGTTCATTTCCAAAACAGAGCTTTGTAATAAATCTTTCAACTTTCTAACGTATTTTTTTCCCATAAAATTCTCTTTCCAAGTGCTTAAACTACACCCTAAAATATGTTCATATAACGGGTTACGACCAAGCTACCCCAGGCCTATTCCGGATAGCAAAGATTGGGTCTGATGTTTTACTTCCCTTCTCCCATGAGTTCCTCAAGGCTCGAGGAGTGGGAGGAGGCCAGCTTATGGGTGGAGGAAGTACCTTCTTAACCTAACTCGGACCACACCCAAGAAGCGAGGCCCAAGTTCATTAGCCCAAGAACTATGTGACAAGTCGATCACGGTCAACCCTCGCCAAAGAGCTCGTGCTCGTCCCTCTGTGTGGGCCGAACGCGAAGCCTTGATGGTTTCACCACAAGCCGATGCTGCCAGATCAGAGCATTTCTTGATTAGCGCAATGACGCTTTAATCGCTCTGTGTCAACACATCCGTCACCAATATAGGATTCGGCTAGGGGCATTTGCCACATACATTGAATCCGGAGTGAAGCAAGGCATTACACAATATATGGTTCCATGTTCATCATCTTGTTCTTCGAACCTCTTTGATTATATGCTTTTATTTCCATTGTTAATAATTCCGACGTCCTCATTGGATTATTTGGTGGGATTAATCACGTACAATATAATGGATGTTGAAACAAGATCAAGTAAAGATGATTGGACTTTGGGTGATAGTCACACCTCACCAAACAACTAAACTCACTCCTTAAACTAATTCCATTTCACTATTTTTGATTTTCTAAACCATTTTCAATCCAATATTCCGCATAGCCGTATACACATATGCATGAACATTTTTTAAGATTTTGATATAATTGTCTAATAAGTATTTCCTCATACCAGATTTAATCTTACTATTTGACATTTTTTTTTGTCAAAGTTTGTAAACTTTGACATCGATATGAAAAAATATACATTATATTTTGATATAAATGTTATCGTAATAATTTATTTTGAAACGTAGTTTGATATATTAAATTTTTATCTATGCATAAATATCAATATTAATAATCATAATGTTTCCTTGGAGGCCGTAAAAAATTAAATAAAAAGATTAAAAGTTGTTTAATAATGATGTACACTTATTAAAATTATAAAAATCTTTTTTAACAAATAGAAAAAATGTTGAGTAGTTTCAGAAAATTATACCGAGCTTTGTTTTTTTAAAATTAATAAATCTTATAAAACCTTCTATTTAAAATAATAAAACATCTATATAGATTTAAAAAATTAAATATTTGACTTTTTGTGATATACTACCTCCGTCTCTCCGTCATAAATCTTCCCAAATCGACTTTTTGTGGTTGTTATGAAGAGTTGAAAAAAGTGGAAGATTATTAAAAGACCCTTAATGAAAGTGGATGAAGATTTTTCTTGGTAAAGAGAACAGATTTCTTGGACAAACAAAAAAGGCATTTGGGAAGATTAATGACAGACGGATAGAGTAAATTTTTTCAGAAGTAATAAAATGAAATAAATGGTGGATAGTTTTAAAATCTATATATAACACAATGTTGTTTTTGAAATTACTAAAGTTTTTATATAACTTTTTAAAATAATACAATTATGCATCATGAGGTTTCAACTTCCACGGTGACAACTGACAAGGTGAAAAAGAGATCATAACCGTACCGGTGACAAATGTCAAGTGTTGTGGAGATGCTTGGAAACCGTACGTAGTAGGTTGTCGCAATGTCCTGATACAAGTGAGCTCTACAACGTTGTTTCCAAGGTGCGAGACACAAATCGTGGAGAGTTTCAAAGTAGTTTGCGACTTCTGCAAAGGACTAAAAAGTCTGCCAGAAGATAGATGAGAAACTAGACTTTTTCTCGTGTCCAGTTCATTGTTAGAAGAACTTGTGATTTCTCAAACTGCCTATGCTTCATTGAGATGTTTGCATTTGTTGTTTCTGTGAATAAGAATCATCATTATTTGGTAGTATCAAGATGAAATTAAATTTCAAATATGTATTCCTACAACTGCCAAACAAAATACAGTATGAATTTGAAATCCCAGAAATTAAAATTCCAGTGTTTTTCAAACATCAATTTTTTTATGTCGAGTTTCACATTTTAAATTTTAGATATAAAATCCGCTTATTTAAATGAAAATATGATTCCCAAAAAGAGCCTCAACGAGTTTGTACCGATATTTTTTTTTTAAAAAAAAAGACTAACTATTGAATGGTACATCAGATCAAACATACCAAAAAGTGAGATGTGATTTGTAATTTCTTGTGATCAAGGAAGCAGACATGACTGCATTACATAAGCTACAGATACCAATTTATCCCAGCAGCATATATATCATCAAGAAAAACATGAGATTACAACCATTGCTACTCTTTGCTAAGATCGATTCCGGCCTTCTTAGCAACAGCATCAAGTCCGTTCTTCTCTATCGTCTTTAGAGCCTTTGTTGACAAGCGCAGTTTGACAAAGCGTTTCCCGGATTCCCACCAAATCTTTTTGTACTGAAGGTTCACAAATTGCAACCGTTTTGTCTTGTGGTTGGAATGCGAAACCTTATTTGCCCTGTTCGCCTTCTTACCCAATAAGGGACACTCTCTGCCTGAAAACACATACAATTCATTAGTTTTATTATCCACAACTCTTTTGTACAACAAACCATAATGCAATTGGATCATATTAGGCATGGTTACTCATAATATTACTTCAAATAAAAATTCAACTGTCTACAGATGCAGCAAACCTGATTTCTTCCATTACCCATCCTGAAAGAATGATATTTTAATGAGATGACAGTACATGGATTGCCAACTAGCATCTTTTACAAAGATTTAGAGGTCACAATGGACTAGTGGACTAGCCGACTAGTTGGCCTACAAGTTATTGACTAGTCGACAAATCACAATTAGTAATGGAATTTTTAAAATTATACTCCATATATATCACCATTCACCAAAGATAACTTTATCTGAAGTATATATTTGTAAGATGGAATATCATTACCATAACAAAATTATGTTTAAAGGTAGCACAGAAACTCACATAACGAAGAGTACATAAGAAACAAATATCCTTCAATCTTCAAGACCAACAAACCAACAAAGATAACAAGCACAAAAATAACATATTAAAATATCTAAGTCCATATTTCAAGTTACCAAATATAATCATCCAACATTATGAGAAAAATCAATCAAAGATGGAAGGAGCGTATAGAAGAAAAGAAGGGTTGGCAAATCCGTGAGTTGCGACTTGGGTTGTGCTAGTTTCATCAAGTAGGAGGTGTTTTTTTATATAGCTTGGACTGCTTCTTAAGCTTTAATGGAATTTGGGGCAAGGCGGGTCGGGTAAAATTGGGTAGGGTTACAAACAAAGACTAGACGAAGACTAGGCGACGCCTAGGCATCGATTTGCATGACCGGACACTTAGTCTTCCTTCAGGCACCACGCGACTGAGAAGTTGCGCTGATGAAACTACCCCGACGACTAGTCGTGGACCAGGCGACGATTTATATGCACTCAAAAAAAGATTAGTGTATCTAATTAGAATACAATTACCTTTCTCTAGTAAGACCAGACCATCCAAAATAATACTCCATATTATCATATCAGTCTGTCATGTCTTTGACAAGATCCATTCTTTTCTTTTGTTTCATCACCATAGGCTGGACAAAGTATTCTTCCTCCCCTCCTAATGAGTCTATGCAGATAACAGGGAGCAGTCCCTGGACGGGATTGCACACCATGGCACATACCCATCATTTGTCAAGCCTGGAAATAGCAGAAAGTGAATTGCTATTTTTTCATGGCTAAATCCGAAAGGAACTGCTGATATTATTTATGTAGTACCACTTGCACTCGTATGCCTAGAAACACAAAATTCTTATATGGTTTTGGGATACGATTCATATGAAGTCTAATTATCAAAATAGAAGCTAGAGACCAAAACTTTTGGATGGTAGTCATGGTACTTCTAAGTTCTAAGTCTAATATCTCTCATTGATTGCAAATATTTCAACCAGCAATTCTATGTATAGTCTTTCACTTCATTTGTTTTTCCGTTGATTTTAGACACCTTACATACAACCTGAGGTTGGAAAAGAATAAGTACATCAGAATGCAAAACCAATTTGCAAACAGGCCACATAGTAAATGTCCTCAATGGAAGTCGGCTTCTGCGACTAACAAATTATCAATAGTCCTGCCATTTCAAACCTTCAAGTGTTCAATCAAAAACTAAAGGCTGGACATGCTCCCTTGTAATTGTATTGATATCACCCAAATTTTAGCAATTACCCAGTAAGGTTATAGTCGTATTGAATGAATAATAACACACATGCCTAAACCACAAGAAGAAAGTAACTGAAATGAATTTTATACGGAGTAATTACTTTGCTTCATCCTAATGCGTGCATATTTAACAATATTATGCTAATTTTCTCTTGCTGAAATCCACAATCCCAATAGAAGTCTGAAATAAATTCGAAATTTTCATGACAGAATAATATCCATATTAAAAAGTGTAATGCTAAAGAATAAACGAGATAAAGCAGGTGGATTTTACGGGCAACGGGTTGTAGACAAGGACTAAATGGAGCAGAGAGATTAAGAGGACGGTGGCTGTTCGAAATTTTGACACCACTCAGCTGTGAAGTCAAAAACCCTAGCTCCTCCTCCGCCTGTTTCCTAATTGATACTTGAGCTGCGGTCGGTTTTGTGGTGGCGATTATGAAGCGGCGGTTGGCCGGCGCACGCCCGACGCTCACCATCGCAGTCAATGATGACATTTTCGCTCACCTAAGATGTGGATGCCCTCTTACTTATCCGATACTTTTTTTTAAAGGAATAGCCCATCCCAGCCAATGTCCGAACGGACGGTCACTAACAAAAAAATAATTGGATTATTGCACATTAGTGGTGAAGAGTGGAACCTACACCTGGCATTTGCAGAAGCTCTATATTTAGGGTCTGTTTGGGAATAGCGTTAGAGATTAGCGTTAGCGTTTTAGATAAAATTTTAACGGTGTAGATTTCTTTAAAAACGCTAACGCTAAACGCTGCCCGTAGATAGCTTTTTCAAAACGCTAACGCTAATCACTACGCTATTCCCAAACAGGCCCTTAGCATAGTTGTCTCCTAGCACAGTTGCTAGGAATCGAACTCGGGTCTTGCTCCATTGGCACCGCTTGTCTTGCCAACTGCGCAACGCCCACCGGCCTTTTCTTTTCAAATAAGGCTACAGGGTGTGGAGTAGGTGTGGCTAACATGATGTGCGATCCTAACGGGGAATTCCCCCTTCTACCTTTCGATCAACAATCGGTGTGTTGGTATCTGCACGCCGAGCTGGACGACTCTCAAAATAACTGGATGGAAATGGAATTATGATTTATTTATAATATATGTTATTATTGGGATTGATTGAACGGGGATGACCACGTTTGTTACTCTAAATTGTGTGATTTGCATGACGGTAAGAGGGAGGTGTTTACACCCGACACGAGGCCGCTATTTGTTGACTATGAATGTTATTTAACATATTGTATTCTTGTATGAATTTAGAAATATGAAATTATGAATTTGAATACGGATAGGCTACCTAGATGAATCATAGGTAGACCGAGAAAATAGAATAAGAAATACACGTAGGTAACATGAATGATGAATAAGGCAACAGTCCTGGAGGCAGCGAGGGCGAAGAGGTGGATGGATGCTAACTCGAGGAGTTTATTATTTAATACTTAAGTTTAAATTATTATATTTTAAGGGCAAAAGAACCCAAAGTTGTATTTTGATTAAGTACTTAAAGGTTTCCGCACCGTTTTGTTAACTCCGATGGATATTTAAATATTGTTTTAAATTAATTGTTTTAAATTGTTTTGAAAATTATTATTGTGTCTGAATACCAATTTAGTAGCAACCCTATCCGCTGGTCCTTGTATTCGGGTTACGCGGGTCGGGGTGTTACACAATTAAAGTTTACATATATAACCAAAATAAACAATTAAAGTTTAATAAAATATTTTTTAAAAAAGTTAGAAATGTTTAAAGCAAAAAAATTGAAACAAACAACAACTATATTTGATTAAGAAAATTATAATTGGAAAAAAAATTGGGAAAAAAAATTGAACAAAAAAAATTGGAACAAAAAAATTTGGAACAAAAATTGGAACAACAAAGCAAAAACTCCATTTGAAGAACAAAGCAAGAAAGTCAATAATTGGACATTATTGAACAAGAAAGCAACAAAGCAACAAAATAACCGAACAAAAATTTGGAACAAAAATCATACGGAGTGGCCAACTCCGTTTGACATTTAAAAATTTACTAAAAAATTTCAAGTAGAAACGGAGTAGCCAAATCCGTATTGCACTGTCAGGAAAAAAATTTCTGACTTACACTGTCAGGAATTACAAATTTTTTTATACATATGTTCGTCATTAAAGCAAGGAGTTGAATATAATAGAAGGGATGAAAGGAGTGCAAGAATTGTGTTTTGAATGAAGGAGGATGAAAGATTTTATAGGGTGGAAGAGAATAAATCCGTTGGGGCCAAAAGAGTAGAGTAGGAAGTAGTGCAAATGTAATTAATCGATTTCTTAAAGGCAAAAGTCGATTATTTGCTTCTACCGGAATTTTCCTCTGTGAGGCGAGCAGCTAATCAATTAACCCTAAAGGGGAATAATCAATTAATTGGGTCTATGCAAAATTCCTTCTTGATAAAAAATGCTAATAGATTATTCCACAAATCATTAATCAATTATTGAGCTCTGGGAGCTGTTCTTATGCGCAAAGAAGATGATAATCGATTATTTCAAAAGAGATAATCGATTTCATGACAAATAATGCAAAAACAGGAAGAACATTTAGTATATATTATAAATTGATAAATATTTATTTCTTTTTTAAAACATTTAAATTTAGTAGAGAAACGTTTGGCTTGGTTTAGTGTTTAGTTAATTTTTATATTACTTCTAATTTTAATGTTATTTATACTGTAATGTTTTTCTCCTTTGCTTTTTTAGTTTTCAGGTCGGCGTCTTTATTTCTTGCACTTTTTTCTTCGAGTACTTATATTTTATTTTAGTGCGTCTCTTTTTACGCTACCAATCACTCTTTTTTCTTTTAATGTTTCCATTGTAATTTTAAGTTTAATATTAATGAGAACTTTATTTTATATTTTAAGCTTGAATATTTTTTAAAAAAATAAAAAAAGATATGATCGTGATCCACACCCTTGAACAGTGATGGAAGAGATTAAGAAGAGAAAAACTGATGTGACGCAGAGTGACAGTCAATGATGGGCGTGATGACTGATGACATGATCTACATCCACGAGTCTAACTAAACAACGAGGGATAGAATATAAATTACTTCGTACAGTATTTTTTTGGAGGATCCGTGTAGTAATTAGTTTTAATTGATAAAAGAGTAAATTCCCAAAACAGTTCTTTCTAATAAAGTATTTTTCCAAATTTGTCCTCAATAAAAAATAATTACCAATTTGGTCTTTTGTAATTGAATTATATTCCCTAAATAGTCATCTTTCAAAAGTGCTTATTAAATGACAGCTTAAAATAGGGTATTTTGATATTTTTTATGATCTAAACTATGAACAAGTCTTCAAAATGGTTTTTTCAAATTAAGTGGGTGTTTGCTAGCTAGATGAAGGAATCTACACCGAGTAGGCTCATGGACTCCATTTGAAGAAAACATGTACTTAGAAATTATTAGTTTGCAAAAATATTTAATTGTAAAGGAGCATTTCGAGAACATATTTTAAGTCTAGATGATAAAATATACTAAAATATATCTTTTTATTTTACTGACATTTAATAAAGATTTTTGGTAGAGCACCATTTAGGGTATAAATCTAAATTATAAAGAATGACATATGTAAATATTGTTTTATTTGACTAACATTTAATAAATATTTTGGTAGAGCACCATTTAGCGTACGGTATAAATCCAAATTATAAAGAATGACATAGGTAAATATTGTTTTATTTGACTGACATTTAATAAACATTTTGGTAGAGCACCATTTAGGGTATAAATCTAAATTATAAAGACTGACATTGGTAAATATTGTTTATTGGAGATTAATTTAGGAAAATATCTTATTAAAAAGGACTATTTTTTGAATTCAGTCTTGATAAAAAGGAAAAATTAATTAATGGCACTACCACGGTTTAATAAGTACTCCCTCCGTCCATGTATGATCTTCTCATTACGCGTTACGAGGTTTGACCGATTTTATTTTCAATTCAATTTAATTGATTATAGGAGTAAAATTTTAAAATAAAATTTATATAGTAATAAACTACATGAAAAGTTCTACAAAACTAGAGATCACAAGACTATATTATTTTATGAAATGACTAGTAAAATTGAGCAAACAAAGTGAGTAAAGTTTGACCCTGTGAATAGTGTCTGGGAAGATCTATGGTGTACAGAGGGAGTACATTTCTAATAGTCTTCTCTTCTTTCTCTCTCCACATCATCTCATTCCCCTTTCACGAGCAAAAATGATTATGAAATAACAAACCCAATTAGGCTGCCTTCTATTCGCCTGATTTAATCTGATGTTTTGAAGATCTGATTTACTTTGTTATCTAGTTATAATTAAAAATCTTATCTGATTAGATTAAAAACAAAATTGCTCGGCATTCACTACGATCAACGACTCTGTACTATGTACATGTGCTTAATCCTAGAACCAACCAACCATGAACCAACCCATAGCCCCGGGCAGAGTGAGTGAGTTGAATTGAATGAGCATAAATGCATAAAGTACCCGGGTAGTTGGGCGACCAAGCAATTCAAGAAGACAATTCCAAGTCTAATTATAAAAGTAACAGATCAGAGAGGAGGAGGAGGAGGAAGAGGAGGAGAATCAATGGGGGCGGCGGAAGGTGGCGGAGCACAAGTGGGGCCCACTTTGGAAGAGCTGAGGAAGACGTTCAGGTCGGGGAAGACGAGGGAGGAGTCGTGGAGAAGGTCGCAGTTGAAGGCTCTGATGCGCCTTCTTCAGGACAGGGAACATGACCTCGCCACTGCCCTCAAACAAGACCTCGGGAAGCACCACGTTGAATCCTTCAAAGACGAGGTACGTACGTTGTTCATGTCATATTTCCCCTTCTCTATATTTATATGTTTGCCAGTCTTTCATGATTAATCTCTGTTTTCCTTCTCCTGCCGGCCGGCCGGCCTCTAGATTGGACCACTCTTGAAGTCTGTAGACTTCGCCTTGGCTAACTTGAACACTTGGATGTCCGGCAAAAAGGTTCCTTAATTAATTACCCGCTTCATTTCATTATCTGTCCTGCATGGCCTAGTAGCCAGCCAATATAGGAGTTTAATGTTTTTGTTGCGTTTCGATCTCCCGCCAGGCCAAACTACCGTTAGCGGCATTCCCGGTAAACGCGGAGATCATCCCTGAACCATTGGGAGTAGTCCTCATTTTTTCCTCTTGGAACTTTCCAATTGGTACGTGGGAGAAAAACAAGTCTGGTTTTATTATTTTTTTCCCTTCTTCTTCGAGCTAAGTGAGAATGAGAATAATTATTATATTGGGTGTGCGTGAAGGGCTATCGTTGGAGCCGATGATCGGGGCAATAGCGGCGGGGTGTGTGGGGGTGCTGAAGCCATCTGAGCAAGCCCCGGCGTGCTCGTCCCTCCTGGCCGAGTTGATCCCGGCTTACTTAGACCCTAAGGCCTTTAAGGTCATTGAAGGTGGGGCTTTGGTTTCTGAGGTTTTGTTGGAGCATAAATGGGACAAGATTTTCTTTACAGGTATAATATATGATTTGTGTATGTTGCCGCCCCTTTCCCTCTATTGCTTTTTGTATTCTTATTCATCCTTCATTTGAGGGATATTATCGTCATTTAGCTTTGAGTGTTTGCGTACATTCTGATAGAGACTAAAGAGAGAGTATGCTAAAAAAAAAAAGAATTGTTAAACGTTACAGTTGGGGGCAAATGTAAATGCTCTCTTCATTTGTAATCTCAACATCCCTTTAATTAGCTTAACAATATACTAATTGCTAAAAAGAAAAATTCATTTCCTTCCCTTGGAATTTGATTTTTCAGGCAGTGTACAGGTGGGTCGCGCCGTTATGACCGCGGCAGCAAAGCACCTGACTCCGGTCACTTTGGAACTGGGAGGAAAGTGCCCCGCGGTGGTCGATTCCCTTTCCCGTTCTTGGGATAAAGATGTAATTAATAACGTCACACTCATTCGCATACATACGCACGCAGACACACGTACCCCACGTCTCTCATACGTGCGCGGGTGGCTCCGGCCCGGGTGGGACCCACCTGCTACATGTATCAAGGGTACGGTGTGTGTCTGTGTGTGTCAATATTGCTCTAATTAATCCAAATCCTTAGCTTAATTAATAACAATGTATCGGCAGGTTGCGCTGAAACGGATTATTGCTGGCAAATTTGGTGTGTGTTCTGGGCAGGCATGCATTGGAATTGACTACATTCTTGTAGAAAAGAAGTTTTGTAATGAACTGGTATTTAATCATTAAATGTATCTTAATTGGTGGGTTGTTGTGGTATAAATGAATGGGGTCATGGGATGGTATTAATTCTCAGGTAGAACTTATGAAGAAATATATGAAGCAACAGTTTGGACAAAATCTGAAAGAAATGCAGCAATCACTTGCAAGGATAGTCAACAAGAAGCACTTCTTGAGGTTGAAAAATTTGTTGGATGAGGCTCAGGTCAAATCTTCCCTAGTCTATGGTGGCTTGCTTGATGAAGAAAATCTGTGAGTATAGCATATATATCTCCATCTGTTCACCTTTCTTTCAATTCAAGAATTTTTGCTCTTTTTTAATCTTCTCATTTATTTAATGCAGAGTTAAGTTGGACCGTAAATTTTTATCTTAAAATTGGGAAGGGGGTATTATTAGAATATAGTCCGAATTTTTCAAAAATTACACGGTTTATCCTTGAACATTAAAAAATGCACCAAGTACTCCTGAATTCTTCAGTAATTGTAAGTTCGTCGAGGCGCAGCGGAAATCACCAATTAAGAGCTATGCAAACAAATCAATCCACTATGCTACAGTGAAGATACTGCAGCATTGTCACATTAACAAATGACAGACAGAGTGCTATAACACTTCTCTGTCACAAGCACACAGAGAAGCAGATGATGCAGAGAGCGTTACAGCGTCTACTGGGCAGAATGCTGTAACTATAAAATGCGTAAAAAAGAACACCAGATATGTTTACGCAGTTCGGTAAACTCTCCGAGTCTGCGAGGCCCACGTCCGTGTAATAGTTCTCCACTATATCACTAGATGCAAGTTACAGCGGTTCATAACAACATGATGAGACACACTTCTCCAAATTGTTATGACAACTTCTAATCTAGGATTTCTAACCCGAACTTTGTTCAGATCCGCTTCGGCTATCACATCTCCACCGAGATCACGAGGACAAACGTGTTGGCAGCCCTCTCCTTAAGCTCTTGTCCACCTCCTGGTTGTCACGATCTTTTTTTCATTGTAAGACTCCTTCTTCATGTAGATCGTATCTTTCTTCACACAAGGGAAGCTCCGGGACGCGACGGGAATGCTCTACATCAGCGTATATTCTTTGTTTTCCCTCTCAATCGCTCCAAGTAATTCCTAGGGACATGCTACGTTTTTATAGGCTTCTCTTGACACACTCCTAGTAGGAATAGGTTAGTAGAAGTTGGCTTGAACTCAACTTCCTTAATCTGCATCCACAATTAGGCTAAAGAGATGGGATTCCGTAACAGGTACAGCTGGAGTTCTTATCATGTAGTCACAATCCCAATAAGTATCTAATTCAGATTGCAGCTTAAAATCCCGTGCTCAGACCTCTGATCCCGAACAATGTGTTACAACATCGTGTTGTAGCATCTTCGGTGTCAACCTCAAAAACTGCAGCAACTCTAGAAATCTAAATAAAATAAACCTCTCCTAACAAATAGAGGTTTCTACTTAGTAAAACACCTAACAAATATGGGATTCTATTTTGCCAAAATATTAGCCAACACCAGGGAACTAACAGTAATTGCACGATTTACCCTTAAACATTAAAAAGTACAGTGTACCAAATATTTCTGAAATCTTCGAAAATTGCACGATTTACCTTTGAACATTTAAATAAAAACGGTAATTTTGGGGAACTTTGGAGAATTCACTAGGGCGAGACGAATCATACTCGCATTCCCGTGCGTGGGAGCAATGCACTCCCAATCTAGAATTTTAGGACCAACAATGCAACGTGGCACACTTTTAAATTAAATCATGCAATTTTCGTAGAGTTCAAGGGTAAAAGATGCATTTTTTAATGTCCACGGGTTTATCATTCATTTTACAAAGAGATTGAGAGTAAACAGTGTACTTTTCTCTATTGGAATTACTTTAATTTGAAATGTAGTTTTCGAATTTTAGAAATGAAGCGTATACACTCTCCCGCAGGTTTATTGGGCCAACTTTGGTGGTTGATCCTCCACTCGATTCTGCAGTCATGACAGAAGAAATATTTGGTCCAATTCTCCCCATAATAACAGTAAGCATTGATTCTTAGAAATGCATACATCTCGCCTGTCGGCGTTGCGCAGTTGGTAAAAAAAAAGTGGCAAGGAGGTTAGACTCGAGTTCGACTCCTGGTAACAGCAATGCGAGGCGACTATGCTAGGCATAGAACCTCTACAAGTACCAAATGCAAAGTACACTCTTTGCAACTAGTCTGTGATAAAAGTCCAATTTACTTTCTCTCAGGTGACCGTCTGCCCGGTTCTGAGATACCCTCAGGAATGGAGTTCATCTTTTTTTTTTTAGAAATGCAGTTATGTGTGCAGCTGGTCAGCTGCTTTTTCAACATGCATTTATTTATTTATTGTCATTTTGTGTGTTGTTTAAAACTAACTAACTATTATGACCCCCCCCCCCCCCCCCCCCCCACACACACACACAGATGGAGAGAATAGAGGACAGTATTGAATTTATCAACTCGAGACCAAAGCCCCTGACCATTTACGCCTTCACTCACAACGAATCACTCATGAACATGTTGGTGTCCCAGACGTCTTCAGGAAGTTTGGTGTTCAACGATGCAATCATCCAAGTAAGACAAACAAACTCTCGAGAAAACGTATCCAAACTTGATAGCTTTTAGTTTTAGCGTTTTTGTAAAGTAATTTGTACAAAGCTCCAGTAGTTCTTTATTCTTTAATTAGTTTAAAGAACATCCTATGGATTACGTTTTTCTTTAATTATTTTTTAAATTTAATTTTTTTAAAACAAATTTGCAGTATGCAGCAGACACGCTTCCATTTGGTGGAGTTGGGGAGAGCGGGATAGGGAGATACCACGGGAAGTTCTCGTTTGATACGTTCAGCCATGAGAAAGCAGTGGCCAAAAGGAGCTTCCTCGTTGATTTTTGGTTCAGATACCCACCGTGGAATCCTCACAAGCTGCGGCTTTTAAAGGCTGGCTACAGATTCGATTATCTCAGCTTTGTTCTCATTCTCCTCGGGTTGAAGAAGAGGTATTAGCGAGCCGGCTCGCCACTCAGGAGATATATTTGTGGCACGGGGATCCTTTTCATCTGTTTTCGCTTATCTTTATATAACTACAATAACGGCGATAACTTTCCCACATGTTGTGAGCGAATTATTAAGTCGGGTTTACATAAGCATATCAGTATTTACTTAATCATGCTTACATCTCATCCAAAAGAAAACAAATTTTAATTCTGCATTTAGTAACAATGTCACAGATCAAGATGGTAAACCAAAATTAGTAGTCTAAACAAATGGGCACTAGAGGTTTTTAGGATCTGCATGATAAGAGATACAAACAGCTCTTTATTCAGAAGAGCTGCAAAATCAATAAGGAAAAGCCATACCACTAACAAATATATGTATGCATTGGGAACATAGCATTTCACTGGAGAACCACCAGGCTTGGGAGTAGCATGTAAAATGCTGAACTAGGTTTCATTTATCCCTTTGAGAATGTCATTACTCATTACAAAAATTAAACCATATTGAATCACTACGAGGTATGATTTAGATCGGAAGGGATTATTATTATGCCTTTTGCCACATTGTCCTGCCTAAGATGGCACTTGCATGGACGGCAAGGTAAGAAGCATTTAACCTATCAAAACAAAAATTCAAAATTGTTATACTCTTGGTATATATCATTTCTTCTTCTTCTTTTTTTTTGGACAACTGAAGTCATTAAATTTACCCATTTTCATTATAAAATAGACACATCTTACAGTATGCGGTGAAATGTGCATTTACTGAGAATGTGAAAGGGAGGGCAGGTTTACCTGTCAACATCAGGTGTGGCCAAGGGGTCGTGTCTTTCTTCCTTTTGGTCCATAGCCGGGGCAGTGAGTGCCATATCTTGAGCTCCTTCACTCTACATCATAAACATTTTACAGCGTTTATGCATTGTTTGGGTGATGAGAGAAAAAGAAGAAAAAAACACTAATGTTTGGATGGCTCGAAAATGAAGGGAAAAAATAGATGGGAGAAGAAGTCGGCCATGAGGAGATTAGTGGTGGGAGAGGAGCCGCCGTTTTAACTTCAGTGTAGGAGGGATTTTTTTATGGGGCCCACAACCAATTTTCGTTCCCTTCCCATTTTCTTTGCAAAACAAACAAGAGAAAATGCCTCGTTTCGTGTGTTTTCTCTTCTCCTTTTTTATTTCCTTCCATTTTCTCTTGAATTCTTGATCCAAACGGAGGCTTAGGGTTTCAAGTAACTATCACCATTTTCTTCTTTCCTTTTTGGCATTTTAAGCATAGGAATAATAAATCCAATTTCCAATCCTCCTCTCATGAACCCTTCATCATCTGACACAGGTGAAATGATGACTGCCAAAGTCTGAAATAATATTTTTACCTGTTGAGGGTATTGGGTGTAGCCAGGATAAGCACTATATGCATACATGGAAGCATCTTGAGTGGTTCCATAAGCATATGCATCATATCCCTGTCCATAGCCATAATAAGCACTCCATTGGCTTGCATCAGCTACCTGACCCCATTGACCAGAGTCCTAAAGGTATAGATGATCAAATAGTCAATATTTGGAAAGAAAACAGACAAAAAAACCTCTATTGGTGGACAAAACAATATCAAATAGTCAGTCACCTGTTTAGCAGCTGGGCTCCTACCCCAATACACACGAACTATTTGTTGACCAATCATAGTTCCACTCATCCTCTGAATTGCTTCTTCAGCAGATGCCCTACATCCACAAGCTTTTTTGCATAAAAACTACTGTATATGGGCTAAAGAAAGAATACTAATCAAGTGACCGAAATGGTCTTTTCAACCGTCACCCTGGTAAGAACAGACCTTGCAGCAAACTGTACGAAAGCACATGCTTTAGAAGCAACAATCTTGACATAAATAATTTCTCCAAGTTGCGAAAAAATTTGTCGCAGTTCCTCCTCTGTAACATTAGGGTCAAGATTGCCAACAAAAACCTGCAATCCAGAAGGAACAGATGAGATTACTAGGGTAGAAAAGCATGAAAGTCACAAACATATGAAGCTTGCAACTCACAGTAGTGTTATTGATGTCACTTTCAGGAACTGTTGGTATCACAGTAGGATAGACTGCACTTGGATATACTGCTGCAAAATATTTATAAAATAGAAAAATCGTAAGTAGATTTTTGTCTTGCTAATAAAGCCAGACACATAAAATAGGATTAATGGAGTACCATACACACACAAAAAGGTGCTAGACCCATATTCATAATCCATTCCTCAATTTTGCATGTCCATTCCCATTCAGATTATTAAAACTGTATGAAATGCCCCCCAAACCCCAAAAGAAAAACAAAAAAAATACTGATTCTGCATGGTATGGAAATTCATTAGGCATTTAACAGAAGTTTCACAGAAGGCTTATTAAAAAAATGCAAAAAATTATTGATATAATTGTAAGAAAAAACAACAACATTACGCCAATGCCTCAAAGGCTCCCACAGTCCCACCCATTGCGGGGTAAGGGAGGATGGATGTACGCAACCTGACACCTATTTTTAAAAGATAGAACGGCTGTTTCTAGATGACCCATGATGAGCATTTAACATTGCATTGACTAACTGTTACTTCACTCTTAAAGAAGCGCAGACAATTTCAAGATTCATTTTGCTTTATTTCAATACCCCAAAGCCAAAATAGGGAATCTTTGGCTCCATAGGAGATGATGGAAAAATGATTATACGAAACACTGGTTTCATATTAAACTATCAATGCGATTCATTGGCTTCACGCCTTCTACTGAAAAATGAAACAAACAAAATCATGCTTGATCCATAAAAAAACATCCAGTCATCAAAAAGGTAAATGACATTAGCCTAAAACAAACAAAAATAAAGCGAAGAAAAGCATTAAAAAGGGCCATCAGGGTGTTACTAAGCCGTTCCGAGACACAGGGTAAATCATGAAGATACAACATGATAGTTATATAGATAGATAGAATGTTACCCTTGGCTACGGCATAAGGCTGTGGAAGGCCGCTGGCTTTTTTTGGTGTTGCCGCACTTATGCGCATTGGCCTACTAGAGCAATAGGCACCATTCATCTCACTCATGGCACGGTTTCTTTCTGCCTCGTCAGCAAATTTAACAAAACCATACCCCTTGGATCGTCCAGTGTTTGGATCAGTGACAACCTTAGCTCCTCTCACAGATGCATAATGAGCACGGAATGTATCTTGCAATAAGTTGTCCGTAACATCTGGAGCTAAATCACCTACAAAGATGGAATGCTCGGGACCAGTATCACGCCGTTCCCCAATACCAGATGATGCCCAATTTAACCTGAAAGTCAATTGGGTGTTTGGAATTTGTGTTCCATTGTAAGACTGTAAAACATGCTCAGCTACAGCATGTGAGGTGAACTCCACAAAACCATAACCCTCAGGCTGTCCGGTGCCCCTATTTCGAATTACTTTAATTGAAAGAACCTACACCAATCACCAAGATTCATTTAGAAAATGTTGAAAGATTTCAATATTAATTGATTGACTAATAGGGCCAATTAGAAGACTAATTAATCCTGATTGATTTAACATACAACAACAACAACAACAAACCAACTTGAATCCCACAAAACATAGGGTCTGTGGAGTTTGAGTGCAGGCAGACCTTACCCCCCCCCCCCCCCTAATTGGAAGTAGAAAGGTTGTTTCCATAAGATCCCTATTTTAATTGATTTAGCATATCTACTTTGAATATTTTCTTTTGACTTTTGAGGAGATCTGCAGTTTCTTGGTTTCCTTTAAACTCAGATGTTGTAACCATTGTGAAGGAAGAAAAATAAGAAAAAAAACTCTCCATTTTAAGTTTCTACATGCTCTCAGAGCAGTGAACCCTTTTCCCTCTCCGGCGAGAATCGAGATCACCACTTTTTCTGGCCATTTGAGCTGCTAAACCTCTAGTGACTTTCTTCCAGAAAAACTCCTAGGAGAGTTTCTTCAAAATCTGAAACCGCCACAAGTCCAGGCTCATCATAGCCACTCCTTGCCAAAAAATCTCCACGACGTAGCCCACACGCCTCCACAACAGATTCCGCTGGAGCTGTATCTTTCCCATCCAGATTTTGTAATCCCCAATGCACGCGTGACAACACCGCCACCAGCAAGAGACTCCAGTTCGTCCCGCAATCCTGCTCAGTGAATCTGTTTCTGGTCAACATCCTCACGCGCCAATGCAGTTCTTCAAGCACTGCTGTCAGAGGGAGAGGCTACCTCTGAAAGTCCATCAGTCACCTTACATGGAAAATCTAATGGAGATAATTATCTCCTTGCGAGTTCCGACAATCCCCCATTCTATAACTGGACACAAATTGAATGGGAACAATTATCTTCAATGGTCTTAATCTGTAAAGATATTTCTGTGCAGAAAGGGTTTGGACCACTACCTCATGGATAAAGTCCTTCAACCCAGCCCTAAAGATGCTCTTTTTAGAAAATGGAAGATAGAAAATAACATGGTAATGTCATGGCTTATTAATTCCATGAAAACAAATATTGGAGAAAATTTCTAATGTATAACTCAGCTTATGAATTTTGGGATGCCGCAAAAGAGTTCTACTCCAGTAAAGAAAATGCTGCAGAGATCTTTGAAATTGAGAGAATTATTCATGACCTCAGACAAGGAAACCTCAATGTCACTCAATATTAAAATATACTTGCTCATCATTGGCAACGCCCGGATGCCTTTGAGGTTCAAGAATGAAAATGTCCTGATGGTGCTAAAACATTTTGAGAGATTGTTGAAAAGAAAGCAAGATGAAGGTAATGATCAAAGAACTCATTGTCAACTCAGCTCCCAAAAATTCTGCATTGGCAGTAACTCCAACTGAATTCACTGCTCAAAAGGTGGGGGGATTCAGAACGATCGTCAAAGAAAAGGAAGTGCTTGACTGCTTGGTGTGACGATTGCAAAAAACTAGGTCACACTCAACATACCTGCTGGAAAATTCATGGAAAACCTGAATGCTGGAAGTCTACCAAGTTTACAGGTCATAAAGAAGGTTGTGGAATTCATGCCTCATTTGAAGAAAAGTCTTATTTCACTCTTTGAAACATATCTCTAAACAGGAAGGAACAGGTTCAATGATAGTCTCAAAAGACTTAATCTTACAATCTGTTCTTCATGTTCCAAAATTAAACTAAAATCGTGTCAGTCAGAAAACTCATTCAAGATCATAATTGTGTTGCAAAATTTATACCTAAATTCTGTGAATCTCAGGACTTGGACTGGAGGAGGACAATTAGTAGTGGTAAAACTTGCTCACGACTATTCCTTCTTAAAGTCAATAAAATCCCTCACGTGGCCTGTGTAGAATCAAAGTGCCCTCCTACTTCCATTTCTATTCCCTATGATAATAAGGATATGAAGTCATGTTATGGCACTATCGTTTAGGACATCTAAACTTTATTTACTTGCCAAAGTTGTTTCCTTCATTGTTCAAAAATAAAAAACTGAAGTCTTTTAAATGTGATGTGTGTCAGGATGCAAAACATTCTTGTAATGCATTTCATAGCGTTCCATATGGCCATATAAACTATCTCGTCCATTTTCAATGGTCCATAGTGTCTAGGGACCATCAGGAGTTAAAAATGTCACCAGAGCTAGGTGGTTTGTTTCATATGTAGATTATCATACCCGTCTTACGTGGTTGTTCCTCATGAACAAAAATATGATGTTGGCAACATATTCAAATAGTTTAACTCTTTGAAACAAAATCAATTTCAAACCAGAAATCAAGTGTTGAAAACTAACAATGCAAAAGAGTATTTTGAATCCATCCTAGGAACTTATTTGGCATAACAGGGTATAGTTCATCTGTTGATACAAATCAATTAAATGGGATTGCAGAACCAGAAAACACTGCATTTTTTGGTTGTTTTGATAAAATTCTGGTGCCAAACTTAATATATGAAGCTCTTCAAATTCCAAAATGGAAGGCAGCAGTTCTAGAATAAATGCATGCCTTGAAAAAGAATGGCGAAGGAGAAC
Organism: Cuscuta australis; assembly: GCA_003260385.1. Classification (NCBI taxonomy): domain Eukaryota; kingdom Viridiplantae; phylum Streptophyta; class Magnoliopsida; order Solanales; family Convolvulaceae; genus Cuscuta; species Cuscuta australis. The sequence continues at coordinate 674,410 of NQVE01000125.1, read as the reverse complement.
TTAACTGCCAAAGAAGCACAATACAGTTGGATGCAAGTGGATCTTCACATTCAAAATGAATGCAGATGGTCAGATGGAAGTTTTAATAGATATAAACCTAGACTTGTAGCCAAAGGATTCACCCAATCATACAGAATTGACTACGAAGACACATTTGCTCCAGTGGCCAAAATTAATTCTATCCTAGTAATGCTCTCACTTGCAGCAAATTTGGTACTTCCTGGATTTCATACATCAGCCACCAGTAACAAAGTTTGCAAACTCAAAGGCATCGTATGGATCAAACAATCACCAAAGGCTTGGTTTGACAGGTTACACTGAAGTGTTATCAAGAAATGGGTATGTCCGGTGTCTAGCAGATCACACTTTCTCTTTGTTTGTCAAGATTTCCCGCTCAGGAAAAAGAACAATCATTATTGTTTATGTAAATGATATCATTATCACAATGAGGAAACACTCAGATTGAAGAAACTCCTAACTGAGGAATTTGAAATCAAATATCTGGGTAATCTCAAATACTTCCTTGAGATGGAAGTGGCAAGATCCAAAAGTGGAATATCGAGCTCTTTAAGAAAATATATTTTGGACTTGTTAAAAGAAACTTGAATGATGGAATGCAAGCCAGCAGACACTGCAATGGATCTTAGTCATCCTACATAATATTTGGATCAAGAAAGACAAATGTCATGTTGACAGAGGAAGATGCCAAAGGCTTGTTGGTAAACTCAGTTAAACTCACACACAAGACCTGACATCCGTTTTGCAGTGAGTGCTGTAAGTCAATTCATGCATAATACTACGCAAGAGCACATTGAAGCAGTATACAGCATTTTGAGGTATCTTAAAGTGACATCAGGGCAATGATTATTCTTCAAAAGGACATCTGCTTCAATAAAAGACAGGCACTCAACTTCAGGTCATTGTACCTTTGTTTGGAGAAACTTAGGTACTTGGTGAAGACAAAATCAGTCAGCAGTGTCCTTAAGTAGTGCTAAAGCTGAACTTAACAGAACCTATAAGCACCTTCTGTGATAATCAATCAGCTATCAGCATGGCAATGAATCATGTTTTTCATGATAGAACAAAACATATTGATATTGACACACGTTTCATCAAGGAAAACATTGAGTCAAGAAATTATCGCTCATCTATATTTTATCAGGTCAAAAGACTACTGACATACTAACCAAAGCCTTGCCACGAAAATCTTGTGATGAACTCAAGTCCAAGCTAGGTTTGTCCAACATCTACACCCAAGATTGAGCCTTGAGAGGTAGTGTTGAAAGATCTCAATCTTGACCGGTGGACTAATAGTACCAATTAGAACGCTAATTAATCCTGATTCATTTAACATTACTACTTTAAATATTCTGGTTGATTTAGCATATATGCTTTGTTCATTTTCTAGACTTTCAAGGAGATATATAATTTTTTAGTTTCCTTTGAATGCAAATGTTGTAACCATTCTCTCCATTTCATATTTCTACATAAATACATGATCAGTTTTCACAAATATGCCACTAAGACCAAAAATAACAACAACAACAACAAACCAATAAAATCCCACAAAAATAAACTGGGGAGGGTGTCTGTACGTAGACCTTACGCCTACAATGAAGTAGAAAGGATGTTTCCAAGATACCCCTGGCTCAGAAACAGAAGTACTAACAAAGAAACGATTGAAACATGAACAAAGTATGAACAATGATAAAAGAAGCACATAAATTGACTCTAAGAACTAGAGATATAGCACAAAAAGCACACACTGCAAAATAAGGCCCTATCTAAGGTCATCATGTCTAACCAACTACCTTAATCATAGATCTCCGGGGGTTCCTATCTAAGGTCATATCTTCGGCAAGATCCTCAAGTCGTAGGTCTTGTTTAATCACTCTCATCCAATTCTTTGTAGGTCTACATCTACCCCTCACCACATCCTACATCGCCAGCCTCTGGCATCTCCTCAAGGAGGCTATGTACTTCTCCTAATGTGGCCAAACAACCTCATTCTAACTTCTTGCAGCTTATCCTCCACAAGCACCAGAATAGCCTTGTTCTGAATCTTAGACCAATGGACTATATTTTGTAACTTAATCCTCCTTCCGACCCAAATTATCTTCTCGTGTGAAAATTAAACAAAGATTAAGAGTCTAAAGAAAATTATACTTCCTCCATCCCATAAAACTTTTCCATGACAAAAAAATGCGTACCCTAAAAATGAGTAATTTTGATACTATTTTCTAATTATGACCCATCTATCCTACACATCATATCTTACCTTATTGTAAGTAAGGGTAAAAGTAGAAAAATAATATCAAAATTATACATTTTTAGGGTGTGCCTTTTTTCATCTTTGAAAAGTTTTATGGGACAGAAGAAGTATAAATGTCCATTCCTACTTATTTTGGATTTGGTGAAAGTGAAGTGAGGTGGTAAATACTCCCTTCATCCCAATACAATCCTCTCAATTACTATTCGGGTCAAACATTATCCACGTTCTTATCCTATTTTCATTACGCATTTGATAAAATAACATAGTCATGTCAACTCTTGTTTTTGTAGAACTCTTGACGTAGATTTCAATTATATAAATTTTATTTTGTTTTCAAAAAAGAAAGTTGATCTTGGGACAACCCCAGAGTGGGAAGCTAATTTTGGGACGGATCAAGCAGTGAACAGCATCACTTTGAAGAGCAGACAGCATAACATTGAGGAACTGAATATGAAGTATTAGCGCTAATTTCTAGTCTAGGAGCTTTTAAAATAAAAGAATTGGAGGTGGAAACAATGCAAGATATTGTACAATTGACAAAAAAATTAGAACGGTTTAAGCATAAAAAATCACTTTCTTGAGAGAAAAACAAAAGTTATGACCTCGCCGGTATCGGCGAACCAGCTCTGGAGATAAGGCTCTTCAGCCCAATAGGGCAAGTCTCCTATCCAAAGGGTTCGGACTTCCTCGTGTGTGGTCGGCTGGTGGTACGGCTGCGGCCCACTCATTCTTTCTTCCTTCTTACTCCGTTTCCTCCTTCCGCTGCTACAGATTCTTTTCCCGTGCTGTCTAGACCCCGGAAGAAGCTGTCTGGTTTTTTTCCCGTGGTACGGATATCGAAATTTACCAAAAACACCCGAGATTACACAACCTAAAAATACCAAACCTATAAAATACCGAAAAAGAACCGTACCATACTGAACCGAATGATCGGTCCGGTATTTGGGATCGGTACGAGGTAACTTCCTATATCGAAAAATCCCGAACCGAACATATATACAAATACGTTCTAAAAATAACAATGTTTTTATATTTCTTCATTCAAAAATAAATTGATTTTGAAAAGTTGGTTCAAGTGTAGATGAATTACAAAAAAATCTTTATTTATATAATCATTTATTTGAATTTTATTTTTTGTAGATTTATATAACAAATATTTGAAATATTATTTTCTTATCATTCATTCTCTTTTGTTTGTAAAATATGAAGTATATAAATTAAATTAAGTTTTATAAATATTTTTGCATTTAATTATTCATTTTCCAATTGTTTATCTTATTTTTTTGAATGTACTTTCAATTTTTTTAAATAAAAAATTTTGTACATTCCAAAGTATAAACTAGGTAAGTATATATATTCGTCCCAATATTTACCGAAACCGAAAGCGAACCATCCTGAACCATACCGAACCGATATTTCGGGACCGAGATCGGTACGATGTAAAATCTCATACCGAACCGATATATTTGGTACGGTATTGGTACGGACTAAATACCGTACCATACCGTACCACGCTCACCCCTACGTGGTACACGGTCAGGTGCTGGAGTTCTCCCCTCTTTTTAACTTACTCCGTATTATTTATTTTTATTAAAATAAAATTAAATCAAATGAGACGAGACATGAACTTATTCCAATTAGAACACGAACATGACCTTAGCCCTTCCTCCCCAATTTGATAGATCACTTTCCTCTTTAATAATGGCTTCACCACTTTAATGTTTTCCTTCCTCATTCATTCTCTTTTTTTAGATGAGTAAATTTTATAATTGATTCTTTTTGGGAATTGATAAATGCACTCCAAAAATGTTAGATGCACTCACATTTTTATTGCAAAGTTTTGAATTTTTTTAAAAATGTTTTTAAATATGAATATATTTTTAATCAACTTTGTTAATATTCGTCCATTCAATTGTTTAAAATATTCAATATATATAAACTATTTTTTAAAAAAAAGTACACATATTTTTATCTTTTCTTGGAGGATTCATTTTCACATGGAGAATTTGTTAAATCCTTCTAAAATTGACATCTAATTTTAAATTTTGTATAAAAATTTATTTATTTAACATAAATTAATTTATCTATACTAACGATTTAGATATGAAGATAAGAAAATTTTTCAATGCTTATCAAAAAGCAACCATATAAATTTTAAATACAAAAATTCTGGTTACTAAAATATCCCGTTTGATTTTGTTATTTTAAAAAATTCAAAAATATTATGTATCAAATTACCTTAAAACAATAAAACAAAAGTAAATATATTAAGATAAAACAATATTTAAAGTATGTACCTTTTCTATCCTTTTTTTGTTGAAGTATTACTTTTCTCCCTTCTCTTGCATCTCTAGCTGATCTAGTCCATATATCGTCAACTTGATTTTCCATAGCCCCAATTGAAATTGAAAAATAGGATGCTCCTACCACCAATCCTTTTAAAAACAAAAGGCTGAAGTTGAATTAACGATTCTCCACTTATTTGTTGCATAATTAATTCTGAATGCCTATGTATTGAAATGAAAAATGAAAATGGGTGGTGGATGTCACATTTCAACTCATTATATATCTCTTTTTATAATAGGATTTTGATCCAAGTATATAAGAGTTTCCATAAATTTGGATATAAAGTGAGAAATTTAACTCATTGCCAATTAGATATGTAAGTAAGGAATTCAAAATAATATTGGGTCCATCCTAGATATAACGAATTCCTTACAAAAAATAAACGAATCCAGAATAATATTATTGATTATCCAAGATACATAATTAACAATTGTCATATATAAGTAAAGGGATCCAAAATAATATTAGTATTATCCAACATACATAATATAAGTAAGGTGATGAATAATATACTCATGATCATAACTTTCAAATTTAGTACTCCGTACTATTTAGGATTGTTTCTTAATAATATTTTTCGTAAATTTTGTCAATCACCATATGTTAAGAAAATAATCTATTCTTGGAAATCATATCATACCATTCATGGCTATGCATGAATCATTTTCTAACGCACGGCCCTATTAGGATAGTTTCACATTTAATTATTTACTTACCTTTTGTATTTTAGGAAGCACTTTATTATGGTGAGAATTCCTTGGTAAAGGATTAATATATGTAGCATGTGTTAGACAATGCGTGCAACTCTAGAAGGAGGGTAAATAGAGTTGTTGAGAATGATTATCGATTTTCGCAAGATTAATAATATAAACGTAAGTGCAGCGGAAATAAAAGAGAGAAGGCAAAGAACACACCGATGTATACTGGTTCACCACCTCGTGGCTAGTCCAGTTCCCCGAGAGACTCTCTCGAAGCTACCACTACTTCCGTTAAGCTTACGGGTGCTTAACAAACCATTTACAACTCGAGAACTTGAATCCCACAAGCCTCGACACAACCGCTTGTAGATGTGCCCTCCACAAGACTTCACAACCAAGACTTAAGTCACATAAGTTTTGAACAACAAAAAAACAATCTTCTTCAACCTCTCAACAGTAGCTCTCAAAAGAGTGGGAATGAGAAAATGTTTTGCTATAATGGATGACAAGAAACCTCTCTTGAAAATAAATAATTTTCTCTCAAAATAATTTAAATTTGAGGAAAGAATGATGGAGGATTAACAACTCAAGAATGGGAGTATTGGAGTGTTTCTTGTTGTTAAAAATGACCAAGGAAGGGTGTTTAAATAGGAGGTGAAGAAATATATCCGTTGGTCCAAGGAAAGAAGCTGTGATGAAAAATGCAGCATAAAAATCGATTAATGCATCATCGTAATCGATTAGTGCATCATCATAATCGATTAATGCAGCTGAAAAAATCGATTTAATTCGTCTGAGCAAAATTCCTTCTGCGCGGAAAAGTGATAATCGATTAAAGCCAAAGGTATTAATCGATTAGTTCATTCTGCAACAGATAATCGATTAATTCTAGAGGTAATAATCGACTATTGCAACAATAATGCCCAAACAAGAACAACACAAGCATGCGGGCGAGGTGAAGGACAAAATGGAGTTTATAGGTTTGTTTCCAACAAGAATATCAGGGGTAACCGGGTAAGGCTCACCATCACCTCAAACATTATTCAAAATTAACTTTGAATAAATGAAAGATATTTGGAGTGTAGAAATTGAGTCCCAAAATTATTTTTTCTGTCAAACGATGTACACGAAAAATATTTGAATAAAATATTTTTGCTTTCCAAAAATGATTTTTAATACAAAATAAATATTTTGATAAATGTTTGACACACCTTTTGTAACTGACTCAATAAATATATTTTGAACAGTTAAAAGAATTTTTCAACTGACTCCAAAAATAAATACTCCCTCCGTCCCATATAAAACTTCCCATTTGGAAAGTCCCCCAAAATAAGGAGGGGATATTTTGGCTTTGACTTGCCCAAAATACCCCCCACATGCCCTTCGAGTGTGGAATGAAGCCCCATCTCAAGTGGCAAAGCCCCACCGGATAACTGGTTCCAAAAGAGGGCTAAAACCTCCAGTCTCTGCAACTCTCCGAACCCGCCCGGGATCTCGTCGGTCAACTTGTTGCCGGACAAAACCACCTCGACCAGTGTCGAATTCTCGGCGAAATCGGATGGAATTGAACCGGAAAGCTGGTTATTATACAAATATAGGTTCTTGAGTTTTGGGAGCAGAAACAATCCTCGTGGGATTTCACCTTCTAAATGGTTCATGGCCAAATCCAATTGCTCCATGCTCGACAAATTCTCGAAGCTTTTGGGAATTTCTCCGATCAAATTCGTCGACGCCCACCAGCTGAAATTGAGCTTCTTCAGGTTACCGAGCTCCTCCGGGATCCGGGACGGGGAGAAGTCGGAAAGATCGAGCGTGGTGAGGTTCCTAAGATTGCAGATTTCACTCGGAATTTCGGAGGTTATGTTGTAGTTGTAGAGAGATATTCCGGTGACTGATCCGCCGCCGGAGCAGCGGCCAGCTGCACGGAGAAGAGGCGGAGGAGGTATTATCGCTCCACCCTCCAAGTGACGACGGAGGAGAGAAGAAGATTAGAACGGGTGGGGGGTGGGTTAGGTTAGATTTGGTTAGGGTTTGGGATGGAGGGATATAATGGACTTTTAATGACAAATGAGAAGTTTTTTTTTGGGACGAAAAAAAACGAAAGGGGAACTTTTTTGCGGGACGGAAGGAGTATTAAAATACTACATCAAAAGATCTACAAAACTAGTAGTAACAATAGCATTTTATTTTATCAAATTGCTAATGAAAATAGAGAAAGAAAGTGAATGAAGTTTGACCATGTGAATAGTAAACATGCATTATAATTTGGGATGGAGGGAGTACTTTTTAATGAGAAATAAAATTTGATTTCTTGGAGAATCATAAACCAACGTGGAGAGTACTGAAATAAATTTTCCTAAATTTGTTTTTTAATTTTTTAATCAAAAAAGGGAAATTTTTTTGAAGAGCCGTCTACAGCACTTAACTTCCTTAAATTTGGATAATCTAATTAGATTTTAGATTTGTAGGCTAGAAAATTTCAAAACAAATAGCATGAAATTCACCTTCAAACAAATCGGAAAAGATACCTATTCGGAGTAAAAACGAGAAGCACGGTACCTAGTCGGCGCACAAACAAAGGACTAGGCACAAACTGTACCTCTTGACATTTCTGAGCAATCTCAGACTCTCAGTTGGTATTAAAGATATTTAAATTATATGTGTGTGTGTGTGCATCAAGCTTCTCACGCCTTGCTTTGGCGTGCCTTGCTTTTGCGACCCTTGCCTTTACGCCCCTTGCTTTTATGCTCCCTACATGGCGTGGACGGCCCAGCAGCCAGTGTGCACTCTCTTTCTGGGAGTTGTGATATTGTCTCACTGCGAATAAAAACGGTGTCTAGGTTGTTAAGGTGCGAACCCTTGACATTGTACACATTGGTGGAAACATTTACAGCACGTGGTTGCCGATCAATCACATGAACTTCAAATGTGGTAGAGTAAATTCAAGCAGTGTTACGGTGCAAATCAGCCCAAAGAATACAGAGACGGTCTTTGCCTATGAGCAATAATTTTGCAGGGGTATAACTAGGAAAAACTCGAGAATAATGTTTCTTGCCTACCGGCAAAGCATGAGGAATGTTCTCCAAACCAACAACTGGAGTTTTGTACCATTTATGGACACGGTCATTGTAGACCATAAGATTGGCTCTTTCTTCTGGTTCCTCATTGAACAAAAAGTAAATCAAATTACCATGACCAACACCACCTACACATTCCAAAGGGTCTTTGATGCGGTCGCCACGAGACACCTTAAATTCATTTTTGATAAAATCATAGGAAATCCTCTCCGTCCATGTAAAAAACACGGCACGCATATCACGTCGCTTGATATAACCCGTAGCAGGATCAGCGGTGGTTTCATAATCAAGTTTGAATGCAATAACCATAAGGCCAGTCTAAGAGTTCTTTACTGATGGGATCTATGGACTGCCAGCCCTTTGCCAATTCATTGCAATCACGACACTTCAAATCAAATGAGTAACAACCAAATGAGAGACCCTCATACATTCCAAAGGCATAAACCTTGTCATTGGCTGAAAAGAAGTAATAACCAGAACGTGTGTCTGGAAGGTAGGGAAATTCAATCCATTCACCCTTGGTATCTTGTGTATCATGATAAAATAGATGCCTTACGCACGTTTCCGCATAACCATGGAGGGTGAAGATATAAGGCCCAACAGCAAATGGAAGCCACCCAAAAACATTGAAATAGGGAGAACCAGGCTCGTCATGAATGGCGGGGTGGATGTGCCTATCCTCACCATCCTCACTGACAGACATGCGCTGTGTTGAAATAGAATACCACTTAATTTCGTAGTCTGTATGGGGGTTTAAAAAGCTTCCACAGTTACGCCTTCCGGAATATAAACGGAAATAGATGGTGACATCTTCAGCTTCAGAATTGGCACCAATGCTTAATCCACAATCAGGTTCAGCTTTGAAAGATGCCGTCATTGATGTTTTGGCATTTCCTGATACCCCACTAAGAAGCCGGTCCTGGTGAGGATTAAATGCGAGCAACCGGTCAATGCGTTTTTTGATTTGGGCTGCTAAACGAGTATGACTTTCCCGGACATGTACAGTGCCGTTGTTGGTGGAGGAATCCTCTGCTCCTGATGTCGCCTTCATCTGAAGGGAGCGGTATTTGTGAATGAGTTGCCCGATCTGGCCTATTTCTTCATCATCTTCATGGAGATGCATCGTACTGTCTGGGGTCGATGAATTCTCCATTACTAAATACTGATGGACAGAACCACGAGGAATCCAATTCTCCCTTTCCCTGCTTTGATTTTGATGCAGTTGAGCTAGGGTTTAGTTGTTTTCCAGAAGGATATCTATATATATATATATACACACACACACACACACACACACACACAACTGTACCCAACGTCAATTTCTATTCTAGGATTTCATTTATTCTAGGGTTTCATTTATTAATTTAACTCTAACATCTACTCCCTCCTTCCCAAAAACTCTGTCCCGTTTCGAAAAAATTATGTCCCTTAAAGTCCGTCTCATTTCTATTAAAAAACCACTTTTACCCGTTACTTTTTCATATCCTACCTATCATATCATACATTTTTCTAATAATCTACCCATCGCATCCTGCTTTTACTCATCACATCAAGGGTATTTTTAGAAAGTCAACACCAAAATATCTCTCCTTATTTTACCACTTTAGTCAAAATGTTCTAATCTTTTTGGGACGGAGGAAGTATTTTGCTCATAACTTTTTTATATGTAATTTCAAACTTGTCAAGCAATATGTCGTTGTTCATCTTTTGCAAGACGCACCCAACATCACCAATATTGAATACTCCCTGCGTCCCGAATTAGATTACAATTTTTTTCTCTCTCCTCTCGATAACTTTTGTTTGTTTACGCAATTTCATTAAGTATTTGATAAAATCAAATATTCTTATCACCTATTGTTTTGTAGAACTTTTGATGTAATTTCTTAATATGTAATTTTTATTTCTTATCGATATACCGATTTGTAAATAAAATGATTTTAAAAAGTGAGATATTTCTCCTCGTAAACCCCAATTTGTAATCAAATTGGGGACGGATGTATATTACTTTGACGTTATGACATGCTTTTACTTTATTCTTTTACTCGTTTGTCTTTTCGCTCTTAGGAGAGTCAAATCACTAAGTTTCTTAACTCAAATCCATACATGGAACACACCAATAAACTTGTCTCTTCGAGACCTATAATTAAAATATAAATTTGATTATAAAAAAATAATTTTGAAATTAACTTATGTTAGTCATGTCATTTCTATTCTTATTTAATTTAGGCGAACATCGGAATTACGATTTATTAGAAATTTATTACTAAATTCCTTTAAGTATGCGAACACGCCCCACAAGGCCTAGATCTTAAACATATCCCATTGGTGATTACAATACTCTATTTAGTTAAGTTTAGATCCGCCTAGATATACTCCCTCCGTCCCTAAATAAACTTACCCTTTCGTTTTTTCTTTGTCCCCAAATAAACTTCTCTTTTCCCTTAAAAAACCCCTTTTACCCCTTACTTTTTCATACCCTACCTATCACATCATACCTTTTTACTAATAATCTACATATCACATCTTACTTTTATACATCACATCAAGGGTATTTTTGGAAAGTCAACACAAAAATATCCCTCCCTTAAATCCTCAAAAAGTCAAAAAAAGAAGTTTATTTAGGAACGGAGGAAGTACTAGGCATGTTATTCATCAATCTCAGCTCATCGTTCACAATTATCACCAATAAGCTCAATCAAATACAACAATTCAAGGGTTATAAACTGGTTCAGATTACCCTAGCAGCCTGTCACACGACAATGGTACCTCACTATTGCTTGACGATAGCTAAGTATTGTCGGCTGGTAGTTGGCTACCACTATTGATTTCTCTTTGACATAATATTTGGGCTTGTGTCATTAGCGGGCTACCAAGAGCACTACGGTACCTCGCTACCACAATATAGTCGCATATTACTGCCAACCGGTTGTGGCGTACTGCATGACGAGCTGGTGTGGAACCCGTCATCTTCAACTTACGGCTCGCGAAATCTGATGAGGTTTCAGAGTTTGGGTTGACCTCAAACATGCAGTAAAAATTGTCGGCTCGTAGTTGGCTACCACTATCGTTTTCTCTTGAAATAGATACTTATACCTTTCAAAAATTAATAAATAAATTCTAGAATGTATGCTTTGATTTATTTAATCTGAAAATCATATTTTCAAAATTTAAAAATTTTTATTTTCATATTTATACAATTAATGGCGCAGACACATAAATTTATTTCCAAATTTAATTTTGAAAATTCACATAACTCCAAAAATCAATATTTTTCACAAATAGAGATTTTGTCTCATACCAAATATGAAAACCAAATTTTATCAAATAATATTTTGAATTTATAAAATTTAATTCGTAGGAAACCGAATTAATTTCTAAAAATTTATTCTGGATATTTAAAAATTCCAAAATTCATTATTTTCCAAAAATAAAAATTTGGTCTCTTACCTGATCATGGAAATCGAATTTCCAAATTTTTATAAATTTTATTTTTGAAATTTTCATACTTATCCTTTTAGGAATTGAATTAATTTTAAAAATTAATTCTAAATATTCAAAATATTCCAAGAATCCATATATATCCAAAATATAGACTTTGTGTCCTACTAGAATATGGAAATCGAATTTCCATCTTTGAATATTTTATTTTCTTAAATATATAAATTATCAGACAAGGAAATTTAAAATAATTTCAATAAATTAATTTCATTAATCCAAAATTTCCAAAAATATATATTTCAAAAAGACGTGGTACAATGAACTACATTTTCTCGTAGAAAACAAATCGGACGGTGGAGGTCAAAGGATTAGTACAATGAACTACTCACAAAAGAATCCAACCTCTACCGCGTCCACACGAACAACGAACGGTGTTCAAACAAGAATTTATGATAGTAAATTCTTCCTAGAATATTACTTGAATATAGAAATTCAATTGGAAATGATGAAGAAAATTATTTTTCTCTTCCTCTTTATTTGTGATTTTCGGCCAAGGGGTGGAGGAGTGATCCAAAGTGGCGTGTCATCTTATTGTTTAAAGAAGATCATATCTCTTGTAATTGTGAAAGTAGAGTTGTGTATCAAAACAAACTCCTACCTCCTCCCATCACTTTTATTTTCGGTCTATGCAAATAAAATATAACAATTTATTTTGTCAACTTTAATTATCATATAATTAGGACAAAATAAATATTATTACCGTGTTATATATATATATATATATATATATATATATATATATATATATATATATATATATATAATTTCAACCATAAGTTTTGACAAACTTAACTATCATATAATTAAAATGTCAGCATATTTATTTAATATGTACGTCACACGTTCCATATTATTTTACTTCATTCCATTTAACATTATATAATTATAACCTTATTTTTATAACATTATATTTCATAAAAAAGTATATAATTTTAAAAACTCTTACATTAGTGGGTCGACCAGGTCGAGTTCACGTTTGGTAGAGTTTGACTCATTTTTAGCGGGTCATTTTTAGTTTGGTCAACTTCGTGTTCGGTCATCAAAATATTTGTTTGGGTCAAAAACAAGTTTTTCGGTTGAAAAACTGTTCGGGTTAGCTCGTGTTTGACTCCTTTTTAGTGGGTCATTTCGGATTCGGTCAACTTCGAGTTTGGTCATCAAAATCTTTGTTCAAAACCCACAATTTTCGAGTCGAATTTTGGGTCAAAAACATATCGAGTCATTTTTCGTCAGCTAGTTGGAGTGAACGGTGGGGGCGGGTAGACTTGGCAAAACAGTTTCGGAACCAATTACCCGAACCGAATTATCCGAAACCGAAACCGAAATGATATGAAAAATGAAGATCCGATCTATAACCAAAAACCCAAAATGATCTGAATCGAACCGAAACCGAACTAAATAATTCATATCCGATTTAAATCCAAAACTGATAATATCCGAACCGATTTAACCCGAAACCGATTAAATCCGAAACCGATATAACCTGAAACCGATAAAACTCGAAACCGATTAGATTCGGAACCGATAATATCCGAAACCGATTAGAACTAAAACCGATAAATTCAAAAATGTGTTTGCCTTTCAATAAGCATATTATATTTTTAAATTTTTTCTTTTATTTTACCATTTGAACTAGTTATATTATTTGCTCATTCCCTCATAAAATGGATTATCATGTTTTAAAAACATTACAAAAAATAGAGCAAATGAGCAATAAAATAGATGACATAAAACACATAAAAATTACTTTTTCCAAATCTAAGCATACATGCAATAAAATAAAGCAAACCAGTAATAAAACAGAAATGAGAATCTTGCTAAACACCAAAAAGTAGTCATCTAGTGATAATTAAAAAATATAGTATTCAATAGTCATGATCCAAAAGTGGAAATATAATGCAAACGTCCATAGATGGTGGAAATATCATATCTAATAATAGTCTAGCTACAATAAATTATCATATCCAAATTTCTAAAAAAGAACTTATAATGCATGTAATATTATTATTAAAAAACTATAATAAATACAATTAAATTTTAATTCACAGAGATGGTAAAATGAACCAAAAAATTAAAACTTTTCCTTAGAAACTTAAAATATAGTTTTCTATCAAAATTATAAATTTAATTAGTCAAAGTGTAAAATAATAAGATTCATAGAAGAAATTAATGAATAAATCATTCCCTCGCATACCACTATATCTCCAAAAAATGAAATGTCTAACAAAGTTATTTAAGAAGAGTTAGGGGCTGTTTGTTTCAGCCTCTTAATGGTTCAGATGTCTGAATGGTTCAGCACTTAATGGTTCAGACTGTTTGTTTCAGCCTCTTAATGGTTCAGATGTCTGAATGGTTAAGAGATTTGCTTCTGAATGGTTAAGTATTATACAAAGTCTGAATGGTTAAGACCTCCTATCTGAATTGATCAGACATTTGCCTCTGAATAGTTAAGCAATATACTAGCTCTTAATTGTTCAGACCTCTTACTGGTTCAGCACTTAATGGTTCAGACCTCTTACTGGTTCAGCACTTACCTATTCAGAAGTTGCCAAACAGCTCCTTAATGTATTATCTTTCATATGCACATACATGTATAATATTTATATATTCCATCAATAATAGACATTTTGATTGAATAACTTAAAGAGTTATTCTCTTATTTATTTAATGTGAGTTTTATTTTTTAATATAATACGAAGTAACAATTTTATAGCTATACTTATAAAAAAGTATGCGAGTCCGTGCGAAACACGGGATAAAAACTAGTTAGAGTGTAACACAATCCTAATACGATTTGAATTTATGTTTTATCTTTTTATTTATAAAGATAAACCTAATGATATTATTTGATGTGATAAAATTTTAATATATCAAAACTAAATTTTAAAATCAATATTATGATATTAAACTTATATCATCATAAAATATATTTTTTTCGTAATTTGTAGTCCATTTGATCGAAATATATCCGAAACCGAAATATATCCAAACCGAACTAGATCCGAAACTGAAATACATCCGATCGAAATTGTATCCGAACCGGAATCTATCCGAACCTATTTATATCCGAACCGAATCTTAACCGATTCGAAACTGAACCGAAATTGAAAATGTCTAGAACCGAATCAAATCCGAACCAAAATTAAACCGAACCGATTATAACGCATATCCGAAAAATGTCTGAACCGAATTAATCCCATCCGGAACCGATCCGGTTGACCTGATTGCCACCTCTAGGGGCGAGGAGGGTGTGAGTGTGGAGTGGAGGAAGTTTTCTGCTTTGCTCTAGAAATCAGAGCAGTTGAGAAATTATTATGAAAATGAACTTTCGTTCAAAGAAAAAAAGTCATTTTCCTCTTTAAGAGAAGTCTTTTTTCTTTCTCTCAGCTAACTGTCCGAGTGATATTGAGGGATCATTGGGGATGAGGTTCATCTTTTACAAGTGAGAAAAAATTCTTCAAAAATAATTTCCTCTAACTCATGTTATCAAATTTTAGATA
Organism: Cuscuta australis; assembly: GCA_003260385.1. NCBI lineage: Eukaryota > Viridiplantae > Streptophyta > Magnoliopsida > Solanales > Convolvulaceae > Cuscuta > Cuscuta australis. The sequence goes on along the minus strand of NQVE01000125.1, from coordinate 659,019 downwards.
TTATAATTGGAATCTTATGGAAATTTTTCTCTAAGAAACTAAAAGCAATCAGAAACATAGCATTAAAAAAATTTTAGAAAAATTACAGAATAAAACAAAATTACATTTAACGGTTCAAATGCGAGTATCCTAAACAAAGAGAACAGAACAAAAGATCCCTAGAAAAAAAGAGAAAAATAAAAGAAACGGGAGCCATTGGAAGACAGAATTTATTTCCTTGTTGAGAAATGGAAAATAGAAAATGGAAGGGGATTGATTTGCGGTTAAGGAGGGGGAATCTGCACCAGCAGTTGAGTTTTACCGTCCAAATGAAAAACATTTTTGCCTTGTTTTGCACTTCCCCAATTCCAGCCATATTTACAACTTTCTTTATTCATGTTCGTCGCCTCCCTTATTCCCCTCTGCAATGGCAATCGCGGCCGCACTTATTCTTCCGCTGGGCGTTCTTTTCATCGTCTCCGGTGTTGTTGTTAACTTCATTCAGGTACCTCTTTCCTGCATTCTAAAATCTCCTTTTTCTAATTTTAATTTTAGGATGTCTTGTGTTGATTTCTTTTGTATTTTCGCGATGCGGGAGAAGAGAAATAAAAATCTAGCCAGCTTGAGGAGATATAACTTAAATTTTCTTGCTTGTATATGATGTTTTCTTTTAGATTTATTGTGAATGTTAATGTTCTCTAGTTACTCTTGTTGTTTATGAGACATTCAAGATATTATTCAAAAATAAAAACAAAAACAAAACATGTTGCTTGCCCCAAACCTGAAAATGAAGGGAGTGCCTTGAATATAATTGTCACCTTAACTCCAGGAGTAGGAGACCAGGTGTTCAAAAACAAATACTTTTCGGCATGACTTAAATTGGAAAATATCTTATTAATGTAGAGTTTTTTAAAAGCTATTATTAATGTAGAGTTAATGTAACGTTTGGTGGTCCTTACACGTGTTAATGCACATTCTTTTTCTGGCAACAAATTGATGGGCTCTCCCTAGTTTTATTTGCATAAAAATTACTCTGTATTACTCCTACAGTTCCAAAGAACAGGTTTTTAGAAATCCTAAAAGAGCAATAATTCATCAAGAAATGCTATCATTTTCATGTGATTTGTTGAATATGATAAGCGTAGTTCAATAATCTATATTTTTTAAATAAATATCACGGAGTGCTACGTAGTAGGAGTTTATGACTTTTAACCATTGTATAAAGTTGTACATGATCTTTTTTCTTTGGTGAAGGAGCATAAAATATATATAGTAACATTGCTCTGCATATTAGAATTTAAAAGGCTACTAAAATGTTTATTGCATTGTACATAATGGTTTATTTTATTAACTGCATTTCTGAGTGTTTGCAATCTCAGGCTATGATATTTGTTCTCGTTCGTCCAATTTCAAAGAACGTGTATCGAAGGATAAACAAAGAAGTTGTAGAACTGTTGTGGTTGCAGCCTGTTTGGCTTTTTGAATGGTGGGCAAATATAAAGGTGTCTCGAGACCTTTTTTCATACATTACATTGCTCAAAATTACAAACATAGTTTATGAAATTTTATCTTACAACAACAACAACAATAACAAAGCCTTATCCCACTAAGTGGTGTCAATTACATGGATCAAACGATGCCATTGTGCCCTATAGTGTATCATATCTGTTGTGAGATTGTTCACGCAAAGATCTCCCTTGATCAATGCTTGTCAAGTCCTCTTAGGTCTGCCACTTCCTCCAGCGACATGCCTATTCACCATTTGATCAACCCTTCTCACGGGATGCTCTATTGGTCTTCTCTTCACATGTCCAAACCACCTAAGACGAGTTTCTACCATTTTTCCTACAATAGGTGCCACTCTAACTTTAGCTCTCATATCTTCATTCCTTATTCTATCCATACACGTATGATCGCTCATCCAACGAATCATCTTCATTTTCGCCACACTAACCTTGTGTTCATGTTCACCCTTTGCTGCCCAACACTCTGTCCCATACAATATAGCCGGTCTGATAACAGTACAGTAAAATTTTCCCTTTAGTTTTAAAGGTACTTTTTTGTCACATATAAAGCATGAAGCACTCCGCCATTTTGACCAACGTGCTTGAATCCTGTGATTAACATCATCTTCTATTTCTCCATTGTCTAGAATGATACACCCATGATATTTAGATCTCTTTACTTGTGGTATAGTATTTTCTCCAACTTTCACCTCGATGTTACTGTCTCTCCTTCTGTTGCCAAACTTGCACTCCATATACTCTATTTTAGTGTGACTTCTACGCAAGTCATGCAACTCTAAAGCCTGTTTCTACCACAATTTCTACTAGTTACGTTCTATTTTGGGGGTGGTTTGTTAAATGGAACTTTAGGAGCCTTTATCTATCAAATGGTGGTGCAAAGATTATTATCTTGGACAGGGAAGGGAGGGCTTCATTCCTTCTCCTTGGTGTGTGCAGCCAATGCAGTAAAAGTTACGGAGTATTATGAGATTAAAATTAAAACCTCTATTTAAATAAAATTTATATTATTGTTCCCTACAAAATCATATATTCATTTTTTTATTTTTTATATACGTGCTGAGAACTAAATAAATGCCTAAATCATTACAGGTAGAGCTATATGTAGACCAAAAAACTTATGATGTAGTGGGTAAGATTCTAGCTAGCTCCTTTAGTTCTTCAGTTTAAAACCAATATAATTATTTCATTTTTTTGTTGATTTACTGATCCAACTGCAGGCGAAGAACATGCACTTCTTATTTCTAACCACAAGAGTGACATTGACTGGCTTGTCGGATGGGTCCTAGCTCAGGTATCTATATAATTGACCTTGATCATATTATTATATAAGTTCTATTATATAGTAATGATGATCTCTTAAGAAGATGGCGTTTTTCCAAAGTTTATTTGCTTCATATTCCCAATTCTTTATATTATTTTACGTTATGTTCATCGGTACTTCATAATAGTTGGCATCTTTTTATCTAAATACCTTGCAACCCCAACTCACCTGAGAAGTTAGAAAGCTCTTGAGTGGAGGAATAAGGGATTTGAATAATTGGATTTGATCTTTAAAAAACAGTGCTTTGAGATGGGTATACTTCAATACTTTATGGGGAAATGTTTATGAGTAGTTTATTACCTCTTTTGATTATTTTGTCATATCATTCATATTATAATGTTATCCCATAGCTGATATTTGAAATGGTTGACAGCGAGCCGGTTGCCTCGGTAATGCTCTAGCTATCATAAAGAAATTGTTATCATATATACCGGTAAGTTTCTCACAGTACAAAAACCCTAGTATGTTGTCAATTCATATCATTAGAAGCACTTGTTGGATTTATGAAATGAAGAACACTGCGAAGCAGTGTTAAACGAAGAACTCGATAGAATAACGAATCGCGTACGAAACGCTTTCAGATCAAAGTTATTTCGGGGTATACGAAATACTTCAATCGGATAAGACGTTAATTCAGAACAAGCACTCGAGAATCTATATCTCAACCCATACCACGAGACTCTATTTTATAGAGTCGAAAATCCTTGTGATCGGACATGAACATTCGCGTAGATGTACGCGTATGTTCGCGCAAGAAGAAGAAAGGTGCGAGTTTGAACGAAAGGTCTCCTGCGGTTGAAGGCTTAATTTCGACGTTTATCCATTATGTACGAGTCCTTTACCGTTTAGGACTCCGGTCACGAAAATCTTAAGGATTTTCTTAAAGAAACAACGTCCGAAATCTGCCCCTTGGACCCCGCCAGGGGCTGCCGCCCCTTGGACCCCGCCACCCGGGGGCTGCCGCCCCCGGACCCCGCAGTGAATTTATAATATCGTTGAACGAGCGCGCACTCCGTGCCTCCTAACTCGTTTGACAACGTCTATTTAAATTCTTGTCCGATCAAAGTAAATCCAATTACACAAAATAAATTGATGACACTAAAATCACCAACAACACTTTCATGTCAATGATGTCATCTTAGAATTTTTTATAACATACTACTTGAAAATGCCCTTTTAAATGTTACACTACGCATTATGTGACTGTGCTTAAAGGAAATGCGAGGACACATTTATAGGACATAAAGAACTAAAGTTATTTAGTATATATGTATGCAGGTTTTGGGGTGGTCAATGTGGTTTTCAGGTTATATTATTCTTGAAAGGTGTTGGACTAAGGATGAGCACACATTGAAGGTTATCTTATCTATCCATCTATTATACATTACCTTTACTTTGAATGATCTCTGTTTACTTAGACTACGATGTGTTTATTTATTTATTGTATTCATTTGCTGCAGGCAGGTTTCCAAGATCTAAAAGACTTTCCCCGGCCATTTTGGTTGGCTCTTTTTCCAGAGGGGACACGCTTTACTCAAGCAAAGCTTGAAGCAGCCCAAGATTATGCTGCATCAGCTGGACTGCCCGTTCCGAAGAATGTTTTGATTCCCCGAACTAAGGTCGGTTTGCCAATAGAAAACTGTCTTAAAATTACTAGTTTGCTTGAGGTGATCTGAGCTGGCCACAAGTTTGCTCTCAATCATCAATGTGCTATATGTGTGTGTGTGTGTGTGTGTGTGTGTGTAGATAGATTTAGGCTCCGTTTGGTACACGAAATTGGAATCGAAATTCTATAGAATAGAAATTGATAGAATTGAATTCTATTTCAATTCCAAACCCTTTGTTTTCTCTTTGAACATATCTTTTGTTTTGTAAAATTAAGAAGTTGATATAGAATCGTATTATAATTCCAAATTCTTTGTTAAGTAACATAAAATTGTATATAGAACTTATATAGAATTGTATTTTGGCCTTTCAGCTTGTGAGCGTTGGTCCTTTGTATCATCTTATCCAAATAATTGATGAGTTTAGCTGGTTTTTCAAGCAGGGTGTGTTGGCAGAATTTTTAATTTTTAATTTATAATTTTTACTATTTTTGTATTAATTTCTCAATTTATAATTTATAATCTATAATTTTTAAATTTTAAATTTTATATATTAAATTTTAAAACTTTAATTTAAACTTTATATTTTTAAATTGGAAATAAAATTATAATTTTATAGTTTTATTTTAAAATTTAAAATTTAAAATTTAAATTTTAAATTTTAAAATTAAATTTTTATTTTTGAAATTTGAAATTTTAATTATTAAAATCTAAATTTTAAATCTAAAACATAAATTCAATGATTAAAATTTTAATGTTAAAATTCAAAACTTCAAATTTTTTGAAATTTATGTTTTAGTTTAATACTCTTAATTTTTAGTTCCTACTTTTTCTTTTTAGTTTCAAAAATATTTTAATTAATTATTTTATTTTTTAGTTCAAGAATTTTTAGATTTAAAATTTATGAGATTTGAAATTTAAATATCTAAGTTTAAGTTTTAAGATTTAAATTTTGAATATTCAATTTCTACTGTGTAGTTTTTCATTTAATTTTGTATTTTAAATTTTTATTTTAAAATTTTCAATTTTTTATGTTTTAATTTTAAATTTTAGTTTTAATTTATGAACATCTAATTTTTATTTTTTATTTTCAAACTTTTTGTTTTAATTTTTAAATTTTATGTTTTAAATTCAAAATCTCAAATTTCAAATTTGTTATATTTTTTTAGTTTTAAATTTTTATTTTTATTCATTTATTTTATTTATATTTCTAAGATTCAATTTTTAATTTTTAAATCCCAAATTTTAGAACTTCAATTATAATTTTTTAATTTTAAATTTTTAATCATTAATTTTTAGTTTAAAATTTTCATTTTAATGTTTAATTTTAAATTTTAAAATTTAAATTTTTGATTTTAAATTATAAAGTTCAAATTTTAATTTTTAGATTTATATTTTTAAATTTTAAATTTTAGATTTACAATTTTTAATTTGTACGAGTAATTTTTAATTTGCCTTCTTAGTCAAACGGTAGCCGAAAAGCTGTTTTCCCAATATATCAAAAGTCTATAAGACCTGTTTCTTTGTTATGATCCAGAAAGGATCCGTGTGATTTCATTTTGACCCGTAACATTCAAAATCTAGATTTCAAATTCTTTTGTTGTGTTATGGAATTGAAAATGTGGAATCGGAAAATCCGGAATCGTAATTCAATCCCAAATTTGTGGTACGAAATTAGAATTGAAGTCTTCAATTTTAATTCCACGGCCTGAATTTCATGTACCAAATGAAGCCTTAGAAAAAGAAAATTTTGTCGATGTTTATATTATTCTTTTTTTTACACTATTCAGGGTTTTGTTATGGCAGTACATCAGCTGCGCTCATTCGTTCCAGCAATTTACAACATAACAGTTGCCATACCCAAAGCAGAACCCACACCCACAATGTTAAGAATGCTAAGAGGGCGTTCTTCAGTGGCAAGTCCAAAACATTTTAGCAGATTTTGAAGGGGAAAAAGTCTATCTTTCATTTGTGTGTTTGTGGATGATTGATTACATCTAAGTGCTTAACTTCAACTTGCAGGTGCATGTTCACATTGAACGCCATCTGATGCAGGATTTACCAGAAACAGGAAGTGACATTTCACAGTGGTGTAAAGATGTTTTCGTGGAAAAGGTACTTTTTTTATTCATGAAATTATATGCAAAGCTCTAGTATTAAATAAATCCTTTGTAAAATTCCTACTTGTTAAGAAACTCTCTTTCATTGGGAAAGGATGCTTTACTGGAGCAACATCTTACGATCGGGTCTTTCGCTGACAAAGAGTTCCACGAGAGTGGCGGAACGAAAAAATCTTTAGTGGTTAGTACGTTAGTTATTCATCCCCATTTCTCATTGTATGTCCCTTTCTTTTAATGGCTCTTACGAAGTATTATATTTATTTCCCCCATTTTACAACAATCCTGAAAAGACCTTATTTTGATTGTTAATGTTTTGGGCTCATCACTAGGCATAATGTTTGAGAAAACTTCAAGTCTTTCTATAACAATCCTGATCTTTGAAATTTTCCGCATTTAGCTGATTTCGTGATACGTTTGTGTGGGAAGGTTTTATACTCTAACCGTGGGAAACATCATGACAGGTTGTGCTTACCTTGTCATGCCTCATTTTCTACGGCGCCGTGAAATTGTTTGAACGGTTTCCCTTCTCATGGAAAGAGGCTGCCTTTTGCCTAGTCTTTTTCGTCATTGTGGTGATCCTTATGCAGATTCTGATTCTAGCCTCTCAATCCGAGTGCTCTATGCCTCTCGTTAAAGAGCCCAAGAGAGACCGGTTGCAGCAAAGCCTCCTTCCAAAATGAGTTCTTAGTTCCTTCTACTCAAATTCACCATTGCCACTGTGGCATGGATGGAGTCATAGCACTAACTGTATTAGTTACCCTTGTTGCACAAATTAAAGTTGTATATAGGTATAGTCGTTGTTTTACATCTAAAAAACAAAAATTATAGTGTAACATAATTTTTTTAACACTCAAGGCCACATTATATACTGAATGTCTCTTGATTGATTTAAAACCATTTGTTTCATTGTAATTTAACTACTCTTTAATCTTAAAGGGCAGAAGGTGAATGCTGCGTTACATTTTATAACTATAAAATGGCCGGGCATTCTTTCAATCTTCGTGCGAAATTGAGGAGACTCTTACATATTACTCTCTTCATCCCAATTTTTTTTGGTAGCTTTGGTAGAGAGAGGCGCACATACTCAAAGTATGAAACTTTGTGGATTGAATTAAAATTTTAAATTATCAGTCTATTAACTTCTGCAAGTTATATTATGCATATTTTTCATGAGAATGAACACTAAGTTATTTTAGAATGATATTAATTTATTTAAGAATGAACACTACATTATTTGTAGATGAATATTATAATTATATTGAACAAATGTGTGAAAATGAGTACTGCATTATTTTAGAATGAGTACTACGCTAATTATATTTGTGCGAGAATGAATACTACTCTACTTCAGAATGAGTACTACCCGGATGTACCGTACATCTGGTTGTACCATATACCTTCTCATTAACTTCTCTTCAACTTATTTTTCTTATGTATTACTTATTCTTATTGAAATTAGATCTAACCAGTTCAAATCAGAAATAGTTTTAAATATAACTACTTTCAGATTAGACCAGATCCAAACTTGCTCTGATCAGATCATAACTATTCAGATCAAGTGAAAAGAACATAGCCTAAATCCAATAAGATATTATTAGTATTAAGGTACATTCATTTTAGTGAAATTTTTACTAAATAGAATTAAAACATAATTCATTTTTCAATGTAGGACTTAAACTTTTTTATTCTATAAATAGCACTTAATAATGTCTAGTGAGAGGAATAATATCCTGGAAAGGTGGATATTCACTTGAATAATGACTAATGCATAATGACCAATAGTCCTACATTGGGAAACAAAGACATATGGTCCTATATTGAGAAAGTTATCATATTTTAGTCCTATTTAAGTAAATTCCTCTTCATTTAATGAATCTTCGTGCATTGATATCATAAAAGAATTGAAATTTTTGTAAAATAGAAAAAAAAACATTTACCAGCTCATAAATATTGTAACAAAGTCCACATTTCCCATGAAGAACAACCTCAATCCAATAATATTTACAATATTTTGTGATGGGACTTAGCACAACGACTATGGTGACACGAAGAACTTGAATGTAACTAAAACAATATCTTAGGATGAAATATAACTCTTGTATCTTTGTATTAACTTGACTCAAATTGGGTTACAATGGAGAGTCACCTTTTATTTATAGTCTAACATTTTTGTATACATGGTCTGTAATTCGTGCGCTACAATATCGAGCTAACTAGCTAATGGTGCGCCAATTATGGACAAGGAATCCGTCGTCAATCACCCACGATCAGTGGGATTTCTATCCCCATATCATGCGATCTGATGTTAGGATGGGCTCAATCCATCACCTTACCGGGTTACTTGGCCCGATCTGCTCTAACTATGGGTACCAAGCGCATTATTCTTATTAGGCCACTGTAATGGAACTCTCAGGCCTTCCTCAGCCCAATGACTAGCCCAATATCCATCATTTTGAATATCTAAACATTTGTGTAAATGATGGATTGTGATTAATTAACACTATGTTAGGTTCAAGAAATGAGTGATACTTACATGGTCCCTAGAATCGCATTTAAAATGTCGACCTTCTCACATTTTTCATGGGTTTTCTTGTGGATATTTTCTGTTTTGAAAAAGGCCCAATTTCTCCATGCTACAAGTGCACTAAGGTTCATAAAATAAGCATGAACCTTAAGTCAAAAGAATTTACCTCAAGAAATTGGGAAATAAATTAATATCTTAAAGAAAACAAATTTGAAATCTTAATTTTGTTTTGTTAAGAGAGAAATAAGTGTAGAAACTAACTTTTCTTAATTTTTTATTTGGTTGTTCTCAGGAAAATGGATAGGAGTATAAAAATGGATGTGTAAACATTATTGATAGTGTAAAAAAATATACACGGCCACTTTTTACCCTACCTATTGTAGATGCTCTTAATTTGTTTAATTTGCATGGTTCCAAATTTTAGATTTTAAAGCTTTGTTGGATATGTTTCCATTTTAAATCATCTACCCCACAGTATAGTCGGGCTAGGTTGGAAAAACTGCAAACCGCAAACTGAACCAGAATCGATTGGAACGAGCTAGAAAAAAACGAACTAAACTATTATTGTTTGGTTTTCACTCTGAAAAATCGAATCGAACCAAACAAACCAAACTTTCCTATACACTTCGTTTTATGTATATGAGTATATGTGATATGCAAAAAAATTATAGATATATAAATGAAAAAAACTCATTAGTCGATTAAAATTATTCTACCTTAACTACTAAACATTTAAAACCATATTAAAAACTTTAAAAAAATCTAAAAGTATAAACACCAATAACGAATCCTAATACAAAGTTATATTCACATTAAAATTTGATACAAGTAATTTACATATTCACATTAAAACCTTTGATGTTAAATGGAAATAAAAAACTATACCAAAAACACAAATACTCCATAATTGATATTTACATATGAAAGCTTTGAGAGTATTTGGAATCTCCTAGATGCTCATTAGACACTCGATGCATATTGTTTGCGTAAAATCAAACTAAACTTTAACCCTCTGCTTGGCTTTTGATTTTAGTAACTAAGCGCAGCCCTACATGTTGTTATTGCTTCATCGATTTAGTGTTTTGACAACTTTTTTACTGCTTATAAATTTTTATTTCTAAAAACTGAAAAAACCCAAAATAGAAATTGTATAAAACTAAACCAAACAACCAATGGTTTACTTATTTTTTGTGCAAAACTGAACCTCTAACTTACCTTCTATTTTGTCTTTAGTTTTGCCCGAAAACTGAACTATCAAAATCGAACCCATCCTTAGTATACACATTTTTTAAACATTGATTTGTTGGCTCAAGTACTTTTTACATATGTTGGTTGGAGTATTTTGATACGAACTCGTATTGGATAGGGAAGACTCAGAGCGTCTTCGAGCTCTTGAGAATATGAGACGAGGAAGAAGAAGAAGAATTGAGGGGGAGGAGGGAATCGGCGAACCGAGAGGGGGAGAAGGAATTAGGGTTTTGAGTTATTTATTGATTGATTATTCTAAAGGAGGTTACATCTCTATTTATAGGAGATAAGGAAACCCTAGCTAACCATAAACCTAACCTGACGGTTCAATAAAAGCGACGAGGGAAAGAACCGTAAAGAAACCTCGAAGGAGCTTATAATTTCGCTCACCTAATAAAACCTAAATTACAATAATAATAATAATAATAATAATAATAATAATAATAATAATAATAATAAATAATAATAATAATAATAATAATAATAATAATACTATCAAATATCCTACTCTACTATCCATAACACTCTCACCCCCTTAGAAAACCACCTTGTCCTCAAGGTGGAGGCTCCCACTCATGCTTCTGGACTGGAGAGAAGATGTTGACCCAAAGATTATGTCCACTCACTAAGCTTGCAGATTGGAGTATAGCGTTGGACATAAGAGAGAAGAGCAAATGGAAACTTTGCTACCTGCGATGAAACCCAATACTCGGATTCCACGATATTCGCATGGCCAGAGGACTGGATGATATCAAATGAAAGTGAGATGTCCATTGGCGTATAACTTACATCTGCTACGTGGGCCGTTTTGGACGAAGGTACAAGGCTACATGCGATGATGACATTGCTCAATGTTTGATCCTTTGCAGCTTCCCCCTTACCCGGTGCATCTACGGGTGTATCAACAACTACAAGATCTGATGGAAAGGCATTAACAATACCTTCAACAGAAACACCATCATCGGCAACTTCAGGAACTCTAATTGAATTATGACCAGTACGCTCCACAGATTCCATGTCCTTAGTTGTAGGATTGTGTAGAGTGGTTGTAGGGGGCAGATCAGGTGGAGCAATGGGAACACCGAGAATATTCCTTATAGCGTCCATCATCTTTGTTTTGAAACTTTTTAACTCCAAGGGAATATCACTCAATGCCATTGGAGTACCACACACCAAATCTTGTATCGAGCAAGAGATTTCCACATTGAACGCATATAACTTAGAATCAGAATATGGTAGATCTAAAAGATGACGAAATAAGTGGAGCGTCTTCAAAATTTCATCCACATGATCATAAGCTAAACAGACTCCGTCATGAAACTCAACTCTTCCATAAAAGATATTCTTCAACACACCAAGAAGTTTGTTCAAAGCATCGTCCATTGTCACGAGAATTTTATCAAAAATCAAGGCCATAGTTGGAGCAAGAAGGATAGCCACCCTAATTGCAAAAAAGAATTGTAACAAATATATGCCTAAAGTTAGGCCCCTCACAAATCTACACGGCAAAGGCCAAGATCCCCCCCAAAAAATATATATGCAGCACTACTTGTTTCTTGTGATGCGGCCGAATATAATATCAATTACCAAGGCAATAATATGGTGCAACAGGGTGCCGACAGATTTGCAGGCGGGGCAACAACAACACTTTGTTTCTTTAAAAGCAAAAGCAGCCCTGCTAGCAAATTGGAGCACGACGGCTATGAAGTGCTCGGCGAAACAATAATCTGGCGGCGACAAAGGCAATTCCTGGACTACGTGATCGGCAAGAAGACTTGGATCTGCGGCTGATTGTGTTGCGATTGGGATTTTTTTTGTTTTTTTTTTTTTTGTTTTTTTTGGAATTCCTCTCAATGATAGCACCAATGATACGAACTCGTATCGGATAGGGAAGAATCAGAGCGTCTTCGAGCTCTTGAGAATATGAGACGAGGAAGAAGAAGAAGAATTGAGGGGGAGGAGGGAATCGGCGAACTGAGAGGGGGAGAAGGAATTAGGGTTTTGAGTTGTTTATTGATTGATTATTCTAAAGGAGGTCTATTTAGCTAACCATAAACCTAACTTGACGGTTCAATAAAAGTGACGAGGGAAAGAACCATAAAGAAACCTCGAAGGAGCTTATAATTTCGCTCACCTAATAAAACCTAAATTACAATAATAATAATAATAATAATAATAATAATAATAATAATAATAATAATAATAATAATAATAATAATACTATCAAATATCCTACTCTACTATCTATAACATATTTATTTATATACATTTAAATTGTTAAATTAAACACTCTGTAGTATGGCATGAAAAATTATTGTACAAGAAAAGAGAGGATAAATAAGTACAAAGTATTGTTGTTGTAATGAGCAATGTGTGAAAATGAATGTCGATTCAAAATGAGTATTCATCAAGTGTATCTGGCTTTAGGTTATAGAGTAGACCCTCTCTTTAATGGAAACATGGTGTTAAAAATTCTACCTTTGCTCCTAAGTATTTGTCCAGTTTATAGTCAACCAATTTCAACAGTCTCTTTGATTGCGAATTGTCGGGTTCAAATCTTTAATTATCTCATTCTTGCTCGACATTTTTTTCTCTTCACCGATTGTATCCCGACACGTCCAATATCTTTGGTTAGTAAGTTATCCATTTATTTAGAGTTTGTGTCGGAATAAAAATTCAAGTTTCTTGTTGCTATATATCTCTTTACTATGTGCCTGAGCTTTTATTTCAATATTTATAATTTTTTGTTTTCATTTCCTGAGTTCTTCTCTGGACTAAAAGAAAGTTCCTTTGAATTTGAGAAAGAGCAGAGGGTCGGGGTGTGGGGGAGCTACTTTGGGAATAGGTGGTGGTGCAACTGGAGACAATTAAGGGGATATTCGTTTTACCTTAATTTAATAGGAGTCTCAAAAGTATGGAGCGAGGAGCGTGGATTTTCATAATTAGAGTTTGGATACATGAGTAATTTTAAGTAAAGTCTGATATTGAAGTTTGGTAACCAGAGTCTGGAGTATGCTAACTGGAGACTTCTATTTTAGAAATACGAGTGTGGAGTTCGAAAATTGGACTCTAATGTCCGATTAACTTGAATATAAAGTTAGAAAGAACCAGTTGTACGTAGAGCAGGCTCTCAATATAGTAATTATTTCTTATGCATATATACAATCTAATTTAGTGCTAAATGTGGGACTTTTCAAATAAGGAAGGAGCTCATCAAGTTAAATTATTGATTAGGGATTCACAGATAGTGAAACATAAACTACTTAGTTACTCCGTAATATATTTTCATTGATTAATGTTTTCCTTAATTAATTTTTTACTTTAAATAATATTTCAGGCAATAAATACATCAAGAGACTAATGGAAAGAGTCAATGTATTAGGGGTAAGGTTGTGTACATCTTGACCACACACCCCAACGGAGTTAGGATTATAATGCATTTGTTGTAGTTGTGATTAGCGCTGTTCATCGGTCTAAGACCGGACCAAACCGGACCGACCCAGACCGGACCGAAACCCAAATGTCTAAATTTTCTGGACCGAAGACCGACCCGAAATCCATTCGGTCCAGGTTCGGTCCAGACCTAACGGTCTGGTTCGGTCGGTTTTTTCGGTCCGGACCTAAATGTGAACAGCCCTAGTTGTGATTTGTGTTCCTTACTAAGTACAATGTACTTTGTGATAATTTTTAGATTGAGTCTTTTCTTTAGAATAAAGGTACACAGAGTTACTTTGGCACCCTGAAACCCCCCAATAAAGGTACTTAGAGCCTTGAGCATAGATCCTTCTACCTCTCTTATAGATTTGGGCTTTGCATTTCGAGTTTAGAGATCTTGGGGATCTTGTTTGGATTCTGAGGATTGCAATAGCTAATGTTTTTTCTAGCTTAGCTCGAGTGGCAATGGCATTACCAGAGCCTATACCTTGGCCAAAATTGACGCAACTTGTTTTGACGTAATACTTGACTCGAAAATACTAGATTTGAACAAAGATATTTTTTAACCAAACTTGAAGATGATTGAACCCAAAATAACATGTTGAATTGGATCAAACCTAACTGAACCTAAATTCGACTTCACTGACTAGCTAAGGTAAGGCTTTTCAAAAATCATGTACTTTAGTAGTTTAGTATGAGATATAATGTGATAAAATCATGGTGAAGTATTATTTTTTCTTTATACTTTTTCAAGTGTATAATACTATCTTTTCTAACGAGTTTTAATGATGTCTCTTTCCTTGAACTAGAAATCTAGATTTATGATTAACTGGAATAAAATTTATTAGTTTTCCACTTGTTTTTATGAACTCATTGATCTCATGTTTTTGTTTTTAAGGATGGGCTATTTAGTGGTACGTTGCTAGTTTATTTTAGTATGTAAGGTAATGTTTTTGTCAAACCACTTCTTCTATGGTTATTTCACTTGACCCTTTAGGCCATAAACGCACAAACAGTTGTTTATGTTATTACACTGAGCCCTTTCCAAACCTTATATGAAGTGTTGTTCAGGGTTTCAAGATATTTACTTTATGAAGTTAGAATGTAGAGTGCTTGGTTATTTGTAGTACATCATTTCCACAAAAGTGAAAATATATGGTAGCTGGTACTTTCTGGACACAGATTTTCTCTCCTTTGAAGTGCATTAGTAGTTGATGTTGAATAACAGTCATTGAAGTGTTGGAAAAATAGTGTTAAGGTATTTACATATTTTTTTTAGTTACGGTCAATGTATAATTATTTCATTTGTAATGATAAGGTTATGTACAAATTGTTTAATCACGATCAGTCTTTCATTATTTCATTTGGAGTTGAACTTATGGTGGTCCATTTTCTTTTCTATTTTATGCAAGTTTTTGGATATGAATGAAGTTAAATGAATTTTGTTGTTCATTAGATTTTGTCTCCTATGAAGTGTATTAGTAGTTGATGTTGGATAACAATCCTTGAAGTGTTGGAAAAATACGTTTAAGGTATTTACATATTTTTTTAGTTATGGTCAATGTATAATTATTTCATTTGTAATGATAAGGTTATGTACATATTGTTTAATCACGATCAGTCTTTCATTATTTCATTTGCAGTTGAACTAATGGTGGTCCATTTTGCTTTCTATTTTATGCAAGTTCTTGGATATGAATGAAGTTAAATGGATTTTGTTGTTCAAAAGATGAAATGGATATTACTTGTAAAATTGTCCTAGTTGTGAATTTCGATTACTAACGTATTTAGTTACTAATTTAATTACACTAAAAAGACTTATATTTGACTATATGAGAATTTCTATGTAATGTGTTAGTTAATGGCATCCAAAGATGGTATGAGTGAACTCATGGTGTGTTGCCATTTATGTGAATTAAACTCATTACTTGACATATATAGCAACAAATTCTTGGAATTTGATGTGAGTTGGAATAATAGATAGAAACAAAATCTTGGAATTTGGCTTTAAACTTTAAAAGTATAATCTCAACCTTTATGCACACACAACATTAAAGGTAGTCATATACCTTTCACTCACCATTTTTATATCACTAGACTCGTACCCGTGCGTTGCACGGACAAATTATTGATTAAAGAATCATCGAAAGTTTTGATGAAGGAAAATGAAAAAATACTTAAAGATAAGATAATATAATATAATCCTAAAGAAGGAGAAATATATATTTACAGACATTATTGATGGAAAGTGGTATAAGTTCTAGAAAATTTCTTTATAAACTACGTTTATAGTTTGATTTGACAATGCAATGTCTTCATTGAAGATTAAGATCTTTAATTTAATCCTTTAAGATATGTGAAATTATCACATAAAATTGGGCAAGACTGAATATTGATTTCTGGAGTAACAATCTAACATGAGACAAAGATTACTTTTGACTTTTGCTAATCATCGTTGCGTATAAAATAAAAATTTTTTGTCAGTTTTTATTATCTTGAATTTTTGATATAGTTTTTTAATATATAATTTTTATTTTTTAATGATGTAAAAATTTGTAAATAAAATAATTTCAAAAGATTCATCGTTTTACCTTGAAAATATCAATTTGTAGTCAAATTTAGAATGAAGAGGGCATTAAAAATTAGATAGGTCTTACAATATTAATTGTATGATCTAGTAGTTTATCATCACAAATTAGTATTTTAAAACCTCAAGAAGACCATTTAACGATGATGGTGTACTCAATTGAGTGCTTAGCTGAGTTGGTGAAAAAATGAATATGTTTTGATATGTATCTAAGATAGTTAATTTTTCAAAATATGTGCTTGATCAAGACAAAAAGAGTTTAGAATTCAATAATTAAGATATAGAGTTTTCAAAGAAATTGTTTCTTATCTTGTAAAGTTACCGACATCAATCTTATTCAATTTTAAATTTTTTTCTCCCCCATTTTAAAATATTTTCCTGAGAAATGATATTTGCACATAAAAAATTATACCCACTTCGTATTCGAAGACATCTATTAACATTTTTTGCTAGAATGATGTTTTACAATGATATAAAATGTGAGTACAATTTGTTTTTATTGAACTATACCCCTAGCATGATTGTATTTTTTGGATCTAATATGAATAGTAAAAATGGAATATTTTTACCATAATTGTTATTCTACGCTAATTAGAATTCTGTATGTATTCGTTAAAACCTTTATATATGTGTATATTATTATTATTATATTGATGTAATATTCATTATTTTTTGAGAATAATAATTTTTATTATTTTATAGGATTAATTGTTATCATATTGTATGAGCATTGTCCACATATTTCTCTTCTATTCTACCCCAATCTCCTCTTCTCCCATTCTTCTTATTTTTCTATTTTTTTCATATACCATCACAAATCCTTTTCTTCTCATTTATTTACAGAAATAGAATTTGTTTGATTATTTTCTCCTCAACTTATTTTTTTACTTATTATTTGTTCTTAATGGAATTAGATCAGATCAGAAATAATTTTAAATATAACTACAATATAACTACATTCAGATTAGACCAAATTAGATCAGATCATAATTTAGTCCAATTGGATCAGAATTAATCATCAGGTGAAGAGAACATGACCTTAAACTCTATTTTTTACCCCTATTATTGTTCATTGCATTTTTGCGGAAGTTTTTTTCGCAACCATTTTTTCTACGAAAAAAGCTAGGGGAACACCATTTGGGATACCACATTTGTACCCCCTCCATCTCCACCACACAAAAGCAAGAAAGGAAAAAGAATTATGTCTTAATTTAAATGTCTTGTTTACTATTTGATAAAATAATTTCATATCTTGATTTATAGAACTTTTGATATAATTTTTAATTTACATACACAATTATTATTTTTTAATTTTACATTAATTTATAAATAAAAATAAGTTTAATAAAATACTGTAATCCAAATAAATAATTTAAATTAGTAAGTACTCCATAATTGGTGCAATAGGAAGGATTAAATAAATGGTCCTGACCTAACCGGATGAGCCCATCTACCCTGCTCCCAATTATCCCCATTCCCCATCCTCTGCCGTCTGCACCTCTTCTCATCTTTTAAGAATCGGGTGTCTCTTTTCTCCATAGCGTCGATCTAAAAGCTCTATTCTGTGATATCGGATGGGATGTAGAGATGGTGGTCGTCTCCGATGTTCATGCTGTTTCTCTGAGGTAATCCTTTCTCTCAAATCTGCGAGGATTTAACATAGAGAATCTTTTAATTTTCTAGTCGATTTTTGAAAACAATCAATCCATACATCATTTGAACTATTTTCTCATGTGAATCGAAGTTTTTAACTTTGGGCTAAAATATACTTCGTAAGATTTAGTCTTAAAATGCTCAGATCTTAAAACAATTAGACATCAAAATATAACGCTTGAATCTGAATCTTAAAAAAATTAGAAATCAAAATATAACGCTGAGATCTTATGATTTAATAGCATCTTCTTTAAGGTCTTTAAAACACGTTTACTGTTTGGAAGGTATTATTGTTTTAAAGTATTGCATTTGCTTGTGTTTTAGTTTTTTATTCCATTTTGAAATTCCATTTTCAATCTACTAAGGTGTTTTTTACATGCAAAGCACAATTTTTTCCTAAAAATGTTTCAATTATAAAAGTGGTGTAGATTTGTTTGAGAATGGAAATTAAATTAGTAGGATCAAATATAAATAATCTTCACACTGAAGGTAGTGACTCTTGGTTTCATTTCATGAAACTCCTGGTTTTAATTCCCGAACTTTTTGCCTGTCTTTGTTCAATTTTTTTTATCCTTTTTGTATTTATTTTTTTCCAAACGGAATGAGAATGAACCAACATGAAAGATATCTTAACCATCAATTCGATCTTTCTCTGTCTAAGCAATCCCGAAGGTCAAGTTTCATCCTTGTAAGCTTAGACCTTGTGATTCAACTTCATATGTTTTTCTTTTTTGTTATGATTTAGTTTTCTGTAGCACTTTCTCAAATCTAAACCCTTTCTCAAACCATTAAAGCATTAAACTATCTCTGAAACTTATATTGCAAAAATATTGTATATATTTGAAAACTTGAAATCATTTTGTTTAAATTCTAAGAGAAGTTTTTTAATTTGCGAAATGAGTCTTAGAATCATGCTCTTTCAATACTTAAAATCATATTTTTGAAACTTTGAAATCAAACTTTTCAACAATAAAAGAAGCAGTATTTGAAACATCTAAATTCGAAAACTTATTGTGTATCCTTAAATGAAGTTTGAAGTATGATTTAAAATATCCTTAAATGCATTCTAAATGTACAAAAATACTACTCTTGAGAAGAAATAGTTTTTGATTAAAAGCATTAAAACTGTAACCTTCATAAGGAATTATAGAATATTTTGAACTGATTCAATTCAAGAGAACTTTGCAGGTTGGGATATGTTGTAGAAGACCTAAACTTTGGTACTCTATATATGGTGAAGAAATTAGCTTACTTTCTGGTCCTTAATTAATGGCAATTGATGCACACCCCACTGCAAAAGAAAAAAGGAGAGATTTTTTAAATCTTTGTATTAAATGTTGATGTGACATTGGTTTGGCGTGTGGCTCCATAAGGGTGTCTTTCGAGACTACTTCACTAATAGGTCTCATAGGCCACATTTTACATATAGCCCATTAGGGCTGCTCAAAAAAGTGAATTACCATTTTTAATTCCAGCTGTTTCACCCGTCACTTCAACTATGCACAGTTATTGATGAGATTTGACACAAATGTAAGAGAAGATTTGCACAATCTTTCAATAAATGTTGTTTTCAAATAAATGAGTCTACTTTTGTGAAAATATACTCAATAAAGCAGCATCACACTTACCCAAATGTCCGCAGCCCCATAAACTCTCAGCTGCATGCCCAAAGAAGAGCAGAAAAGTTGGCCCATGAACATCAACCCAGTCCGGCCCAAGTGATGGAGGAGAAAATGGCGGGAACACTGTTCATAAACTCCTCTTACCAATGTATATAGAAGGATTAGAAACATTTTGTTCTATCAAGATATGTACTAACTCCACCAAAGCATTTCCCTCCAAAACCCAAATCCATAAATACTAAAAAAAGGTTTCCCTTTATTCGAAATTGTAGAAAATAATAATGGTTTCCATTTATTCATAAGTGAGAGTTTTAGGTGGACTTGAAGAGTCAGGTATTTTTATGACAAAGGGCGGTTGGTCGATGAAAGGAATGGGCAGAGCAGGGGGGTCAAGTGAGCGGGAATAAGGAGTAGGACGTGAAGGTTATAGGGAAGAGGCAGAAGGTGAACGTGGGGAGCGATGTCCAGGCAAATCATTGTGCAACTTCTACAACTGTTGAACATCAGGAAAGGACAAAGGAGGAGTGGAGTCATGCGCAGCAGGTGAGTGGGGAAAGGAGTTTTCAATGAACATGACATCCCAAATTGCAAAAACTTTATTTGTTTCATGGTCTTTCAAGCTCTATTCCTTTTCGCCAAAAGGATAGTCGAGAAAGAGACAACGAAGGGAGCGAGGAGCAAATTTGTCCCCATGATAATTTTGATTGTGAGCATAAGCAAGGGAACCAAAGACACAGATATGATCATAAGATGTCATGACAAAACAAGACTGCATAGGGTGTTTTGCCTTGTAAAAGTGGGCTTGGAGTTTGATTTATAAGGTATGCAGTTGCGAGGATACAATATCCCCAAAAAGATATAGGGAAATTGGCTTGGAAATGGAGTGCTCGTGTAATGTTAAGAACATGACAGTGTTTGCGTTTGACTCTCCCATTTTGTTGAGGAGTACTGGCGCCAGATGACTTAAAAAGGATGCCATTAGTGGAAAAATAAGGATTCATGCACAGGAACTTTGTGCCATTATCACTACGAATCTGTCTTACTTGTGTATTAAATTAACATTGCATAAGGGAGAGAAAATTTTGAAGAAGAGTGGAGGTTTCATCTTTATGGTTCAGTAGATATATAGATGTGGTACAAGAAAAATCATCAACATTGATTAAAAAATATTTTGCTCCCATGCGAGAAGCAGTTCGATAACCCCCCCCCCCCCTCCCCCCCACAAATCATAATGAATTAAAGAAAAAGGAGCAACAGCTTTATTCAGACTATCAAAAAAATATCATGATTTTGTTTAGCACGAAAAAAATGTCACAAGAAAAAGAAGAATTAAATTTTGGAACATGAGGTAGTAGTTGAGTATTAGCCGGTGATGGATGAACCAAGCGTTTGTGTGAGAGTTCGAAGTCTTTTGTCTCATTTACCACCTTATGAAAATAAAAGAGTCCATTAATTTGTTCACCCACTCCAATCACCTTCTTCAAGGTATAGTCCTGTATAACATAAGATTTGTTAGTGAACTAGAAACTTAATTTCTGATTCTCAAGAACTTGTGATACTAAAACAAATTGCAACTGATTTTAGGCCCAAACAATACATTAGACAATTGCAACGAATTGTTCAGGTAAACATCTCCCGTTTGAATTGCAACACCACTTTCTCTGTTGGGAAATCCAACATTACAGTTCATCATTGGTTTAAGATTTATTAAGCAAGTCATGTCACCTGTCATATGCTGACTTGCACCATTGTCAATGATCCGAGAAATTTTAGGCATACATGAAAATTGATTATCCAAGGTTATCCCTGTGCAAAGGTTGTCGAATCCCCTTCAGTTGTGCGATTTCTACCACCATGACTGGGAGGCAGGCCACCCTTGCCACTGCGTGTGCCTCCTCTACCATTTGTTGCACCTGCATCGCGGCCTCCTCCTCATCCTCTAGTTTGAACACGTGCCCCAGCCACTATAGGTATCCAATAAGTTAAAAGCCTCCGCTAATCTCATATCTTGTCTATCCACAGTGTTTACATATAAGATCGTTATCACATGTCAAGTGATTGGAGGATACCGCAAAACCAACCGGATTATGCTCTTCTTCATGTGTCATCTTAAACACACCCTCCTGTTGTATTATGACCGAATAAACACGATTAATGGGTGCCAATGGTTCTATGCTCAGTATATTTGAGCGTAGTCTACCATACCCTTCATTGTCTAAACCCATCAAAATTTGATGGGCTTTTTATTTGTCTCTCTGTTTTTCCGTGATTTTGGTGATACCACACTTGCACTTACATATAGGAATTTTCAATAATTCATATATTTCACCCCAAATTTTTTCAGCTTACCATAGTAAGTCACTATCGCTTGTCCGTTCTGCTTGAAATTAACGAGCTCTTTTTTCAGTTGTTGCACCCTAGGTCCTTTGCCACAGAGTAGCGTGCCTTTATATTGTTCCATAAGTCTTCCACCACTTTGACTTGGGTGATGGAGTTCCACGGATCTCCACCAAATGTGTTGTAGATCCATGAGACCACCATTGCATTCACGTTCCACCATTCATCTTGGCTCTCGTCCTTTTCGTCTGGACAAGGCATGGTTCCATCGATGAAACCAATTTTCCGTTTTGCACGAAGTGCAATTCTCATAGCTCTTGCACACTCTCCAAAGTCTGTGTCGTTCAACTTAATGTGAGTAATCAACAGCCCTGGTGTGTCCATAGATTTCAAATGATATAGACTTGGCTTCGTTGTTTTTCCGGCGTAGTCACCATCCTTTTTTTCTTGCAGTGTCTGACATACTCGTCGACTTGCCAATCTTCGTTCTTATCAATTTATCACTCCAATACCATGTAGAAAATAATAATGGAGAATAATTCTATATTGAGTTGTCTTGAAGAATACAAAGATCTAGCCCCCTTTATGTAGGAAAAGGATCAAACAAATAAGCAAACTTCTACTCCTACCATAATTCTATTCCTGACACAATAAGGAATACTACCAAAGAAGTAAACTCTAGCCATAATAATAATAATAATAATAATAATAATAATAAAATAATAATAATAATAATAATCCATTCAAAAATGCACATGAGAAAGATGTTTCATGATTGAATCAACGTCAATTATTTTATTATTTTTTCAAAATAAATTGTCATTTTAACAATAATTTGAGGCAATTAATACATTTACCCTCCATCCCTAAATGAATTACATTGTCACTATTTTAGCCTCCCGATAAATTTTTCTTATTTACATGTTTTCATTGATCATTTAATAAATTAAATTATTTTTGTCACCTTATATTTTGTAGAACTTTTGATGTAGTTTTTAGAAAATTTTCATACCATTGCTCCAAAATTTAGCTTATTATACAATACTATTCTGAGATTCATTTTTTCTTGTCAATACTCTAAGAAGTCACCAAATTTTACATTCTTACTCTAGTTTGACCGACTCATCTTCAAGCTTAATCACGTAAAATTATTTTGGGTAACATTGTATCTGAAGTAATTAATTGGAAACTTATCTAAAATAATGGAATAAAACTAAATTTTATTTGGACTTTTTTAAGTAACTTAAGAAAGTAATGGAGTTAAATAAGACGCCATTTTGACTTATTTAAGGAACTGAAGGAAGTTGTGTGTATATTTGAGAAGGAGACTTCTTTGTCTTCTTCCCCATCTCTGCCACTACATAAGGCTTCCCATTCTCCCTTAAATATGCACCATTCCTTCTGATTCTTCTTCCATTGTGTTCTTGAGAGTGTGGAGAGCAAGCTACCATAGTTCGTTGCTGCAAAATCGCCGAAGATAGTCGTGGTGTTCGTTGGAAGTTTCGCTATAAAATTTCCAAATCCTACGTTTGAGCTTGAAGTAAGCCCGTAGATATATCTAGTGGTTAGAATGTTCATATAGATCGATTTTACATTCATAAATGATCATTTGGTTGAGTTATGTACAATAAAAAAGAAAAATACATTTTTGATGAACCAAGAATCATAAACCTTCAAATTAATTGTTTAAACATGGTCTTTGGTGTTAGAGAACAATTTTATAAATTTAAAATGAAATTTAGAAGCTTAAAATGGTGTTTTGGAAGTTTGGAACGAGGTTGAAGACGATACTTTACAAAACTCCCGCAGAAACGATACATGGACACCGCCTAGACGGTACAGAGATACCGCCCACTGTAGGCCATACCATTAGTGACGGTAGCTAGCTGCCGTCACAAGCCAAAATTCTTTGGCAATACCTGACACCAGACGGTACCCTATACCGTCTAGACAGTACTAAGGTACCGTGATGGTACCCTCGTACTGTGACGGTACCCTGGTACCGAGACAGGCACCGTCTAACCTGGAGACTTTTTCCACAAACCTAATTTTTCAGTTGTAAAATCATATTATTTATACCATTCAACTATAAAGCAGTATGAATATCATTTCTAAATTAAATATGATGTTTCGATAATTTCAAGAACCTTATTTGAGACATGACGGTTAGCTAGGGTGTTAACATTCGATGCTAGGCTGCATTTTATTATTAAATATTGTGATGATTGTTATTGGTTATTGATTATGATCATTGAACTTTGATTAAAAAATAATATCGTGAATTAAATGATGAATATGAACAATTAAGGCTATCTAGAAGAACTTTAAGATAGATCCTATGTGACCAATTTAGTTAGGTCTTGCAGATTTTATGTTTGATGGCTAGGATTAAAACGTACGTACGAGATCTACAAACCAAACTTGAGTACCCACTCGTTTGGGGGTATCACCCAACCCGATGGTGTACTAGACCACTGTTTCGTTTTTAGCGTGACCTATAAAACTCATAGGATAGGTCATCGATTCTTGTGTTTTGCGTAAACTAAAATATGGTTTAAGATCCCAGTAATCAAAATAAATTAGCCTTAGACTAAGAATAGTTTAAGAGGATTGTTATGATTTGGCCTTAGACTAAGAATAATTTAAGAGTATTGTTGATGTCATGAATATTGAATATTTAAATTGAATATTATGTGCATGATATCAAATGATTTGATTATGAATTGAGATTCCATTTATATAGATGTTCGATGCATTAGATATCTTTACTCAACTTAACTGTTGAGCGTGTAGTATATATTATTTGCTACGCGCAAGTAAACAGAATAAGGAATGATGGTGTGAATCTGGAGGCAGTTGGGAATGCGATGATGGATGGATGTGTGATTCCCTGATCAAATCAATATTTAAAAATTTTATATTTTGATGTTGTGCTGAAATAATTTATATTAAGCTTCCGCAAAATTATTATCAACTCCGACTATGTTGAATTGCGTCAGGGTGATTGGTGGTGGAGCGATTAAGTCTGAAGTAAGGTGGAAGCTAAGAAGGTGGCGTATTTGAGGTACATGGGCTGCAATGTAGAGGAGGAAAGTGCGGCATTACGAGTGGAGTACAAGAAAGCACGCAAAGAAGCTAAGTTAGAGATAACGAGGGCAAAGAATGCCGCTTTTGAACGCCTCTACAAGGATATTGAGGAGAAAGAGAGTGTTAATCCACTGTTCCAGCTTGATAAGGTGCGTGAGAGGAAGGCCCGAGATCTGGATCGCATGAGATGCGTGAAGGGCAGCGATGGTAGAGTGTTAGTTGAGACTGCCAAGGTGGCTAAGCGCTGGGGGGAGTACTTTAGTGAACTCCTAAATGCAGGAGGAGACCAGACGCTAGTTCTGGATGAGTTGGGACAGCCCGGGGCGTCTCGTGTGTATTGCCGGTGCATTTGCCTAGAAGAGGTGGTTCGGGCTCTGCGCGAGATGCGTAGTGGGAGAGCTTTGGGACCAGATGAGATTTCGGTGGAGTTTTGGAAGCATGCGGGTCGTGGTGCGTGGGTTTGGTTAACCAAACTCTTCAATGTTATCCTCCAGAAAGCAAGGATGCCTGATGAGTGGAGGGAGAGTCTCTTGGTCCCTCTGTTTTAAGGCAAAGGTGACATTCAGAGCTGTGAGAATTACAGAGGCATCAAACTGCTTAGCCACACCATGAAGGTTTGGGAGCGAATCATTGATTATAGGGTGCGGAAAGGGGTTTGCATCTCTGAGAACCAGTTTGGTTTCATGCCTGGCAGATCGACTACAGAGGCCATTCACCTCGTGAGGAGGTTAATGGAAGAGTATAGGGCTAGGAAGAAGGACCTTTATATGGTGTTTATTGACCTTGAGAAGGCGTATGATAGGGTGTCAAGGGAGGTCTTATGGAGGTGCCTTGAGGCGAGAGAAGTTCCCATTGTGTACACCCGCGCGATCAAGGATATGTACGATGGGGCTATGACCAAGGTAAGGAATTTCAGGGGCGACTCAGATTCTTTCTCAGTAGGGATGGGGTTGCACCAGGGGTCTGCCCTTAGCCCTTTTTGTTCGCCTTGGTGATGGACGTCCTAACTCAAGGTGTTCAAGAAGGGGTCCCATGGTGCATGCTTTTCGCGGATGATATTGTGCTTATCAACGACACACGTGAGGGACTAAACGATAAGTTGGAATTATGGCGCCTTGCCCTTGAGACTAAAGGATTCAGAATAAGTAGGAACAAGACTGAATACATGGAATGTCGTTTCAGCGGCCGGGATACAAAATCAGAGGTGGAAGTCAGGATTGACTCTCACCTAGTACCTAAGGTTGTAACGCCCCGAAAATAGGCCTATCAGAATTAATTAATTAATAATTAATTAATTACTGAGAAGGACCCAAAAATCTGTGAATTATAAAGTTGGTCAATAAATAATAAAAATTTTATCATTATGTAGAGTTTGACTGTCCGATTCCAACGGTTTAATCGGATTTCAATTCGGAGAAAGTTGGACCAAAAAGTGTTCCCCGACTGGGACCAAATTAGTCCCAATCAGGGACTTACGTATAAAATCTGTCGGAGCCGCAGCCCCCTCCACTGAGACGCCAAAACAGTGTTAGGGAGGTCATCTCCCATGGCTTCTTCCCCTTCCTCCTTCTTATATAAACTCTCCAATTTCTCACCATTCTTCACCGTTCTTCTTCCAAAGGATAGCTGAGAGTGTAGAGAGTGAAGTAGTGCTGTCATATTGGTGTGAGGTGGCCGGAGATAGCCACAATCCTTGCCGGAAGTTTCGCCGGAAAATTTCCAAAACCTCCATTACGCTTCGAGGTAAGCCTGTAGATATATCTAATGACTAGAATGTTTGTATAGATCGTTTCTACGTTCATAAACGGTCGTTTGGTTGAGTTTTGTGTTTGACATGCTTGAAGAACCAAGAATCATAAACCATTAAATTGATGTTAAAACTATGAATTAATGATGCCAAAATGATCTTTGAACCTTGGAGAACATTTCTATATAGTTTAATCGAAGTTTGGAACCTAAAAATGGAATTCCCGAAATTGAAGTCGCGAGGTAGAAGACGATGAACAGTGGCTGAAAAGCCACTGTCTGGATCGATCCAGGGGCTTGGATCGATCCCCTGGGAGTAAATTTTCATGGTATGGATCGATCCAGAGGGCTGGATCGATCCCCCGAATTTCTGATCCGAAAATTTGTCTGAAAATGTTATTTTTGAGCTCTAAAATCCTATTTTTGATACCAATTGATTATGATCATTATAAAAATGATTTTTTTTACATTAAAAGAAATATTTTTAACAAATAAAATATTATGTGATGCATGACGGTAAGTTAGGGTGTTAACACCCGAAGCTAGGCCGCTAATTGTTATTGATTATTATATTGATTGATGATTATGGTAATGATTATTGATTGATAATTATGATGATTAAATCTTAATAAACATTCTGATTAAAAATGATAATTATGAATGATTAAATCATAATGAATATATTGATGATTGTGAAAATAATATGTATTGTCAAGGGTATCTAGAAGACCTCTAAGATATACCCATATTAATGTTGATTTGAAAGGTATCTAGAAGAACTCTAAGATATACCCATATTAATGTTGATTTGAAAGATATCTAGAAGAACTCTAAGATATACCTATTTAAGTTAGGCCTTGCGGGTATGAACCCCTGTGGCTAGGGTTAAAACGTACGTACGGGATCCAAGAACCAAACTTGAGTACCTACTCGTTTGGGGGTACCACCCACCCAACAGTGAACACTACGCTGTCGGTTTTTGGTTGGCCTTAAGTGAAGGTAAGTTTAAGATTTTCAAAACCCTTTTATCTTAAACTAGGCCTAGCTTAAGGATTATTTAGGAATATTTTATACTGGAATATAGTTAATTATTTAAACTAGAATTCATTTAAGGGTTGACAAATATTAAAGTGATTTGCCTTAGACTAAGTATAGTATAAGGATATGGTTGAATATTGAATATGAATAAATATTGAATTTAATATTGTGGTTATTATGAATGACGGATAAAATGTGAAAATAATATAATGTTGAATATTGACTTATGATTATTGAGTACCTGAACTGAACATTATTTGCATGATATCAAATGGGTTTGATTATGAATTTAGATTCAGTTTATATGGATGTTCGACGCATTAGATATGCTTACTCGGCTTAAACGCTGAGCGTGTAGTATGTTTTATTTGCTACACGCATGTAAACAAAATGAATGAAGAAATGATTTCCTGGAGGCAGATGGGACGAGAAGGTCGGACGGATGTGTGTTTTGCATTTAAATTACTGTTGAAAAGACATAAATTAATTATGTTTGTATTATGTTTTATTAAGCTTCCGCAACATTAAATTACTCCGTTACTATTTTGAATTATTTATTAATAAAGATTTAAATATTTGAAATATTTTGAATGTTTGCGAATACCAAGTTTATACTTTAGTCCTAAAAGGGCTGCAGACCTGGACGGATTAGGGTGTTACAGTTTGGTATCGGAGCAAATGGTTTTAAACCCGATCTTTGGATCAAAACTTGGATTTAAATATATATATATATATATATATATATATATTATATATATATATATATATATATATATATATATATATATATATATTATATATATATATATATATATATATATATATATATATATATATATATATATATATATATATATATATATATATATATATATATATATATAATATATATATATATATATATATATATATATATATATATATATATATATATATATATATATATATATATATATATATATATATATATATATGTTATATACATATATATTTTGGCTATATAAAAAAAAATTCAATCACATCCACGACTCTCGCATCCCTCTGCTCCAAGAAGGTAATAAAAATCTAAGTATTAAATGTGTCTGTATTGAATTTCATAGATGTCAACTGTTAATTCGGAAATGATATCAAGTGTTGATTCAAGTCGCACTTTCGTACATGGTAAAAGACGAAAGAACAAACGAAATGTATATGACTCCCTGATACGCTATCAACGCGCCCATCGCTTCGCGAAAATAATGAAAAGAAGGATTTATCTGCGCCGCAAGGCTGCATGGGAACGGGATGACCTGGAAGAGACGTTCAGCATAGACTCTGCCAACAGCATCTGCGGATCCGGTGTGGAAGATCCTTCCGTAAATTCAAGAAAATCCAACTATTCAAACGTAAACGCTTAGAATAAACCTTGTTGATCGAATCCCTTGATTTTATCAATTATTGTAATCTTTTGTAATTTCTGTCATGAACTCAACTACCCAAATAAAGAATCCTAATAAAGGAATTTCTGTTAATTGTAGAATGAGTCAAGAAACTGCACACGGACAAGTCAACAATGAACACGTAAGTGTTCACACTGAAGCATCTAGCTTCACCCCTCCTATCCAAAACGAGCCTATCAACCAAGAGGATGTTCCTCAGAACAATGCGAATGCTGGTGGTCAACCTGACTACGCAATTCCTGTTTTCTTGGCAAACTTGCTTCAACAAGTGGCCAATGCTCCAATGTTTCAACCACCACCACCGCCGCCACCGCGTGTAATCACTTTCAAATTTCTGAAAGATAATGGAGCAGAAGAGTTTCTGGGCGATCGAATCGCCGAACCTCAAATTGCTTGGAATTGGATTGAACACACTGCCCGAGTGTTGAGAGATCTGAACGTACCGCTTAACGACCACCTGAGACTCGCATCACAATTACTTCGTGGGGAAGCCTACGAATGGTGGAAACGCACCGATGAAAGTAACGAAACCCCGAAGCCATGGACGTGGGAGTTCTTCGACTGGGCTTTCAAGAAAGAGTATATCCCAGCACGTTTCCGTGAAGCGAAACGTACCGAATTTGTTGAGTTGCAACAAGGGGAGATGACGCTTCCCGAATATCGCCGAAAGTTTGTCAGTCTTGCCAAATTTGCACCAACGTTGGTAAGCACCACAACTGACCGTATTGAGGAGTTCAGATCAAAACTCCGACCTGATCTCAGGGCTCAAGTATCTGTCATACCAACGGTAGACTTCACGGAAGCCTATGATCTGATTGCTAAAGCAGACAAGGATCTGAATGCTTGTAAGGAGTACTTGAAGAAAGAAGGTGCTAGCACAAGTGAACGTCGACCTACAAATTCTGTCTCGAGTGGGAAAAGACCATTTCAAGGACCCAGCAGCTCACACTTCTCCAAGAAGGGGAAATCTGTACAAACCCAATCAGTGGCATCTGGCAACAGGTCAAAGGGATGGAAAAACCCAGCGTGTAAAATGTGTGGGAGACACCATCCTGGGGAA
The DNA here is from genome assembly GCA_003260385.1 of Cuscuta australis. Lineage (NCBI taxonomy): Eukaryota > Viridiplantae > Streptophyta > Magnoliopsida > Solanales > Convolvulaceae > Cuscuta > Cuscuta australis. The sequence goes on along the minus strand of NQVE01000125.1, from coordinate 628,693 downwards.
TGTTGGCTTGCTCAAGGACTATGTCTCGGTTGTGGAAAGCCGGGGCATTTCCGAAAGAACTGTCCCACAAATCCTGGAGAGCCATTTCCACCTGCTCCTGTCGCCAGTCACGCAGCATCGGCACGTCCCGCTCCAAGTCAACGCTCTACAGCAGGATCTAATCCTGCTAAAAATCAAAATCAACAGCAAGGACGAGCGCCTGCCCGCACCTATGCAATGAAAGGACATACTGAAGAGAACCCTGATGTCATCCAGGGTATGTTCTCATTATTCAATACAACCATGCATGTGTTGATAGATCCTGGATCGACATTATCTTACATCTGTGTACCTATGCCTGACAAAGCTGACATATTGAAAGAAAACTTAGAACACCCTATACTAGTATCTAACCCACTAGGACATAGTATGAGGTTACATCATGTATACCAATATTGTCCGCTGATTGTCGAAGGACAACAACTCCTTGCAAATCTTGTTGAATTACCGTACAAGGAATTCGATGTCATCCTTGGTATGGATTGGCTTACTGAACATCAAGCTGTTATCGATTGCCGACAACGGGTGATACAACTGAAAAACAATGATGGAAAGACCATTGAAGTGAAAGAAAAGCTGACACCCAAACCTACTGAATTCATCTCGTATATACATGCTAGGCGCCTCATCCGCAAGAAATGTGAAGCCTATTTATGTAATGTACGAGACACATCAAAAGAAACTCCTGGATTGAAGGACATACCAATGGTGTGTAACTTTCCTGATGTATTTCCTGATGAACTTCCTGGTATACCATCTTCCAGAGAAGTAGAATTTTCCATCGATCTTGTTCCTGGAACGGGACCGATATCAGCAACTCCCTATCGTATGGCTCCTGCTGAAATGAAGGAATTGAAGGCTCAATTACAAGAATTACTTGATAAAGGATTCATTCGACTGAGTATTTCCCCATGGGGAGCACCCGTTCTGTTTGTAAAGAAGAAAGACGGCTCGATGAGACTCTGCATCGATTACCGTCAATTAAATAAAGTCACAATCAAAAATCGTTATCCTTTACCCCGTATCGATGACTTATTTGATCAGCTTAGAGGATCTACTGTATTCTCTAAGATTGACTTACGGTCAGGATACCATCAAATTCCTGTCAAGAAAGAGGACATCCCAAAGACCGCATTCCGTACTCGTTATGGTCATTATGAGTTTACAGTGATGCCCTTTGGTTTGACCAATGCTCCAGCAGTATTCATGGATCTCATGAATAGTGTATTCCGACCATATCTTGATCAATTCGTAGTTGTGTTCATCGACGATATTCTTGTGTACTCAAAGAATCGAGAAGACCATGCGAAACACCTGGAGGTAGTACTCAGTGTACTACGAGAGCACAAACTATATGCCAAATTGTCAAAGTGTGAATTTTGGCTTGATGAAGTCACATTTCTAGGACATGTGATTTCAAAAGAAGGTGTCAAAGTGGACCCCAGCAAAATATCTGCCATCACCGAGTGGAAAGTTCCAAGGAATGTTCGAGAAGTAAGAAGTTTTCTAGGGTTAGATGGATACTATCTACGATTCGTTGAAGGTTTTTCCTCGATCGCAACTCCACTCAACAAACTCCTAAGGAAAGACGTGAAATTCGTGGACCAACGCATGCCAACAAAGCTTTGAAAAACTAAAGAAATGTCTGACAGAAGCACCTGTACTGACACAACCAGTACCAGGTGTAGACTACACAATCTTTAGTGACGCATCTCATAACGGCTTGGGATGTGTACTTATGCAAGACCGTAAGGTCGTGGCATATGCATCAAGGCAGTTGAAGCCTCATGAATGTAACTATCCCACCCATGATCTTGAGCTAGCAGCAGTTGTATTTGCTTTAAAAATATGGCGTCATTATCTCTTCGGAGAAACAACATATATTCATACAGACCATAAAAGTCTGAAATACCTTTTAACTCAGAAAGAGTTAAATCTGAGGCAAAGAAGATGGCTGGAACTTATCAAGGATTATGACTGCTATATCGACTATCATCCTGGTAAGGCTAACGTAGTTGCTGATGCGTTAAGTCGGAAGATGGTAGCCGAACTCCGAATCCAACCAACTCTGGAAAACGAAATTCACTTAGCGCAAAAGAATGATGATTATTGTTTGAAGACTTGTGAACTTGTCTCTAAGGGGGAGAGACAAGACTTCACTGTGAATGACGGAATTTTATTCTACAGGAATCGTTTGGTAGTTCCTAGTGGTGAAGTGAAAGAACGTTTAATGCGTGAATCTCACGAAACCACATATACCATGCATCCTGGTAGTAATAAAATGTATCAGGATCTGAAGAAAACGTATTGGTGGCCCACAATGAAGCAGGAAATTTCACAATTTACGAACCGATGTCTGACGTGTCAACAAGTCAAAGCGGAACATCAAGTGCCAAGTGGATTGCTGCATCCAGCAACCATTCCTGAATGGAAGTGGGAACGAATTACGATGGACTTTGTAATCGGACTTCCATTATCAGTAAGAAGAATGACGCTGTTTGGGTTATCGTTGACCGATTAACCAAATCATCTCACTTCATTCCACTTCGACGTGATACGCCATTGAAAAAGTTGGCAGAATTGTACATCCGTGAGATCGTAAGATTACATGGTGTGCCTTTGTCTATCATTTCTGATCGTGACCCTCGATTCACGTCGCAATTCTGGAAGAGTCTGCAGAAAGCCTTAGGTACTAAACTCAACTTTAGTACAGCGTTTCATCCTCAAACTGATGGACAATCTGAAAGAACAATTCAAATTCTGGAAGATATGATGAGAGCATGTGTAATCGATTTTGGAAACAATTGGGAACAATATTTACCGCTAATGGAGTTTGCTTATAACAACAGTTATCAAGCGAGTATCCAAATGGCCCCATACGAAGCCTTGTATGGAAGACGTTGTAGAACCCCAGTATGCTGGACAGAATTAAGCGAGCAAAAGCTTGAAGGACCTGATCTCGTTCGCGAAACTGAAGAAAAGGTTCGTTTAATCAGAGAAAGATTGCAAGTGGCTTCCGATCGACAGAAATCTTATGCTGACTTAAAACGTCGTGAGATTGAATACAACGTTGATGACAAAGTATTCCTGAAAGTCTCACCATGGAAGAAAGTACTGCGGTTTGGTAAGAAGGGAAAACTGAGTCCAAGGTATATTGGGCCATACCGAATCATTGAAAGGGTAGGTCCAGTAGCCTATCGGTTGGAACTTCCACCCGAATTAAACAAAATTCACGATGTATTCCATGTGTCAATGTTGAAACGATACCGTTCTGATCCATCGCATGTCTTGACCGATGGAACTGTAACTCTTGATGAAAATTTGACTTATGAAGAAGAACCTGTCCAAATTTTCGCACGTGAAGTCAAGGAACTAAGAAACAAATCTGTCCCTCTAGTCAAAATACTATGGAGGAATCACTCGACTGAAGAAGCAACATGGGAAACTGAAGAGTCAATAAGAATGCAATATCCGAACCTCTTCAATCAATGACTCATGTAATTTCAAGGACGAAATTATTTTAAGGGGGAGAGAAATGTAACGCCCCGAAAATAGGCCTATCAGAATTAATTAATTAATAATTAATTAATTACTGAGAAGGACCCAAAAATCTGTGAATTATAAAGTTGGTCAATAAATAATAAAAATTTTATCATTATGTAGAGTTTGACTGTCCGATTCCAACGGTTTAATCGGATTTCAATTCGGAGAAAGTTGGACCAAAAAGTGTTCCCCGACTGGGACCAAATTAGTCCCAATCAGGGACTTACGTATAAAATCTGTCGGAGCCGCAGCCCCTCCACTGAGACGCCAAAACAGTGTTAGGGAGGTCATCTCCCATGGCTTCTTCCCCTTCCTCCTTCTTATATAAACTCTCCAATTTCTCACCATTCTTCACCGTTCTTCTTCCAAAGGATAGCTGAGAGTGTAGAGAGTGAAGTAGTGCTGTCATATTGGTGTGAGGTGGCCGGAGATAGCCACAATCCTTGCCGGAAGTTTCGCCGGAAAATTTCCAAAACCTCCATTACGCTTCGAGGTAAGCCTGTAGATATATCTAATGACTAGAATGTTTGTATAGATCGTTTCTACGTTCATAAACGGTCGTTTGGTTGAGTTTTGTGTTTGACATGCTTGAAGAACCAAGAATCATAAACCATTAAATTGATGTTAAAACTATGAATTAATGATGCCAAAATGATCTTTGAACCTTGGAGAACATTTCTATATAGTTTAATCGAAGTTTGGAACCTAAAAATGGAATTCCCGAAATTGAAGTCGCGAGGTAGAAGACGATGAACAGTGGCTGAAAAGCCACTGTCTGGATCGATCCAGGGGCTTGGATCGATCCCCTGGGAGTAAATTTTCATGGTATGGATCGATCCAGAGGGCTGGATCGATCCCCCGAATTTCTGATCCGAAAATTTGTCTGAAAATGTTATTTTTGAGCTCTAAAATCCTATTTTTGATACCAATTGATTATGATCATTATAAAAATGATTTTTTTTACATTAAAAGAAATATTTTTAACAAATAAAATATTATGTGATGCATGACGGTAAGTTAGGGTGTTAACACCCGAAGCTAGGCCGCTAATTGTTATTGATTATTATATTGATTGATGATTATGGTAATGATTATTGATTGATAATTATGATGATTAAATCTTAATAAACATTCTGATTAAAAATGATAATTATGAATGATTAAATCATAATGAATATATTGATGATTGTGAAAATAATATGTATTGTCAAGGGTATCTAGAAGACCTCTAAGATATACCCATATTAATGTTGATTTGAAAGGTATCTAGAAGAACTCTAAGATATACCCATATTAATGTTGATTTGAAAGATATCTAGAAGAACTCTAAGATATACCTATTTAAGTTAGGCCTTGCGGGTATGAACCCCTGTGGCTAGGGTTAAAACGTACGTACGGGATCCAAGAACCAAACTTGAGTACCTACTCGTTTGGGGGTACCACCCACCCAACAGTGAACACTACGCTGTCGGTTTTTGGTTGGCCTTAAGTGAAGGTAAGTTTAAGATTTTCAAAACCCTTTTATCTTAAACTAGGCCTAGCTTAAGGATTATTTAGGAATATTTTATACTGGAATATAGTTAATTATTTAAACTAGAATTCATTTAAGGGTTGACAAATATTAAAGTGATTTGCCTTAGACTAAGTATAGTATAAGGATATGGTTGAATATTGAATATGAATAAATATTGAATTTAATATTGTGGTTATTATGAATGACGGATAAAATGTGAAAATAATATAATGTTGAATATTGACTTATGATTATTGAGTACCTGAACTGAACATTATTTGCATGATATCAAATGGGTTTGATTATGAATTTAGATTCAGTTTATATGGATGTTCGACGCATTAGATATGCTTACTCAGCTTAAACGCTGAGCGTGTAGTATGTTTTATTTGCTACACGCATGTAAACAAAATGAATGAAGAAATGATTTCCTGGAGGCAGATGGGACGAGAAGGTCGGACGGATGTGTGTTTTGCATTTAAATTACTGTTGAAAAGACATAAATTAATTATGTTTGTATTATGTTTTATTAAGCTTCCGCAACATTAAATTACTCCGTTACTATTTTGAATTATTTATTAATAAAGATTTAAATATTTGAAATATTTTGAATGTTTACGAATACCAAGTTTATACTTTAGTCCTAAAAGGGCTGCAGACCTGGACGGATTAGGGTGTTACAGTTTGGTATCGGAGCAAATGGTTTTAAACCCGATCTTTGGATCAAAACTTGGATTTATATATATATATATATATATATATATATATATATATATATATATATATATATATATATATATATATATATATATATATATATATATATATATATATATATATATATGTTATATACATATATATTTTGGCTATATAAAAAAAAAATTCAATCACATCCACGACTCTCGCATCCCTCTGCTCCAAGAAGGTAATAAAAATCTAAGTATTAAATGTGTCTGTATTGAATTTCATAGATGTCAACTGTTAATTCGGAAATGATATCAAATGTTGATTCAAGTCGCACTTTCGTACATGGTAAAAGACGAAAGAACAAACGAAATGTATATGACTCCCTGATACGCTATCAACGCGCCCATCGCTTCGCGAAAATAATGAAAAGAAGGATTTATCTGCGCCGCAAGGCTGCATGGGAACGGGATGACCTGGAAGAGACGTTCAGCATAGACTCTGCCAACAGCATCTGCGGATCCGGTGTGGAAGATCCTTCCGTAAATTCAAGAAAATCCAACTATTCAAACGTAAACGCTTAGAATAAACCTTGTTGATCGAATCCCTTGATTTTATCAATTATTGTAATCTTTTGTAATTTCTGTCATGAACTCATGTGCGTCGTCTGCATGCAGTTAAGAAGACTCATGTGCGTCGTCTGCATGCGGCGGAGATGCGGATGTTACGATGGATGTGTGGGAAGACAAGGTTGGATAGGATTTCGAACGAAGTTATCCGACGTCAGGTAGGCATGGCACCGGTGGAAGATAAGTTGTGGGAAGCGAGGTTGAGATGGTTTGGCCATGTGAGACGGCGGGATGCTGACGCCCCTGTACGGAGATGCGAGAGGATTACGGTTAGAATTATTGGGGGGAAGTAGAGGAAGGGGTAGACCTAGGAATAATTGGAAGGAGGTGATTAGGCAGGATTTAGGACTTCTCGACCTGACTGAGGATATGGCCCTAGATAGGAACCTTTGGAAAACTAGGATTAGAGTAGCTGGATCGGAGCTCGGTGTTGTAGAGTTTGTTTTGTATAGTGTTGTATTTGTTTGGAATCTTCTGCTATTGCTTGTACGTGTTGCTTGTACTTGGTACTTTATCTGTGTTATACTGTGTTCCCTTCCATTATTTTGTGCAGGTGGAGCCGGGGGTCTCTTGGAAACAGCCTCCCTACTTCCGAGTAGGGGCAAGGTCTGCGTACACACACCCTCCCCAGACCCTACTGTTGTGGGATTCACCTGGGTTGTTGTTGTTGTTGACTATGTTGAATTGATATTTATGATGAAATAAAGTTTTTAAATATTTGAAATATTTTAAACTTTTACGTTACCAAGTAAATACTTTATTCTAAAAAGGACCGCATATCTGGACAGATTAAGGTGTTACATACATAATACTCCGTACTTCGTAATATTCATGTTGCAAAATTATTATAAGTAAATAAAGTATAAAAATAAAAGAAATCCAATAATCAAAATTATTTTTTAAAGTATTTTTGTGAAGAATGAAAATTTAAAAATGTAGAAACTCCGTGTTAAGGACCGAACCAGACTTGGACAGGTCCTAAGGAGACTACCTGGTCCTAGAAAGTCCTTATTTTTGTATAAACACCGGATTAGTCTAGACTGATTTTAAAAAAATATCAGACTGATCTCGTCCTAAATAGTAGCGGTTTTTTCAAGAGACCGACCCAATCACACTAGTCTGGTCTTTTTGCTCATCTCTAACACAAACATAGTTGTTCTTCAGTGGTAGGCTTAGTTTTGTTAATTGTCTAGTCACTCCTTCCTTTCCAGTTTGTCCAAGTAATATACTATACGGGTTGTTCAAAACACTGCTCAACCTTATTAAAAAAGAAATCTACCTGCATCATATCAATTGTTTGTTGCTTTTGGAATCTAGAGAAGTGCTGTGGTTTTTGCTTCTTCCTCGAAAAAAAGTCTCTTTGCTAATGGGGTTTAGTTTCAAAGGTTGTGTGAACGAGCCGGTGTCTGCCTCTAAAGAAGAAGACAAAACTCGTAAGAAAGAAATTGAATCGAATTTACAATATCTAGATCCCAATTTGGTGGTGCTGGAACTTGTGACTCTTGAACTAGTCGTTGTAACATCAGAAAGACAAATTAAGACTAGATCGAGTTTGTAAATTAAGATAGCCCCCTAGTTTTGGAGCTGTTGCAAGTTGTCAATGATTTTTTGTGAATAAGTCATAGTGATATTGGGAACAATTGTAGTGTCTGTGAACCACAAATGATCAAAATAGTTCCAGAAAGATTACTAGAGAGAAAAAACAAAAAATAATGTCATTTAAAAATATCTCAAGTAAGGATCCGTTTGGTATAAGAAATTGGTGGAATTGGAATTGAAATTCCATGGGATTCAATTCCATAGAATTGAATTCTGTCAATTTCAATTCATTTTTTGCACTATCAATTCCAAATCCACATAATTTTTGTGCTACCAAACACCAGAATTGAAATTGAAATTTTCAATTCCAATTCCATAGTTTGAATTCCATGTACCAAACGGGACCTAAGAGTATATTTTGAGTGGTTATTGATGTCATCCATTTAGAAAATGGAAAGGGGGTGTTAGGAGCTTACTAGGCTCAAGCTCTGTTTGTGAAGCCAAACCCCCATTTGGGATAGTCATATACACATTATGTGTATAAAGAAATTGCAAACACTTAAAACACCAAACTAAGGGCTTGTTTGTTTTTTGGGTATTACTTTCAACTTTCTATCTTCTACTCCATCCCACTTACATCTTACCTTTTTTACCCTCCCAAAATAAAATTCATCCCGTATTAATACTGAAATATGTGAAGAAACAACTTTGCTCGTCTAAATAAAAATTTCTACCATCTATTTTTCCACACTTTTTAAAACTCCAAATCAAATAATGAAATTTAACTTAAAATAAATGGAGTGTTTCACCATAAACCAAGGACAAAACTATGAGAGCCAGTAAAAAGTAATTTTCAAATTTCAATTTTCTGATGACAGTTTCCCCCATGAAAATAATTCTCTAATTTCTACTCAGTAAAAGGCAATTCTACTTTGCTCACAAATGTGCCCCTAACACCTTTTTTCTCTCCCCACAAACAGTGTGTGAGAAATAAAGACTAGTGGCCAACCTTGAGACTAAATAGCTTTAAAATCACAAAAGCAAAGGCTGAAAATGGATAGTAATGTTATACTCCCTCCGTTATCCCAAAGATCTTCTCAATAGCCCTTTTTCTATGTCCACAATAGATCTTCTCATTTCATTTTTTAACAATTAAAATACCACAACTACCCCCACTTACTTTATTTATTACACTTCACCCACCTCATTTAATACACTCCACTCATTTTCATTAAGGGTACTATGGTAAACTTTCAACTTTTTTCAACTATCTTTAAAAACCACCAAAAGTCAAAATGAAAACATCTTAGGGGAAAGGAGGGAGTAACTTGTAACCATGTCTTAGCATAAAAAGAGATTTATCATTATTATTACTTAGTAATACCATAAAAGGGAGAGAATCACACTTCAACATGAAAATTGGGAATTATTCCACCAAAATCAGTGACCTCTGAAGCGCTACGTACGCAAAAACAAAATATCCTCGAGAAACATGAGGGGAATACATTGCTTTCACACCTCTTTAAAAATAAGTTATTCAAATTGAGCATTGTCTCATCGAGCTTTAAAAGATTATGAAAATATAAAACTCACAAGGCATTTTTCATCACCATCTTATAATAACTACCAACGAAAAGAAATTTAAGCCCCACCAGAACCATACTTCTTTCCAAAAACAATCACCTGAAGCTTATCGTACCCTGCCAACACACCAGCACCAGCAACAGCACGGAGGATGTTTGCACCAGCACCCTTGAAGAGGGATTTGGGACCCTCATTCTTGAGAATCTGAGAGAAGGCATCAAGAGAGCTTTTGTACTTGACTGCTTCACCAGATGTCATCATCATCCTTCTACGGACAGTATCAATTGGGTAAGAAGCAAGGCCAGCACCATTTGTAATCAGCCAGCCAAGAGCAAAGCTAGCAAAGAAACTATCCTGATAGGATCAAAATTAGGAGGATCTGAAGGGAAATCATGTTTTACAATTTAAAAAAAATGTGAATATATAAAATAGACAAGAACAGACCTCCAAACTTCCGGTTAAGACAACTGGCTTTATGGAGTCATACAGGCCAAAGTAAAGCCCCCGATAGACAATGATACCAACACATGAAATATTGAAGCCACGGTAAAGACCAGCGATGCCATCAGAAGCAAAAGTCTTCTTATAAACATCAACCAAACCATTGAATTGCCTTTCACCTCCCTTCTTTGCAGCCTTGGCATCATTAGCCAGCCGAGTACGAGCATAATCCAATGAATAGACAAATAATAAAGATGAAGCACCAGCAGCACCACCAGAGGCAAGGTTTCCTGCAAACCATTTCCAGTAGCCATCTTTGTCCTTCTTGAAATTGAAGAGTCTCTTGAAGTAGTCCTTGAAAGCAAAATTCAATGCCTACAACACACATAAGCATAATATTTATTGCCCATTAACATAGATCGTTGCACATTTAGAGAAAATAATAAGTATGCTAACCTGAGTGGGGAAGTAGCGAATGACATTAGCCGTGTTCCCTCTCCATAATGACATAATCCCTTCATCCTTAACTGTACGGCCAAAACAATCTCCAATTCCCTTGTATGGTTCGGAGAGTCTTCCAGCCTTAATCATCTCGTCTTGATTTTGAATCAAAAGTTTTACACGCTCAATAGGAGCAGCTGCAGTCTTGGAAACTGCGGCAGAAACTCCACCCATGAGAAAGTCAACAGCAAAACCTGCAAATCCTTTCTCTGATGGAGCCTGAACAAACACTGGTGAAACATTTGCAGTTAACAGTGACAGATCCTTATTGCCCTTGCCAGAGAGCAGCCCTGCATTGCAGTAGTTTCCAAAAGCAGGGCTCTTGTGATACCCAACTGGTGTTTGCCATTTCCCATTGAAAGCTCCAGCATCTTTTGAAGACCTTGAATCTAAATGTAGCTGTAACCCAATCTTCAGGGAGAAAGTGGGGTGCCGGTGATCATTGGCCATTGTGTACAATCACACTCCTGAGAAACAACATGTTTAAACTATTCAAAACACTAACATGTTGAATACTTCAATTAGAACTTATAGCCAATAAAGAACACTAAAATTCCAGGGTTCAATATATGTCACCCAAAAAAGTAATGGCATTCTATCTTGTGAGAGTCATAAAAAGCAAGATGAAACTACTCTTTCACAAGGTTTGCACAGTAGTTGAGAGCAAAATGATACAATTCAAATTTCATTACCTGTATTAATTTCAATTTACTTCCAATAGTTTTGTGTACTTCCCTTTTGATGAACACAACCCCCCACAGGTACCATTTAAAATTATTTAGCAAAGTACCATTAAACATAGTGTTGAACATTTATTAACTGTAAGTCTGTAACAAAACAAGTAGCATCACAGATATCTTTGGATTATCTGATTTCAATTTAAGGGCAACAAAATAGATTAAATAAAATCTCATAGAAAATTCGGACAATGTCAAAATATTTCAAAAAATAAAAAACATAAAAAATGCAAGATATTTAAGAAACTGTCTGTGAACCATTATTTGTAATCTCTTTTACAGGAGTAATCCTGAAAAACTTACAAAACATAGTTTTGTTTTTCCACAGAATAATATCCAATATCTATATTCGCAACAAAATATACAAAGATGTTTCCATTATCAAAAAGTGCAGATATGTTAACAGATAACAACGTTTTCAAAATTTTTAACCTTGATACACACTGGTCAGCGCAACCCTCATAAACGTTCACAGACAGAGATATTTGCATTTGGACATAGAAAGCTTATAAAATCATCATCTCAAACTTAATGTATACGTACGAAAGTGGCCAAGGTGTATTATAACTTAAATACGCAGGGCCAGGCCACAATGAAATTGAAATCACCAAGATTAGCACTTCAATCTCATTTCTAAACAGATCTGTAAGCAACCCGAGAAAGATCCGAGATCTCGGGCGAATACGCAAACTATATAATTTGATTAATCGAATCTCGTAAAAGTTTTTTTTAACAAAAATCAAAACCTGCAAAAGCTCAGATAATTAGAGTGACAACGAACAGATACAGTGCTCTAATAAGTTCAAATTGTCAAACGAAAAGACAGAAACTAAAAGATGAAGCGATATCGAATCTCATTTGATGAAACGATAAAGCGAGCTGTGAGTGGGAGAGAGTTACCTGCGCTATATGAACACAGAGTGGTGGCGGAGAGATGAACAAGGAGCGCTCACGTAAACGGATGGTAATTTATACTCCGTAGTGATGTAGTTAGGTTTCGGGCTCGATACATTTTACACCATCAAAAAAGTAGGAAATCATTAAAATACACCTCAATAATAAAACAATGTCAAATATACCCTCAGAGGTTTAACTTTTTATTATTTGCATCTTCCGCAAAATTTTTTAACATACAAACAAATAAACTCCAAATAGCCTTCAAAAAAAATAATAATAAACTCCAAATATATATATATATATATATATATATATATATATATATATATATATATTGAAATTTTCTTCCTACTTTTTTATTTTTGGAAATTGTTTTTGAGTATATAAAATTCCTTTTTTGAAATATCTTTGTTTGACTTTATATAAAATAAAATTACTCTAAAAAGGAGTAAAATATAGAAAAAATATCAAACTAGGAGTTCTATGTTTTTATTCTCTAAATAGGAGATCGCACTATGGTAATGTGATACTATTCCGTATATGGGCATTTTACTATATTTTTTGATAATATACATGGTCATTATTGGTAATGTATATGAATTTTAACTCTTATTTGATAATATTTTCCCAAATAATTTCTTAAATCCATATTTGACCAAAATTACATGCTTGAAAATCTAATTTTTGAAGATAAATGTTGGTCCAATTTTTCTAATTCGCAACAAAACTTAATTACAAAAATACATTTTAATTTGTTTTAATAAATTTATAAGTAATAATTCTCAAACACTGCCCAAAATTACGAGTGAATTTCACAGGAAGTGCTTGAACTTTGGCTAATCATTCAAATTAGTACATAAACTTCAAATCCTATCAAAAAAATCTTCAATTTCACCAAATATTTCAACAAAAATACATTAGCGGCTTTTCAAAGTCTAGCCGGTCATTTTGCTAACATAGGGTTGATTTCGCATCAACTTCACCATTTTTTTTCTTTCCTTTTTTCTTTCATGTTCCTCCTCACACACCTCTGCCGCTACCCAACCCGTGTAACCTAAACCAATGAGTTGGCAAATCGGAATGCTACTAATTTGGTACTCACATGCACAACATTTTTAAAATTTTTAAAATAAAGTATCCATTCATATTTATTTAAAAGCAAATTATAAATTAATCAAAGTAAAATAAATTCAATGTTGCAGAAACCTTTAGAAACAACATCCAAAACAACTTGATACTTTGAATAATAAGTGAATAAGATATTTAAATTAATAAATGAAAGTTCTTCAGTCATCCACCAGGGTCATGTATCACTGTCCCCCAGGGTTCTCGTTCAATCTTTGATCCCTACCTGATGAGCTAAGTGAGTAATATCTAATGCTAGAACTAATTTATAGATTAGCATACACTAACATACAGTGAGACAATATCAGAATAAACAACAAATATTATTATTGAACATCAAAATCAATTTTTCATTTATTTCAGTATAGATCTTAGTTGCTCTTACTACACTTAATCAACTAGGTTAAGATTCACTCACATTAGACTAGAGTCATGGACATTTTAGGCAGTGCAACCACATAAAACTTCTCTAAGACAGGTTGGAGCCCCTATCAGGTACTACTAGACAGGTCCTTGTGCAATTCCCTGATTTGAAATGAATGATTGGGAAAAGAAATTGCTCAAAAGGATTGATAGTAATACTCATACCAATAAGGTGCATCTTCTTTTCTAGAGATCATCACTTAGAAACTTCAAAGTTAAGCGTTCCCGACTTAAAGCATTTTTATGATGGGTGACCCCTCTGGGAAATTTCTTGGGAGCACATGAGTGAGGACAAAGTTTGCGGGAAAGACTTGTGTTGGTTTGTGAGGCCAGCCTACAATCCTATGAACGGATACTTACGGCAAGGGTGGTGGTCGGGGTGTTACAAATGGTATCAGAGCAACTTCGGGATCGTGACGGGCCAACGAGCTTAGTTCACATAGCAGGGAAGATCTAGGGGTTTGAAAATGAAGATGCAACGAGGACGTTGCATTCTTAAGTGGGGATGAATGTAAAACCCTGATTTGAAATGAATGCTTGGGGAAAGAAACGGATCAAAATGATTGATAATACTACTCATACATGTTGGACATGAGTTCAAACCCCTTTGAATATTTTGTAATATTATTTTCAGGTTTTGATAAATGACAAACGGAACGATGAAATCGAAATGACGATCAAAAATTTATTTTTCGTATCGATAAAGCAAAGAGGCGTATCAAGAAATTTACAACGTTCTATTTCAACGCTCACCCCTACGCAAAGTTTTTTTCAAGTGAAGTGAAAATTCCGAAGACTTTTTATTTTACTTGAATCTAGGAATAAATTGTAAGGATGACATATACTTTTGCTTAAACAAATTACTTTTTGAGGGATAAAATCATTAATTTTTGAGTCACTTGTCTGTCTAAAAATAATTTATTGACCCAGTTACAAAAAGGTGTGTCAAAATTTCTTTAAAGTAATTTTTTAGTTACACAAATTTTTTTGCTAAGGAAAATAAACATTAAATATTTTCCGTGTACATCGTTTGACACACAAAATGCTTTTGGGACTCAATTTATACACCAAATATTTACCTTAATAATTCAAATTCAATTTGAATTATTCTTATTTGATTATGGAGCCTCTTGCCTATTCCCTTTGTTGAAAACAAGGCATTTATGCCAAAATCTTCTTCTCATCTCGCAACTGGCTTGGACCTTTCATGTTTGCGCATAATTCTTATGCTAATCGATTAATCCTTCTTCTTTAATCTATTAATTTTTCGTACCCGTTGGAGGTTTGTCCAGCACAACACGATAATCGATTAATGCATAATGAATTAATCAATTAGCCCTTTCCTCCGCTAAAGGAATTTAAGTCAAAAGGTCCTAATCAATTTTTCTAACTCATATTAATCGATTATTTTTGTCTGGTGCGTTTCTCAACTCTTCTCCTTTGGCTCTAATGGATTTATTTTTCTAAACCCTATAAAATCACTCATCTTCCTTCATTCAACACACAACTCTTGCACTCTATATATTCTTTCCTTATCCTATATACAATTCTTGCTTCAATTCTCTTCATCAAGATATTATTTTTGAGAGTTTAACATATTCTTATTGAGTGCAAGAGATATTGCCATCTATAGAACTTTCATTTTAAACACTACTTGTTCAATTGTGTGAGCTTTCATTGTTGTGTTGTAAAACTCAATATTATTTGAGTTTAGTTGTTGCTAAGACTTGTGTGATTTAAGTCTTGTTGTAAGAAGCTGAGGCTTGTGTGACTCAAACTCTCGAGTTGTAACCAGTTTTTCAAGCACCCGTTGAAGCTTGAAGTATAGTACGAACATTGAGAGAGTCTTTCTGAGGACTGGACTAGCCACAAGGTGGTGAACCAGTATATATCGCGGTGTTCTTCTTTCCCTTACTCTTTACATATTACCTGTGATTTTTATTTCGTTTATACACACACGCAAAAAACGCTTATTCTAGAAAATAACTCTATTTACCCCCCTCTAGTGTTGCACATTTTGTCTAACAATTAGAATCAGTGCAGGAAGTTCTTCGAATACATCTTATTTTTCAGGAACTCAAAAGATCAAATGACTTCTAGAATATTCAACGCAGGAGTTAACAAGGGACAATCAACCACAAGGCCACCATTGTTTGATGGAACAAACTACTCTTACTGGAAGGAAAAGATGAGAATTTTCATCCAATCCAACGACTACAAGTTGTGGTTGATTGTTAACAACGGATGCAAGGTTCCTATGAAGAAAGTTAGAGAAATTGACTTTCCTAAAACCGAAGAGGAATACACCAACGAAGATTGCAAGAAGATGGAGCTTAACGCTAAGGCAATTAACATGATTTATTGCAATGTTAACGCAGATGACTACCGCAAGATTTCACGGTGTGAAACCGCAAAACAAATGTGGGAAAAGTATGAGGTCATCTACGAAGGAACCGCGCAGGTTCGGGGACCAAAATTGATCGACCAACTCACCCACGAGTATGAGCTCTTCTCGATGAAGTAAAACGAGAAGATAGAGGATATGTTTGAGAGATTCTCTAACACCATCAATCCTCCAAACCTTCTCGGGAAAATATACACCGACCGAGAACTCGTGAGGAAGGTGTTGCGGAGCTTATCACCAAAATGGCGTTCAAAGGTGGACGCAATCGAAGAAGGTCGTGACTTCCAAACGACCACCTATGATTCTCTTCGAGGTAATCCGTTTGCACCGTTGCAATCGGAAAGTTAAACTCTATTCGACGATATAATTTTTATATTTATTTGTAATACTTTTTCTGTCATCATATTTTTGGGTGTTTGACTTTGACAGAGTCAAAATTGATTTAAATGACCTATACTCATAAAGGTTCTTACATTTCATTCATATTATTTATTCTCGTGATTTATTACAATAAATCATTTCAAAGTTCACATCACAAACAAATTCTTCATTTATAAGGTGCTTTTCATGAGAAAAAAATATATTCTACATGCTAAGTGAGGAAATAAATAGGGACAGAAGGAGCAATAAGGAAACATTGTTTTTAATAAGGTGCCTTTCATGAGAAAATATATATTCTACATGCTAAGTGAGGAAAAAAATCAATTAAATAATGAAAGACAACTATCAAGAAGTGTATGATCAGAATAAACTTATCAATGTATAATGAATATACTTTTAATAGTAATTAAATAAATTTAATTAAATGTTATGTGTGAAAAAATAACTTCAATTGTATAATGAAATAAATTATTGAAATACCATAGGTACTATTATTATGATATATAATTTCTCATAACAAAATTTGAACCTTGATAGAATCTTTGTGTGTATTCCTTATTAAATATTTAAGGAAATTATAGTCATTAAGAAAAACTTATGGAGTACTCAAACATAAAGTTTACCTTATTTAGACAATCCTTATATATACTATTGAGACTTATAAAGAAGTTATTTTGTTTACAGAACTTTTTTCTTTTAAGTAGGTGATACACATTCCTTATTTGATTAAAGAAATCTATTGTTGATTAAAATTTATCTACAATGAAAAAAATTTAAATAAATGAAATAATGAAAAAAATTATTAAATTAAATCACCCTAAATAGGAGTAAAACATAAATAAAGTAGCAAATAGGAGCTTCAAATTTTTAAATTAAATTATACTATGAAATACATGATTAATCACTAACTAATTTCACTATAAGAAAAATACATAAAATATTCAAGTAATATTAAAAGTAGAGATATTGCTCAATTCAGCCAATTTATTAAAATTCTTAAGTAATCTTAGTATTTTAGATCCAAAAAATGGTCGTGTGAAATATTAGAATGAAGAACACAATATACACTGTGGAGAACGAAGAAATATTATTGACTCTTGCATGTCACAATGACAATAATTGCGTGAATGTGAATTTTGACACATTGAACAAATTTATAAAAAAAGTTAGCATATTTAAATATTCATTTGTTTTTGCGAATTTATTTACAAAATTCTTATAAGGCCATGAAAGCATTCCCTGTTCTAATTTATAAATATTTATTTTAAAAAAATAATCCCGTCATTTCTTGTTTTATAGAATTTTAATTTCGAAATCAAAATATATATATATTTTTATTTTGCATCGATAAATATTTGAATTAATAAAAATTAAATTCATTGTATCATAAAATAAACAAATATGAATCTTTTAGAGGTTAAGAAAGTATCTTTAATTTTTTAAAGAAAGAAATCTCATTTATTCATACATTGATTGTAAATGAGGTGAAAAAAATATAAATTCAGAAAAAGACTCCATCTCAATTAGGCGCATTTGAAGATGGTTGACTCTATGTTATGTGATAGAAATAGTCCAAAAAGAAGATGAATTACACAGGTTTGAAAAAGGCTCATGATAAATGTGTGATAGTGAGATGATCTCATGGGCTGTAAAAAAAATTGCCAAATCACCATTCCATATGTCAAGATTCTGTAAGTTCAACTTTCAAATTTTATACTTCCCGTCCCACAATTGATTACAATATTGACTATTCTAAAATCATGATAATTTTTGTTTATTCATGCATTTTTATTGATTATTTAATAAAATAAAATATTTTTGTATGATTTTGTAAAATTTTTGAAGTAATTTTTAAATATGTAAGTTCATTTTTTATTTATGTTTCCATTTTACAGAATACATTAAAAAAATTTAAAATTTTTCTTTATTCTCTCATCTCCATAATTGGTGACAAAGAGTATATAAGAGCATTCACAATGGCAAGACAATATCTTGCCTTGCTAAGCCATGTCAGCAAATACCACTCAAATCATGGCATTCCATAGCCATTCCGCCCCACTTTGAATTTCATGTGCAAGACATGACTCTCTCATTTTTATTTTTTAAATATTTTTAATATTTTTAATTTTTGAAAAAAATATTTTTTAAAAGAAGTAGACATATTTTAATAATAAAATAGATGTGTAAAATAATTTTGGAAATTTACGTAACTAGCACTAAAACATAATGACTTTCGCTAAAAAGCATCACATGTGTTTTTTTCAATGTAGCATGTTAGCCTTGGTTTGCTAAGCCTCATGTTTTGATGTTAACAAACAATGTAAGAGCTAATGTTTGTTTAAGTGTTTCAGTACAACAAGAATCCATTAAGATTTGGTTCTCAAGAATGAAGTCGAAACACAAAACTAGCGTAGAATATAGGTAGAAACTATGTAAGGATATGACTTTATATATCTATATTCACAAGCTCAAAAGCACTCCCAAAATATGTTTAAATCCTTCTTATAATCATTTTCAAACATCCAAAAGGTTTTGAACAAAATTGGAAATGATTTGGACAAAAATATAAAAATCATCAAAACAGTCAAAAGGTACCCTATACCGTAAGGGGTACCGTGAGTCAATCTGAGAAGGTACCCCCTACCGTCAGCTCGAGACCCCCCGACCGTAAGGGGTACCGTGAGGGCGTTAGTCAATCTGAGAAGGTACCCCTACCGTAACCCACATAAAGGTACCGACCGTAAAAATGGAGATCAGCTCCTTTTGCACTATGGCGGTGCCCCCCCTACCGTGACCACACAACAGGTACCGACCGTTACGTCAGAGAAACAGCCTAAACACTATTGTAACGGTACCATTTACCGTTTCAACAGTACCCCCTACCGTTACCGTTGGAGAAAAAAATTCAAATTCTGGATTTCAAATCTAATCACATTTAATTAGTCAAAATCCTTCCAAATTTGTCTCCAACGGCTAAATAACTTTTTCCACTATAAATACAAGCTTAATCCTTCATATTTCAATAAGAAACAAAGCTCCAAACATCCTTTCTTTATATTATAAGTGTGTTCATTCTTTTATTCATTGTTTTCAAAATTTTAGCTATTTTAAGAGTGTTAAATTCCTAATTTTTATACACACACTTTGAGCTTGTGTTTTAGATATATACTCTCATATTCATAAGTTTATATTATATTTTTAAGAGAGTATAATTTCATTCTACACCGGCTAAGCTTTGTTCTTCATTTTTATATTCAAGCCGTTGTATAGAACCCTTGTTTGTGTTCTTCTAACACATCTTTATACGGTCGAGAATGACCGTTAAATTTTCACGTTGTAATGGTCGAGGATAACCGTATAAATCCTTGGGTAGAAGGTCATAGCCTTGTAAATCCCTGGGGGGAACGGTCGAAGATAGCCGTGAAATCTTCATTGTAAACGGTTCAAGATAGCCGTTGCAAAATTTCGGAGTGAATCCTATTGGCAAGGGTTGTTTACCAAAACTAGTGCGGTGTTTTGACGGAGTTCAAGAGACTGGGACTTAGTGGATTCGGAAATACTTAAGGTGGAGCCTTAAGGTACTGGAGTAGGGGTTTTCCGAACCAGTATAAAATCGGTGTGTCTTTTAATTTACTTTATACTTTTATTTCTGCGTTTTATTTATTGTTTCCGCATTTGCCAACACCGTTTTTATCAAACTCCAAAATGTTTTTAAACGCCTTATTCACCTCCCCTCTAAGGCGTGGGCACAACGACTAACACTGGACATTATGAACATTATGAAGTGTTATTTAGAGAATAAAATAGTTTAATGGCTATTTATGGACATGACTTGAGTTTTAATACCTCTTCCGTCCATTTTTAATCTTCACACTTTCCTTTTTTATTCGTCCACAAATAAAGTTTCTATTTCCTTTTTTGAAAACTTTATTATACTAAAAAGACTTAATTGCCCCTACCCTTCCACCCTTTTTCCTTTCTTTTTCTTTTTCCTCTCGCCAACCATTACTCACCCACTTCTCTCTTTTTCTTTCTTTTTTCTCTCTTCTTCTTCTCTCATTTCTTTTCTTCCCTGTTCTTTTCCTTCGTTCTTCTTCTTCTTTTATTCTTTTTTTTCTCCCTTCTGATTTTCCTTCAGATATGGTACCTGTTAGGCCCCCACTCCAAACAAATGGAAAGAAAAGGAAAAAAAAGAGCACGCAATTTTAACGTGGTTCGGCACCTCAAGACCTACTCCACGACCCCCTCTGGGATAAAATCTCACTAGTAATTTTGCACGGAAAAATTACAAACCCTCTCCAATATTTGACACTCACAACCTAAAATCTAATACACAATTATATAGATTGAAGGATTGTGTTGTGTGATGGAAGCCTATATCTCCTCTTTATTTATAGGCTCCAATCCCTCCTCAATTTTCCTATCCCACCGATGTGGGACTTTGAAGTAACACTCAACAAATCTCCCCTTAATTCAAAGTCCTACATCATTTGCGATTTCTACAGCGATACTCCCATCATGCAGAATCTTCTGTCCAGCAGTACTCTTATCTTCAGAGGAGATCATCTTCATAAGTGATCACATTTGCGAAAGAAGCTTCCTTCGATTTGCCCTTCTTCTCCTTTAGGATCTGCAAGTCCTCCTTGAGTTCTGGACAACCGTTCTTCGTGTGACCCAACTTTTCACAGTAATAGCACCTAACAGTGCTCATGTCTCTTAGATGAGATCTTCTCCCAAGTTGGTCACTCTTCTTCTTCCTCCCTTTCTCAACACTCACAGCAGCTAGTAAATGACTGTCCCCGGAAGACTCTTCACCTCCCATCATCCTTTGACTCTCCTTCAAGGCAGTCGTCACCTCATCTAGTCGCAGTGTAGTCCTTCCTGCTATCATTGACTGCACAAACGGCTTAAAGGATTTTGGTAGTGAAGCCAGTAGAAGCAGCCCTTGCTCTTCATCCTTGATAGTCTCCCCTGCATTTAACAGCCTTGATACTTGCTCATTAAACTTGTTGACGTGATCAATTACGCTACCTCCCTCTTCCATCTTCAGTGAGTACAAGTCCATCCTCATCATCAACCGATTAGTAAGTGTCTTCGACGCAAACTTGCTCTCCAACGTTTCCCACAGCTTCTTTGGTGATGTCTCTTTCAGCACTGTCACTTTAATCTGTGGGGACAGTGCCAACCGAATTGTGCTGACAGCCTTCTTCTGGATTGTACTCCACTCTGATTCTTTCATATCACTTGGCTTCTCATCTTGCAATGCTAAATCAAGACCCTGCTGGATCAAATAGTCTTGAATCGTGCATTGCCACAACATGAAGTCCGCTCTTCCATCAAATAACGGAACTTCAAACTTCAAGGTAGTCATAGTTCCACTCAAGCAGCAATCAACCAATACCAAACAATCCAAATTTGAGGAAACTGGCCTCAAAAATGGAATCAGGACGTCAAAATTAGTCAGAACCAACTTCTCTCCGAAAGTCACCAGCGGGACCCACACGATGACTGGACCTACTGATGTGGCGCTGACTGGATGATGACCTGGCACTCAGACCCACAGACTGCTGACGTGGCACTCACAGACTCACCTCTGCTGACTGGACCACCACCTCCTTCACTGAAGTGGCACGCCCTCCTCTTGCTCCTTGCTCCATCTCCTTCCTCCCTAGACTGCAACTCTGTAATTAATAATTCTTTTCTGATGTGGAAGATCAGTCAAAGCTGCAACCACAGAGCATACTAAGAATTAT
The DNA here is from genome assembly GCA_003260385.1 of Cuscuta australis. NCBI lineage: Eukaryota > Viridiplantae > Streptophyta > Magnoliopsida > Solanales > Convolvulaceae > Cuscuta > Cuscuta australis. The sequence continues at coordinate 606,500 of NQVE01000125.1, read as the reverse complement.
AATTACTAGATCACCCGGGCTCTGCACCTTGGCTCTGATACCACTTGTTAGGCCCCCACTCCAAACAAATGGAAAGAAAATGAAAAAAAAGAGCACGCAATTTTTGACATGATGCGGCACCTCAAGACCTACTCCACGACCTCCTCTGGGATAAAATCTCACTAGTAATTTTGCACGGAAAAATTACAAACCCTCTCCAATATTTGACACTCACAACCTAAAATCTAATACACAATTATATAGATTGAAGGATTGTGTTGTGTGATGGAAGCTTATATCTCCTCTTTATTTATAGGCTCCAATCCCTCCTCAATTTTCCTATCCCACCGATGTGGGACTTTGAAGTAACACTCAACAGTACCCGATTCTTTCTTCTTCATCTTGTTCTTCTTTCATTCTTTTTTTTCTCCCTTCTGATTTTCCTTTGGATCTGGTACCCGATTTCTTCTTCTTCTTTCATTCTTTTTTTTCTCCCTTCTCATTTTCCTTCGGATCTGGTACCCGATTTTTTCTTCTTCATCTTCTTCTCCCTTCAGATTTGGTTTAGATCTGAGAAATCTAATTCAAATGTGTGAAGGATTTTAGGGATAAAGAAGGATCTTTTTCAAGTTTTCTTCATCTTCGTCTTCTTCCAACCTCCTTTGATTCTTCTACTCGTGGGAATAGGTTGCCGGAATTATGTCGTCGGAATTTCTCCCTGATTTTGGAATGATACAATTGGGCAGCACACTCCTGCTAGGTTGTCGACGAGATGCTGGGGCCTGGAGAGTGTTGGAATGGGCGATAGGATGTTGGGGTAGAAAATGGGGAGGGCATAATTGGAAAGTCAATGTAAAATTTAACATTCCTTAATCTTCGTGTCAAGTCAAAGTCCGAACATTAAAAATGGACGGAGGGAGTACTATTTAGTGCAAATATTTCAAATAATTTTTGATAAATAAAAATCATTAAAAAGTGCAAAAATAGACAAAAATAATGATTTACCACTTTATATTACGACACTCCACTAATTTGTCACACAGCGACTGAATTAGTTTTTATTGGTTAAATAGTGGGCCCTAAAGATGCACTGTTCCCGTCCAGCCTAAAATCGAGTTTTATTAGTTTTTACCCCAAAGTTTTGCACCAACACTTTGTGTTGGTGTAAAACTAATTTTTGTTAAACGCACCAACACTTGTATCTGTGTTAATTTTTATTAACGCACCAGCACTTGTGTCGGTGTAAACCATCGAAATGTTTGTGCAAACTTGTACAAATGGGTATATTTTTTGGCCTTGTAGCATGGTCGTTTGATTAAACCTTAGGAGCAACGCTCTATAAATTCCGTCTAGAGCTTCGAAATCCTCTCCGCACAATGGACAGAAATCGCGACGCTGCGTTTACATTCAACTCTGTTAAGCTCCCTCTGCGACCATGTCCTCCACGGTCCAGCACCCCTAACCATCTACTCTCAAACATCAACCTTGCTCTCTGCAAACTTCCCAAGTTCCCATATCCATTTGCCCCAAACATCAATCCCCAAAGCGCACTCAATAAATTTCTGAAACTCACATTTCAAAAACCCCTCAAGAGCTTCAATTCCAACCCAAAATCTCCGCTTCTCTGCTGCTCGTCGCTGTCCTTGACATCGGAAACTGACGCCGTCTCGGTGGTGAATCAGAAGGTGCCGCCAAAGAATGCCGGGGAGGAGAGGGTTCTGGTAAGTGAGGTGTTGGTGAGGAACAAGGACGGTAAGGAGCTTGAGAGGAAGGATTTGGAGGCTGAAGCTCTCAATGCGCTCAAGGTTTGCCGACCAAACTCCGCCCTCACTGCCAGGGAGGTCGAGGAGGATGTGCATAGGGTATTTGGCAGTGGCTATTTCTGCTCTTGCATGCCCGTAGCTGTTGATACAAGAGACGGGATTCGGTTGATTTTTCAGGTACTTCTGGAAACAACTTACTGTACTATAGCTGTACTCTTCATGAAGTTGAACACCTCGTATGTAGTAGGGTAGATGTGGTGAATACTCGTTTATGGCTGTATGCACTTTGAAATGTGCATAATCGTTAAGGCGAAATTGAGTACTACAAAATCTGCAATACAACTGATATATTTTTAATGTGCTTTTAAGACATAATAGATAATTGAGTACTTCTTAGTGTGCTTTTTTTAAGACATTCACTTTGTATGCATATTCTTTCCTCTGCATTTGTAGTTTAAGACTCCCTCCAACGCAGAATATGTTTAGTGGTTTGACTTGCTTATTAAGAATAGTGAAAATGTGGCTGAGAATCCTGAGATTTATTTAGATGAAAGACCAATAAAAGGAACTTGCTTTGTGGGTTTTCTCTGCCAGTAACTTTTCTTTTCTCCCCCTCTGGTATATGTTTTTCTCTTCTGTTTTAGATGGACTACTAATCTCTTCTTTGAGCAGGGGCCTTTTAGTCTTTCTACCTTTTGAGTTGGGGTAAGGTCTGCGTACACCTACCCCGCTTGTGGGCTTTTACTGGGTCGTTGTTTTTTTTGTGTTGTATAAACAATAACCACTCAAATTTCTTCTCAAACAGAAAGATGAACCTTATTTTGGGATGGAGAAAAAAAACTTGAACCTTATTTTAGCTGGATGGAGTATTTGATACTTGTCTTGTGATGTTTGTTTGCCTATAAATTACTCACATGTGTAGTTTAATCTTTTGTTTATGATCAGTTTTCCCGATGACCGTTGTGTGATGCTATAGGAAAGTTCTAATCCTAAAACACACAAAAGAGTAGCCTAAAATGCTTCCTCAAAATTCTTGCTACTTCTTTTTAGTGAATTGCCTAATAGAGGGGGAAGAAAATATTTGTTTACGTGTGGAGGCGGTGGTATTAATTCTTATATTAGTATCTGTTGTCATATTTCCACAAGGTAGAACCAAACCAGGAGTTTCGAGGCTTGGTTTGTGAAGGAGCCAATGTTCTTCCAACAAAGTTCGTAGAAAATGCCTTTCGCGATGGATATGGCAAGCCTTTCTTTCTTATATATTTCATGCATTTACATAGGGATGGCAACAGTTAGGGTACCATAGCTAGTCAGTATTTCCATCTCAAAGGCGTTAAAAGACCCCTTTTAGATCTCAAATTCCAAACCTTTCTGGCGATCCTGAGTCCCATATTGAGTCTGCTTGGCATTGCTTATTTATTAAAGAATAAGCAATGAGAAACAAGCATTAAATTGATGCTTCCCACAGTAAGTCAATCAGCTGAAATAATAAACCATGTAAATGGTGATTTGAGAAGCAACAATCAGTTCCCAATCAAAATTTCAAACATAGCAATTACATATAACCTGTTGCCATCCTCACATTCACTCATCTACTTGTGATTAGTTATGTTAAGAAATCTTGAATATTATCTTATTAGCTATTTTAGTTTCATGCTTATGTCAGGCCATTTACATTGTTGTCAAGTGGTACAGGGAAAATTGTGAACATTAGACATGTAGATGAAGTGATTAACTCAATTAATGGCTGGTACATGGATCGGGGCCTCATTGGCATGGTTAGTTCTTGACCTCCTGTTACACCCATGCTCCTGAATGGAATCCATATAGACTTATTCTGGCCTTAACTATCCCCCCCCCCCCCCCCCGTTTTTTCTTCTTTTCTTTAGGTGTCTGGTATTGATCTTCTTTCGGGAGGTATTATTAAGTTACAAGTTTCAGAAGCTGAGATCAATAACACAAGCATACGTTTCCTTGATAGGACGTAAGGATCTGATAGTGTCTAGATTTAAGTGAAGAATGCTACCTTTGGTTATTTCTTGTATACTATGCATTTTTTAAACCAGGGGCGAGCCAGCAGTTGGAAAAACAAAACCTGAAACTATACTTCGGCAACTTACAACCAAGAAAGGGCAGGTACATGTTTTTCCGGGCCTTCTGCCATTTATTTTCACTATATTAAATATTAATTATGTTATGTTAAATGGCTCATTACCATTTAGGTGTATAGTGCACTTCAGGGGAAAAGAGATGTAGAGACTGTGCTGGCAATGGGAACTATGGAAGATGTTAGCATCATTCCCCAACCTGTTGGAGGTAGTCTGTTTATAGCATTGGATCATGAACATTGAAATTGTCGTTAACTTTCAGATTAACATTTTTATATGTAGCAGACACTAAAAAGGTTGATTTGACTATGAATCTTGTTGAGCGTAAAAGTGCTAAAGGCATAACTGCTGGTGGCGGAATTTCAAGTGGGTATGTGATGTATTTGACTGAATACTCTTCTATTAATGAATACACTTTGTTTAGATCTATTAACATATTCATCTTTCAACTGTATAGGATAACGAATGGGCCTCTTGCTGGATTAATTGGAAGGTAATTGCTGTCAAGTTATTTTGCCATTGTGCTACATTACTGTTTACTCTATTTTTAATTCGTAGCAAGTTTTTCATTGATAATGTGACTCGTGAATGGTTCATAACATCCAAGGATTGAATGCTCAAAGGTTACACTGTATTTCCATTTATGTACTGTTAGCATGACATTCCTTTAGCTTCAATATACATTATGAGCAATTAATGCCTGCATTTCTGTGTTTACTGTCCATGAAGCTTTGCTCCACATTTTGTGTCTGCTGAGCATTTCTTATAGCTAGCTTGGCCCAGATAAATACATCCTGAAAACTTTTTGAAAAAGAATCTTCTTAGAAGATAGACATTTTTCTTGCGAGCATATTGGAAAAAGAATGATCATTTCTCCAATTTTAGGTTTGAGGATATTTTGATGATAATCTGTATTGAGAATAGTCTAGATGCGTTGCATAATATTTACAAAGTGAAACCAAAATTTAGAATTAGCCAATTAGGCCTTCATTTCTTCATTCTATGTGCTATTTAGGTGTTTCTCTATTTTGGTCCATGATTTGTGTCCACATATTTGAGTCTGGGTGTAATTCTGTCTATTAATTGTTTTTATTGATTTAATGCTATCATGCATATATTCCTTCACATGCTTATCTTTCTGGTTTCCACTGTACTTCCAGAGTCCTGGATACAGTTTACTAATGTGTATACTGGGAAACCCTTAAGATTGGGAAAAAATCTAAATAAGAAAACAGTAAAATGAAACCTTGCAGACAGTGAAAATTCCAGGAAACAAAAAAGGAGCCAAGTTATCGGTTATCCTCTCTGGTACCAGACTTGTTAGTTAAAGTTAAACTGGTTTTTGAACATTCTTTATATTTTTTATGCTTCTTGGGATCCATGCTTGCAATCATCTAGGCAGCATTTTCTAATGTAATTTTTTCATTCAGATGTTGGATTCCTATCTCTTTCCTTGTATGCACTTGCATGCTTGCACTACCAGTATTTAGTTCTATTGTTCAAGTGTTCAACCAGTTTTACTAGCACGGAAATGTTCATGACATTTTTTGAATGCAGTCTTGCCATTTACCATAAAAATCTCTTTGGGAGAAACCAAAAGCTTAATTTATCATTAGAAAGGGGGCAGATTGATTCGATATATAGGATAAATTACACAGACCCATGGATTGAAGGGGATGATAAAAGGACATCAAGATCAATTATGGTTCAGGTACTAAATGACCGAATGCTATATTTGTCATTCAAATCATTTCAAATTATTTTGAAATTTTATGTTGTGCCTAGAACTCAAGAGCACCTGGCACACTTGTTCACGGGAACCAACCAGATCATAGTAGTCTTACAATAGGCCGTGTAACAGCTGGGATAGAATACAGCCGTCCATTCCGGCCAAAGTGGAATGGAACTTGTGGCCTTTTTTTCCAGGTACTCTATAGATGTATTATACTCCACCCGCCCCTCTGACCCTTGTTTATTGTCACACTTTTTCCATCCATCCCAAGATTATATCATTTTTTAGGAAATGGTTGTGGTTGATATTGTTTCTTTCTTTTAAAAACAACAATCAAAGAATTTATACTTAAATTTGTCTGCCAAGTCTATTGTGGAGGATCATATAGCAATGGGGAATATACCTAAATAGCACTAAAACATAGTGACTTTCCCAATGTTCTACCATATGTTTTTATTTCCCAATGTAGTATAACTGTTCAATGTCCACTTGTCATTGTTCAAGTAAATGTCCACCGCCGTTGGACATTGTTCAAACTAAATGTCCAACATTACAGGACAATGTTCCTACCACTAGACATTATTCAAGTACTATTTAAGGAATAAAAAGTTTAAGTACTACATTTGGAGAGGTATATTTTTATTCACTTCGCTTTGGCGAATCTGAGTCTAAAGATGTGATTCTTGTCATTAATATGATATTTAAATGTAGTATACATGAAAGTCGCTAAGAGCTTTTTTTGTTTAAGCATACTTTTCACGGTGCCATGACAAGGTGTGAGTGTGTGACACTAGTGGACCGCAAAGACGCCTAGTCAACTAGGCATTTGCCTAGGCGATAATTTGGCTACTATTAATAATTAAATTCACTATAAAATAAGTTTTATGGAGCAATTCATAATTTATAAAGCTCAAATCA
>NQVE01000098.1:4332500-4496086 GCA_003260385.1 Cuscuta australis | reverse complement strand
ATTAGGTAGAAATCAATTTATGTTTGTATTTTCCCTTTGATATTTCGGCCATAATTTAAAATACATCACATTTTATTTTACATCAATAATTATCATATAATTAAAATGATGAAAATAAAAGTTATATATAAATATATTATATATATATATATATATATATATATATAATATATATATATATTATATATATATATATATCGATACATATATATATATATAATAAAATTTGTTTTGTCAAAATATAATTATCATATAATTAAAATGACACAAACAAAATATAATTTTAAAATACATATGTATTTTCGAAATACATATATATATATAATTATCAAACTATATATTTAATATTACTCCCACTAGTGTAGTATACTACTCCCTTACAAGTCCTAAGTGTGTGACCCTTTAGGTATCCATAACACTGGCAATGATATTAATAATAAATTAATACCATAGATAATAAGCGGTATCTAGCAACACATTATTATCCCCAGATTATGAAAAAGACGTTCATCTCATCAATACCTTCTACGACACAAGACGTTCTATAACTATTATCCTTCTGTCCTAAATGTCATGATTTAACACAAGGCATGGGATGTGTATCCTTGTATAGTTAAATCAGCTGTTACTGAATCTCAAGTAGACTGGCAGGGATCAGATATTTATCAGTCTCTAGATAGCGACATATCTGGGCATGGCCATGCACTTTCCCAAGTCCTACTATTCAGTGGGCCCATTGACATTATACTTCTATACAGTAGAAGGGACAGATCCTGTATCTGTTATTCACATCTCTAAATATGCTTAGCGGCATACCCAACGCATAACTGTACGTCTACCAGTATTTCAGATAGCATTAGTTATGAATCAAAGCATACGGCCCCACATATCAGAGAATGTAATAACTTCAAGTCTGAGGATAGTTATAGCAAGGTCGATTTGAGAATACTGATAAACACATTACTGTAGATCCATGCAGTATTCTCAAGATGGGTCAATCCAGTCACATATTATCAATGTAATATGCACCTACGTACAGATTAAGATATCACAATACCTATAGTCTATGAGACGCAACTATCTCACCTCGTACGTACTAGTCTTGATACGTTATGACGTCGTATTATCATAAAGTGCGACTAGGGATATTCTAGACACAGCCTTCGTCAAGAAGTAACAGTCTCATAATCAGAACATCGTAGTCCTCATCTATGTTACTGAAGCGCTATCGTCTATGGACTGAAGCTATGTTATGTTACACGAGATATAAACATACTTCAAGGCTTTCATTCATGATAAAGTGTACAGTTACATAGGTATTTGATTGCCGCTAGGGCACCTAAATACAACAATCTCCCACTTGCCTAAGGCCAATCAAGCATTTCTCGAATGCCATGGACCACGTATGACTCTCGTGTTTAGGCTTTCCCAAAGCTTCGTCAACGGATCCGCGATATTGTCGTCTGTACCTATCTTGCAAATCTCAACGTCCCACGTGCAACGATTTCTCGTATGATGTGATAACGTCTAACGATGTGTTTGGTCTTCTGGTGAGACCGAGGTTCTTTCGCTTGTGCAATTGCCCCATTGTTGTCGCAAAACAACGGTATAGGGTTCTTGATGCTAGGAACCACTCCAAGCTCAGTAATAAAATTCTTGAGTCACACACCTTCCTTGGCTGCCTCGGCTGCAGCCATGTACTCTGCTTCTGTAGTGGAATCAGCGGTAGTATCTTGCTTGTAACTCTTCCAGGTAACAGCTCTGCCATTCAAACAAAACACATACCCTGCTGCGACTTGAAGTCATCTCTATCAGTTTGGAAGCTGGCATCAGTATATCCAACAATACTGAGCTCTTCTTTTCCGCCATATACCAGGAAGGCATCCTTAGTCCTACGGAAGTATTTAAGGATGTTCTTCACAGCCGTCCAATGGCTTTCGCCAGGGTTGGACTGGTATCTACTCGTGACACTCAGAGCAAAGGCGACATCAGGTCTCGTACATACCATCGCATACATGATGGATCTAATGGCCGACGCATAAGGAACATTTCTCATGCGTTCTACTTCCTCCGGAGTGGAAGCACCCTGAGTCTTGGAAAGACTCGTGCCTTGGGCCATAGGCAAACTTCCTCGTTTCGACTCAGACAAGCTGAATCTAGCAAGGACCTTGTCTATGTATGTACTTTGACTGAGACCTAACAGCTTCCGTGATCTATCTCTATAGATCCTTATGCCAAGTGCATAACTGGCATCTCCCAAGTCCTTCATAGAGAAACTCTTACTCAACCACGTTTTGACGGTGGTTAAAGTAGGAATATCGTTTCCTATGAGCAGTATGTCATCAACATACAGAGCAAAGAAGACTACAGCACTCCCACTGACCTTCTTGTATACACAAGATTCATCCGAATTTCTTTCAAAACCAAAGCCGATGACAGTTTCGTGAAAGCGGATGTTCCAACTCCGTGAGGCTTGCTTCAATCCGTAGATTGATTGCTGCAACTTGCATACCTTGGTAGATTCTTCAGGAGCGCAAAACCCTTCAGGTTGTGTCATAAAGACATCCTCAAGGAGGTTTCCATTAAGGAAAGCCGTTTTGACGTCCAACTGCCAGATTTCGTAATCATGGTATGCTGCGATAGCAAGTAAGATCCGAATGGATTTAATCATGACAACTGGAGAAAAGTTTCGTCATAGTCGATACCATGTATTTGACGATATCCTTTTGCTACCAATCGTGCCTTGAAGGTTTGAACCTTACCATCCATGTCAGTCTTCTTTTTGAAGACCCATTTGCACCCAATGGGTTTGATCCCTTCGGGTGCATCAACCAAAGTCCATACTTGGTTGGTGTACATGGAATCCATTTCGGACTGCATGGCTTGACGCCATTCCTCAGCCTCGGGACAACTGATTGCCTCGAGGTAGGTCTCCGGCTCATCCTGGTCGATAAGCATTACGTCACCCTCAAAGGTTAGGATGAATCCATACCTTTCAGGTTGTGTGCGTAACCGGTTAGACCTACGGGGTTCTTGTGTATCTTGAGCATTTTGAGGTACAACAGTTTGTTCCTCTAGCTCATGTTCCAGAATCGGCGCGGTAGTTTCTTCTTCGTCTCGAATTTCTTCGAGCTCTATCTTTCTCCCGCTAGTTGCGATGGAGAGAAATTCCTTCTCGAGGAAGACATCATTGTGAGCAACGAATACCTTCTTATCGATAGGGTGATAGAATGAATACCCTCGAGTTTCCTTTGGGTATCCCACGAAGAAACACTTATCAGACTTGGCGTCAAGCTTGCCATTCGTCAAAAGACGTTTGACATAAGCCTCACAGCCCCAAATCTTTAAGTGTGACAGAACCGGGCATTTGCCCGTCCATAGCTGGTATGGTGTTCCTTCAACCGCCTTGGCTGGAACTCGGTTAAGAGTATATATTGCAGTGCTCAGCGCATACCCCAGAATGATTCTGGTAGAGTCGAATGACCCATCATAGAACGAACCATGTCAAGCAGGGTTCGATTCCTCCTTTCAGAGACACCATTCCATTGTGGAGTCCCAGGAGGTGTGAGTTGGGATAAAATCCCATGCTCTCTAAGATAGTCATCGAACTCACCACTTAAGTATTCTCCACCTCGATCGGATCGTAGTGTTTTAATACTTTTGCCAAGTTGTTTTTCAACTTCATTCCTGAATTCTTTGAACATTTCAAAGGATTCTGACTTGTGTTTCATGAGATACACATAGCCATATCTACTGAGGTCATCAGTAAAAGTGATGAAGTATGAATAACCATCTCGTGCAGTTGTATTGAAAGGCCCGCACACATCACTATGAATGAGTGCCAGAAGATCACCAGCTCTTTCACCGTGTCCGGTGAAAGGAGATTTGGTCATCTTACCCAATAAACAAGATTCGCATGTGTCATATGATTCAAGATCAAATGACTCCAGCATTCCCGACCGATGTAGCTTGGATATGCGTTTCTCGTTTATATGGCCTAACCTAGAATGCCATAGGTATGTTTGGTTCAAACCGTTCGGTTTGTTCCTCTTGGCTGATATGTTATAGACAGGCATGTCCAAGTCAAGGACATATAACCCATTGGTCATGTTGGCATTAACATAGAAAACATTCTTTCTGTAAACGGAAAGGGACTTCTCTTTAATAGAAATGATGAAACCACTCTTATCAAGACATGAAACAGAAATAATGTTTCTGCTAATTGCAGGAATGTACAAGCAATCGTTTAATTCCAACATTAGACCACTAGGCAAGACTAAACTATAAGTTCTGATTGCCAAAGCTGCAACAGGTGCACCATTGCCGACTCAGAGTTCAATCTCGCCTCGAGCTAACCGTCTACTCTGCTTCAGTCCCTGCATGGTAGTACAGATATGAGACCCACATCCAGTATCTAGTACCCATGATGAAGATATAGACATGTTAACTTCTATAACATACACCTCAGAAGAAATGGTCGTACCTTCCTTCTTCTTGGTTGCGAGGTATGTCTTGCAGTTTCTTCTCCAGTGGCCTGCCTTACCACAGTGATGACATTTGCCCTTTGCAACTCCTCCTATGGGTTTCTGGGTTGCAGATGAAGTGGACTTCGATTTAGGCTTTCCGATCGTCCTAGCCTTAATCTTAATCCCCTTCTTCGGCTTCCCCTTTCCGCCTTGGACCATAAGGACGGAAGCACCCTTGCCCTTAGTAAGGTTCTCCTCTGCAATCTGGAGCATTTTAAGAAGCTCCGGAAGGGGTTTGTCAAGATCATGCATCATGTAGTTCATGACAAAACCCTTATACAGCTCAGGGAGCGACTGCAGGATCAGGTCCGTTGCCAACTCCTTCTGCAAGGAGAACCCGAGTTTCCCCAGATTGGTTATGTAACCAATCATTTTGAGAACGTGCGGACCGACCGGGTTCCCTGAAGATAGCTTGCAACTAAAGAGAGCCTTACTCACAAGAAAACGTTCATGCCTGGATTGCCCCTGGTATAGCTGCCGCAAGGCCACGATCATCTCGTGGGCCTTCATGTCCTCGTGCTGTTTTTGCAGCTCGGGTATCATGGTAGCCAGCATGACACAGCTAACCTGGTTATCATCCTTAACGTGTTTCTCGTAGGCATCTTTGACCGCTTTCGGGGTGTTAGCGGAGGGGCAGGAGGAATGGGCTTTTCGAGCACATACTCTTTCTCATCCATGCGGAGAACAATGCAGAGATTGCGTTGCCAGTCAACAAAGTTTGTTCCGTTCAATTTATCTTTATCCAGAATGGAACGCAGGGCGAGGTTGTATGTGTTGTTGTTTGCCATCTACAGAATATTGCGAAGATAGTTATTATCATGAATTAAGTATCTAATAGGTCTTTATTAAATACTCTCCCACTATTTCTAACAAGTCAACTACCCTCAGGTACGGAACCTATTGACTTGGGGTTTCTATTTGAAGAATACCCTAGCGGGCCAAGATCCATATTTTATTTAACTATAGTTGTGCTTTGCATCTTGCCCTACAGTTAAATTATTTAGGTAGGAATTCATTCCAATTGCAATCGTTATTACAACTCTTGGTTCAGTGGATTCTTTTAAATAAAAATTCTTAATTGGGCCAGATCCATATTTCATTTAACTATAGTTGTGCTTTGCATCTTGCCCTACAGTTAAATTATTTCTGGTAGGAATAAATTCCAATTGTAACAATTTACAACTCTGGTTAGATGATCTGATTTTATTTATTGATCCTACCGCAGTGCCCTAAGTCTCTCATCCTTATGACCAAGACTTAGTTAAGACTAACCCGGGGCAAGTCAGTACCCTAGTTACGGGTTTCGCGCCTAACCAACGTAAACCGGGCGTCTCACTTGGGTGAGTCCGTTACCGATCTAAATTGGGTTTGACGAGGGACGGGGCGTCGGGGTGGCACAGACTTAAAATTATGAGGGATTTATAACGCAGTCTTACCTATGGCATACACCGCGCGTATGCACTAGCGAAAATCACATACATGCATACATTCAATCATACATCACATGCATAATAAGTAAACGTGAAATGATTGTGGCTCCTAAAGAAAAACAAACGATAGCGCCTTGATCAAGAGATCTCTATCTCCGGCCCATCACGTCTTCCTTAGGATTCTCTATCACGAACGGACTTCGTCTTCTTGTCTTCTTATAATTTTCGAGAGAAAAGAATATTTGAGGTGAAGAAGAGAATTACATCCAGAGTATAGAGATGAGGCACGACACGCAGACCGTATTTAAAATTACAACAAATATAACTAAGCCACAATCATCCACCATGCAATAATACATACAAGCATCACATGCATCACATCATACATATTAAAGCATACACCGGGCGAACCGCGCTCGCCCCAGACCTAGTTTATTCTATTCTACGAAATAAACTATCAACAATAAATTAATTAAACTAGCAAGTAATTAATTAAAAATCATAAAATACTTTAAATTTCCAGAATGTTAGAAATTTGATTTTCTAAATTCCAGAAAATAAAATATTTTATATTTACCGTATTTATATATATTTAAATTCGAAAAAGGGCTTTTATTTCGAATTAAATATATATATGTTTTCTAAATTAGCAAATAATTATTGGAGACTCCCAGTAAACTTTATTAATCTGGAAATCCTAAAATTCCAGAATGAATAAAATTTAAAATTTTGAAAACCATTTTTCGAAGATAGAAAACCGAAATTATATTGTGAAAATATATTTAGAAATTCCAAAAATATCAAAATTTATTTTCCAAGTCAAAAATAAGTTCCAGAACCAGAATATGATTTTTCTAGAATTTAAAATATTAATTTTGCAATTTAAAATAATTAAAAATCGGACTAGTGAATAGTACCGATCCAATTACTTCAAAAATACAGAATAAATATTTTTACGTGTTTAAAAATTATGAAAATTTTTATACAAGCTTAAAATCTCTGGTCGCAACTTATTATGAATTAAAATTAATTTTTGATCGTCAAAAATAAGTTTTCCCATTTTCTATTCAATAAACAAATTTAAAAATAGAAAAATAGGAAATTAATTCCAAAAATCGATTTTAAAATTTCTGAGTTATATTGACATGTCAAATACTTCCCAGAAAATATAAAATCTAATTTTCATAAATATTAAGTATTTATGGCACAAATAACAAGTATTCTACACATAAACTACTTAATAAGAATAATATAAAAATACCCCAAACAGTAATTCCGAAAATTACTGAACAAAATTATATTAGGTCCAGTATCTAAATATGGCCACCTAATTAAATTTTAATGGGATAAATTTTTGTCTCCAAAATTTATTGACTAATCTACAAAAACAATAACGGTAAAAACTACTAAACTAGTAACTTCGTAAGCCGGCTTTGATACCACTGTAGGGAAACGAGGCTTGGATAACGCAGCGGAAAACAAAAATTTATAGTCCAAAACTCGATTCCACCCAAGAACAACTTACGTAAATTACTAGCTATAGTAAGAAATTTACCTTAACGGTGAAAACGGAGAACGAAGGAACGGTCGGGGATGGTTTTGAGGAGATGAACGTAGCGCCAAACGTATGAAGCCTCCAACGTATCCACACGAACTTGCTCCGGAGTCCAAGATTAAACTTGTACTAGCAAGTTTAATATATGATAGTAAAAACTATAATAATACTACTTTGGGAGTAATAAATATATAGTAAAATATTTATCTTATAAATATTTGTTTATAATATTTTGTGTATATTTCTAACACTTTAGAAAAATAACTTGTAACACAATAATAATTTTCTCCTCTCTCTCTCTATGTGGCCGAAAATTACCCTTATAAAATGGGGAGGGATACTCACATTATATAATACAATGTATTAAGAAAATGCTAGGAAATTGCTTAGGGACAAAAACAAAATGAGATTAGTGTAATGTCCCCAACCAACACAACAAGACAAGTATACTTTTGTTAATCAAATATTTGATTATAAAATCAAATATATCATTAGGTAGAAAATCAATTTATGTCTTGTATTTTCCCTTTGATATTTTCGGCCATAGCATGTTAAAATACATCACATTTTATTTTTACATCAATAATTATCATATAATTAAAATGATGAAAATAAAAGTAATATATATATATATATATATATATATATATATATATATATATCGGCGCTACATATATATATATATATAATAAAATTTGTTTTGTCAAAATATAATTATCATATAATTAAAATGACACAAACAAAATATAATTTTAAAATACATATGTATTTTTCGAAATACATATATATATAAAATTATCACAACTATATATTTAATATTACTCCCACTAGTGTAGTATACTACTCCCTTACAAGTCCTAAGTGTGTGACCCTTTAGGTATCCATAACACTGGCAATGATATTAATATAAATTAATACCATAGATAATAAGCGGTATCTAGCAACACATTATTATCCCCAGATTATGAAAAAGACGTTCATCTCATCAATACCTTCTACGACACAAGACGTTCTATAACTATTATCCTTCTGTCCTAAATGTCATGATTTAACACAAGGCATGGGATGTGTATCCTTGTATAGTTAAATCAGCTGTTACTGAATCTCAAGTAGACTGGCAGGGATCAGATTTTTATCAGTCTCTAGATAGCGACATATCTGGGCATGGCCATGCACTTTCCCAAGTCCTACTATTCAGTGGGCCCATTGACATTATACTTCCATACAGTAGAAGGGACAGATCCTTTATCTGTTATTCACATCTCTAAATATGCTTAGCGGCATACCCAACGCATAACTGTACGTCTACCAGTATTTCAGATAGCATTAGTTATGAATCAAAGCATACGGCCCCACATATCAGAGAATGTAATAACTTCAAGTCTGAGGATAGTTATAGCAAGGTCGATTTGAGAATACTGATAAACACATTACTGTAGATCCATGCAGTATTCTCAAGATGGGTCAATCCAGTCACATATTATCAATGTAATATGCACCTACGTACAGATTAAGATATCACAATACCTATAGTCTATGAGACGCAACTATCTCACCTCGTACGTACTAGTCTTGATACGTTATGACGTCCGTATTATCATAAAGTGCGACTAGGGATATTCTAGACACAGCCTTCGTCAAGAAGTAACAGTCTCATAATCAGAACATCGTAGTCCTCATCTATGTTACTGAAGCGCTATCGTCTATGGACTGAAGCTATGTTATGTTACACGAGATATAAAACATACTTCAAGGCCTTTCATTCATGATAAAGTGTACAGTTACATAGGTATTTGATTGCCGCTAGGGCACCTAAATACAACAATCTCCCACTTGCCCTAAGGCCAATCAAGCATTTCTCGAATGCCCATGGACCACGTATGACTCTCGTGTTTAGGCTTTCCCAAAGCCTTCGTCAACGGATCCGCGATATTGTCGTCTGTACCTATCTTGCAAATCTCAACGTCCCCACGTGCAACGATTTCTCGTATGATGTGATAACGTCTAACGATGTGTTTGGTCTTCTGGTGAGACCGAGGTTCTTTCGCTTGTGCAATTGCCCCATTATATATATATATATATATATATATATATATATATATATATATATATATATATATATATATATATATATATATATATATATATATATATATATATATATATATATATATATATTCTTCCTGGATAAAAAAAATGATGAAAAAAATTATTCGAGATAAAAAAGGAGATTAAAAAAATTGAATTATATAATTAAAAGTTTAAATAAAAACACCACAGGGATTATGTGTGTGTGTGTGTGTGCGCGCGCGTGCGTGTATATATGTATATATATATATATATATATATATATATATATATATATATATATATATATATATATATATATATATATATATATATACATATATATATATTTATATATATATATTTATATATATATATAAAGATCTAATAAATACATATCTAAAGATCTAAAGAATAATAGATCCCGTAATGTAAATCGGAAGATATATTTATGCGATGAACACAAAATAATAAATCACACGAAACCAAACTGGATTTGTTTAAGTGAAAATAAGATTAAATCAAAATTGTGCCCAAATCGTGCAAAAATTTGATGTTGAACAAAACAAAGTTGGAAATGAAACCTTACATGTATGCACCGCCGAAAACAATCGGTTGGTGGGAGAAATGTTAGAGACAGATCCGAAAATGGTAGGAGAGTGGCGACACGGAGATGAACGGAGATGAGCGGTAGAGAGATGGTGGGGGAGCGGCGGAAGAAAAGAGAGGCGTGTAGGAGTATTAGGGTTAGGAAATAAGGCTTTATATATCAATTCACTCCTGGGCCATTTAAAATAATTGGGCCGGACGAATTTTGGGCTACTAATGCTGGTGGGTTGTCTCTTATATTTAATGTATTTTATATATTATATACTCATTCCGTTGTGCGTTACAATGTTTGACTAAACTTATTTTCAAATCATTTTATATGAAAATTGGTGTAAAATTTAAAATAAAAATTACTTATTAAAAAACTATATCAAAAGATTTACAAAAGTAACAAAACTAGAGGTGACATAATTATATTATTTTATCAAATGGGTGACGAAAATATGACAATAAATTGAATAAAGTTTGACCCTATAATATTAAAAGGGAAATTTATTTGTGGATGGAAGGAGTATTAAATTTCAATTATTATAAAAAAAAATAATCATGCATTAATTAGATAAACAAATATTTTTGTTTAAAAAAAAGATAAACAAATATTTTGACAGATTTGATAAATTATGAGAAAGAAGGAATTCGTAAAAAGATAAAGAGAGAAAGATCCATAGAAATGAAGTTCGAAACAAGAATCTTACATCCATAAACGAAGATCCATTGAACGGCGGCATAGAGAGAGACAGGAAGGGAGCGAGACAGGCGACGACGGAAAAGGAGCGACCGAGAGAGAGATTCGGGTTTTCGTTTTGGTAGGGAAGCTAGGGTAGAAAATTAAATATAATTAGGTTTTATTAGTGGGCTAGGTTGAAGGGTTGTAGTGGGCTGGGTTTATAAAATTGGACTGGTAGATTAGTTGAAAAAAAGTTTTTTGGAAGGGACTTAAGTGGGTTGATGGGTTTGAGTATATTCAATTCCGACCCAATTTAGCTCGGGTATGGATTTAATTTTGTCGGGTCAATTTCACATATTTAATTTTTCAATTCAGATTAAATTAAAGATTTAATCGGGTTGGTTGCTGTCAAATAGGGCCATTTTTTGTTATTTTATTTAACATGTCTAAAAATTTATTTTAATAAATTTCTATTAAAAATAATATATTATTTTTAATATATTTTTATACATGTTGTTTTGATGAACTTTTGAAATGTTAACTATTTGTATGTCTATTTTGATTATGACAAATGTTAGTTTTTTGTTATGAAATTTCAAATTTAAAACGATAAATATTAGCAATGTATCATTCTCTACGTTTACAAGAAATGGACAACGTATTTCTTTTTATTGTTAATTTTTTAAGTAAAACATCATATCTTCCGTGTTTGTATGCATATAATGATTATAATGAATATTAGTTTTTTTTTATGAAATTCTAAATTTAGAAGGATAAATATTAGCAATGTATCTTTCTCTACAAATGTAGTTTATAAAGAAGTGTTCCAAAACTTTTAATAATTCATATCGACTTTGCTCATTACTGTATAGAATTTTCTTTTTGGGGAATAATATTAAATTATGTAATCTTTCCGATTTTGTAACATTTTCCATTATTCCAAACATTGACTAAATATATGTAAATTAATAGCCCGTGCATCGCACGGGTACGAGTCTAGTCCAAAACAGGGAAAAGTGATTAGTGGGGCATTATTATAGGGATATGCTAGGGGTACACCAAAGGTGGTGTACCCTAGCATTTTCCATTATTATATGATGGATTATGCTATGTGTACCCCAAGATTTGTATCCCAATTTGTACCCCGCAGTTTTGCACCAACATTTTGTGTTGGTGTAAAACTAATTTTTGTTAAACGCACCAACATTTGTGTCCGTGTGAATTTTTATTAACGCACCCTTGGTGTAAACCATCGAAATGTTTGTGCAAACCTGTGGTGTACAAATGGGGTATATTTTTTGGTGTAAGTGTAGCATGGTCCTTATATGATACATGTATTCACAGTTCAGCAAATTCATATACGTAGTATCTGCAGATTTAGAAACAGAAGAAATAGTTAATAGTGGAAAAAAAGTACAAAAAGGCCTTACTTGTCATACTAAAAGCACAAATCACTACAAACTAGACATTTTTATGGTGAAGAAGGGAGTATTTGTTAAATAACCCATTCATTCATATCTTACAAATTGCTTGCTTTCTGCAATGACTTGAGAAACCCAACCATGCTGTCATAAACATCTTCTTTGGACCTTACACTCAAAATGAAATCAATGTGACCATAATCGCCTAGATACAGCACATCCGGCTTCCCTTTCAACTCCCTCAGTGTGTGTTCAACATCTGCCACGTCGGCCAAGGCATCATTCCCTCCGTAGCCCATCCACAAAGGCAGGGATTGAGGAATCTCGCTAAGGTCGAATTCCGGGGGGTTCCTTTGGCCATAAAGAATCAAGTTTTTCCATCGCCCGTAGTCGTACTTTGCAAAAGTGCCTTTCCTGATCACTGAAACACCCACACAGATTAGAGAGAGATATTATCACAACATAACAATAAGGATGATGGCATTGCAAGATGAATTACTTTGGAAAAGATGAATCAAATTCTTTGTGGATGATGGGTGTGGTTCATAATCAAGATAGAGATCAATCCTGGAAGAGTTGAAACAGCAGTCCTTCCCTGCAAACATATTCCTGACTCCAGTAAAAGTAAAAGGAAAGGCGCAAAAATATGCAAGTTCGGCGGGGATTCTAATGGACACGGTTTGAGCAGGCGACATTGGGTGATTGAGTGAAATAAATTAGTTGTGTTCAAAGAATTAAAAAGCGGAAACCTGTGATAGCTGATAACATGTCATCACAGTTAACATGTCCATCGCACATCATATCCATGATGCGAGTGGCCAAGACACTGAAAAAAAAATTATTAACAGCATTGAAAAATAATTCGAGGGCTTAATTTCAAAACAACTAAAATACAATACTAGTAAAACCTCTTGAAATTAAGTTCATGCACGCCCAACGCAAGAATCACCTGTTCAAAGAGAAACATGTTTAGCATGATATATTCTACACTGAATCCTCATCACCAGCACTAGTAACAAGGAGTCATCCAAATACCTCATCAAGATACATCTTGACCATTCTAAGGACAAAAGTGGATGTCATATGATCCAAATACGAAATAGGGCAAAGGAGTGCTGCAGCTTCAACCATTTCTACTATATTTGGCTGGGTTAAAGCGGCCAGAGAAATTATTGTGCCCTGAAAAAAGAAAGAATGTTAAAAAAAGAAGTAAACTACGAGGCAACACAAAGCTTGGTATGTAAAAAGAATTTATACCTGAGAGTGCCCCACAATGGAAACCTTTGAGTTTGTGATTGAATATACATAGCGTGTCATCTCTGCTAGATCGTAAAGAGCCAACTCTTGCCAGCTCCAGTCCCAGAAATCCTTCAAAGAATTATGTCAAACATGTGATGTGAACTTCCATGCATGTGGCATAAATTTCAAAACACATAACTGCAATACCCAATCGACCTTATCTTTCTCAGTTAGAAATACATGTCCATGGCTCCAGCGAGTTCCTCGCACATTTCCAACCCAAACATCAAATCCATGATCAGCAAGTATAAATCCCAACGATTGGTTGGCAGAATTCAGAAACCACGAATCTCCTGCCTGTTTTGAACAAAAAAGTGCCAAAATCTTAGTAAAATTCACAAGAAACTTTAAGCTGACTGATCTCGAAACAATCCTACGCTAGAAAAATTCACATTTGAGAATCCATGGGGCAAATAACTTCTTTTATTCCACTAGTAAGCTAAGTGACAAACGTAAGTCCAACAAAGGTGGATTCAGATTAAACCCTTAGAGTAAGAATGACACCGTTAAATCCAATACAATGTCTCGGAGAAGAAATTACCATAAAAAGACCGTGAAGGAGAAGAACGGGGGGACCCAATTCGCCATTGACAATTCCTGAGCCGGACCCAACCCGTTGTAGCCCAAGAACATATCCATCCTTAGTTTCCGTCTACAATGAAAAATCAAACAACCACCTTCTATAAGCCAAAACTATTCAACAATATCCTCACAATGAAACATCAAACAAAAATAGGCATAAAATACTGGAAGATGGTTGTGGGAAATTTACGGAGTGCTCCGAGCAAGAGAAACCGGCAGGTTGGATGAGGTGAGAACAGAGTCCAGTGACACCAGACTTGAGGCGGATGTTCGGAAACCCGGCAAAGCTTCCAGCGGAATCGGCGGCTGAAAAGAAGAGAGGCATAATTACAAGTAGTAAAGCAATCGGATGCCGCATTTCTCCCGGCCGGTTACTGCCCCGCCGGGTTAACAGCGATGGCCGATAGACATTTGCGCGGCCGAAGATTGCTTTGACGTTTGCTAAAGAATCCACCAGGATAAATGGGAGAAATTTCATACTCCCTCCCTCCTAAATTATTTGTAACATTTTCTTTTTTAATCGTCGCGGGAATTTTTATTTATTTTTACATTTTCATTGGTTATTTGATAAAATAAAATATTCTTGACATCTCTTATTTAAAAAAACTTTTCATGTAGTTTTTTGATATGTAAATTTTATTTTTTTATTTTTATACCAATATGTAAATAAAATGAGTTAAAAAAATTTTATATTTTGACTCGGGAATACAAGTGTAGCAAATATTTAGGGACGGAGGGAGTATCAATATATATACTAGTATTTTAACCCGTGTCATGCACGGGATGATACAAAATTATTTGTGATTCTACAATATGGAATATTAAAATGACTTTGTTTTTTTATGATACATATCATTTAGACATCAAATATAAATGATATAGGTTTATTGAATTTATATAAATTTATAATTTTTATTCCCGTATAAATTAAAAAAAATACAAAAAATAGTAGTGATTCTATAAATCTTTTCCCCAGCATAAATTTTAAAAAGCTTAAATTAGCGATTTTATGATTCTACCATTAAAAAACATGATTTTTCTCCCCCACATTAATTGAGATTAGCAAAAGAATGATTCTCCCACCCTCGCATTGAATACAAAAATTGATTCATCTCTACTGCATTATTTTAAAATAAAATATTGGATTAGCGATCTTATGACTCTACTATTAAAAATATTTATTTGAAAAAAATTAAAATACAACAATTCTTCTCCCCGCATCAATTTTGAAAAAAAATATTAATAAAAAAGTAGTGCTACAATGATTCTGAAGCAAAAAAGAGAAAGATTAAAATAGAAATAAAATATAAGAAAATAACAAATATAGAATCTTTATGTTTTATCTGCAAAATAAGAACTATAATATGAATAAGACCAACATATAATACAAAAATTACAATGAAATGTCAATATACAATGTCACTTTACATTGCAATAGTACCATTTTGTAGATAAAAACATGTGACTCTTATTTTGTACTCCCTCCGTCCCCCTGTATTTGTCCACGTTTGACTTTTGGAACTGTTCATCTAAGCACTTTAACTCGTCAAATTCTCTCAATGTGTAAGCCTAAATATAGTCATATCATGTTTGATTTGTCTTAACATATAGATTATGAATATATAATTTCTATAATTTTTTAATATACAAATTACAAGATAAAATGGATTAAAGAAGTGCATTGGATGGTGTGTAAAAATGAAAGTGGACAAATACAGGGGGCGGAGGGAGTAGTAGCATTCTGATCAATACAAAAGGTTCTAACAAAATATAAATAGTTGCAAATTGGAAATTATATTTTTCTTTGATGTGCTTTGTATCCAAGTTTTGATCTTATTCATTTTTGCACCTTGGATCTTCTCTACACTTTTTCTTGTTTTATTTATTGTCTTTACACCCATCTTCATTGTCACAGACCTTCTAACACTCACCTCCGCATCTTGATCTTCCTTATCACAATCTTTTTTGCATACATTTGTGTCATCTCTCTCTATCTCATAAAACACTATCGTATGTTTTTTGCACAGAAAAGCACAAAATTTTTATTAACCAAACCTAAAAGTTCATACATACAGACATATACTCCATATAGCTCTCCCTTACTCTTACAATGCCCTCATAAAATTAAAATAGCATCTCATACAAGAACTGATAAAATTAAGAGTTTCTTCTATGGAATACTGCCCTTGTTTTATCTTCTTATTTCGCATTCTCCAAATGTCATACACTCCAGCAGCCCATAACGCAAGGACCAACTTCCTTCTTTTCTCCTGAAGACTCTGTACGTCCAACTCCATCTCCCCCAAGTGAGAAAATTGGATGCTAACCTTAAAATCTGAAGAACACCTTCTGTAAATCTCCTGAGCAACCTCAGAGTCCCAGAACAAGTGTTTGTCTGTTTCCTCCTCATCTTCACATAAGGTACAACTTGTGCTAATATTGATAAACCTGTTGACTCTTACTTTAGTCTACAATCTCACATTCATCATCAACCACACTATATGTTGAATCTTGGGTGGGGTGATCTTGTTCCAGACCGTAGCTACCCATTTAGGTTTAATAGTTTCTCCCTGGAGCCAGTCATATCCATCTCCAATCTGATATTCTTTACCAACAAAATGGTAAGTTAAAATACAAACTTATTTTGATTAAAATAGTTAGTCGAATTACCAACATAAAATACAAAATTCATATTAAATATTTATTTGATTTAAATACTTGATGATTTTAAATAGTAGTCAAAGCATTTCTTGTTTTATATAATTTTAAAATAGATATTGAAATATATTTTTTTATTTTACATCAATGTTTAAATAAATAGAGTAAAAACTATCTTCATTTCGGCATACCATAAAAATATGAAACTTACTCAAAGTATTATTATAAATGAAGTAAACAAATATAATATTAAGAAAGAATACTTTAATAAAAATGAAGATCTCTATTCTATATTTAAAATTTGTCAATGATGGTGAAAGAGTATGGAATGCTTGTGTACACATAAGAAGTCATGGTGACACATTTGTTTCTAAAGTGTATTCAATAATATAAGTAAAATTATCATATACTGATAAATAGTTAAAAATAATGTATTGTTTTCTCTATTTTTATATACTCATTCAAATGAGCACCAATGGTAGTTAAGTCATACCATAAACTTAATATACTCGATCAAATGATCAAATTATATATAATATTGTTTTCTGTATTTAACACATTTATAGTTCAATCATTCCATATTTTCTATTCGAGCGACGTGCAAAAGCTCGTGAATTTTACAATGATTTCGTTTACAAATTGGTATATAAAAAATTAAATATTTAAAAATTATATCAAAAGTTTTAAAAAATAAGAGGTGAGAGGTAAAAAAAATGTTTTATTTTATCATATGATCAATAAAAACATGCAAACTAACAAAAGTTATCAAGACGCTGCAATAATAAAGAGGTAAATTATTTTGAGACAGAGCGAATTAAATATTATTATAGTTTTTAAAATATTTTAATTTTAATATTTTACATTACTATTTAAATAATAAAATCAAAACTAACTTCATTTAAACATCTCAAAAAGAAATATGGAATTTATTAAGAAGTGAAGAGAGTATCTAATTTATTATTTTGAAATTTTGTTATAAATGAAGAGAAAAAAATATAAATTAGGAAAGAATATTATTATATAAATGAAGACATTTTTTCCATAATAAATTTACTCATTGATTTCAAACCAAACTATTACTTTATTATTTTCCATGTCACAAATTGTGTGGCATATTGAGTTTCAAAAAACGCCACATAAACAATATATACAACATGTCGACTTTCTAGAGATTTAAATATTATTTTTATATATAACGGATATCTCAGTCATACAATCTGAATTTAGCGATAAATTTTTATCTGAAAAAATTGTAATTATAATTCATCTTTCACATTATTAAAATAAATACGTTTGACATTTCCAGTAAAGTTCAGTTGTAAAATAAATTTAATTTTTTAAATTTTTATGAAAATAAGTTTTTTGTGAAACATATCAAATGTGAATATAGGTTTTTTATTTTTAAAAAACAAATTTATTTTAGTTTTTTATTAATTGAATCTATTTTATCACCGTGTTTTTAAAATCTTTTGTTTGAAGTCATGATATTTTTTGTGTTTTATAATTTTAATTATTTCAGTGTATGTATAATTGATTATTAATGTTAGAATAATCCATGAACTTGAAGAATCTAAACAAATATTGATATAGAAAAATAAAGTGTATCTAAATCTATACAACTCCATTTAGAGTTAAAATCACTCATGTGATAAGAAAAGATCATTTTGGAAAATATTAAATTAGAAAAGACTATGTACGAAATTATTGATTATTGAGAACAGATTTGAAAAAATACCTTAGTAGAAAGAACTATTTTGAAAATTTACTCAATTTCTTTTTTTAACTTATTTTTAGTTTTATTAGATTAGTCATTTTAAAGATAAATTCAAATCAGTTATGTATACATTTTTTGTTGAATTACAACCATATTTTTTCTAAATAAATTCTCATAAAAAAGAATAGATTAATAATTTTAAGAACATTTTATTTTTTACTTAAAAACTTTTATATCAGTGTTAGTGTCTTTTATAATGAATAATTCACTTAATTTTTATAGAAAAATTATATTTTTATTTTCATTCATTTACTTGATTTTCTTTGGATTCAAAAGTCTATAATATTATTGTAATATAAAATATACTGATTTAAACTAATCAAATATTTAAATATCAACTTCTAAATATTATAATAAACTATATGCTAAAAATGATCAATAAATATTTCAAACATGGCATAGACTCTATATTTGTTTCTTTTTTCATGTTATTTAATCTTTAAAAAATAAAAAAATTAGAATGAATATTGGTCACACAAATAATTTTGAATATGATATGTGACAATAATAGTGAGCATATTAAAGAAGTAAAAAGAGATTAAAAACGTCAAATAAATGAAATACAAGTTAAAGAAATATAAAGAAAGTAATTTTTTTATAATATCAAATATATTAGTGCAATCTTATCAAATATATCAATATCAAGTTTAAAAAGTTACCATAAATTATTTGTTTAAAATGATCAATGATTATTCAAAAGTTATTATATATGAAGAGTTTTTTATGAATGATTTTATATTCAATTAATACATACGGTCATCATTGACGTGTCAAAAAAATTTCACGTAAGCATTCCACATGTCAAGCTCTGGTGATCCGAGTCTAAAATATTAAATTAAAGGATTTCTGCTGGTTTACTCGGATATTACGTGGCTTGCTGACATGTATAAATTTTGCCACGTAGACATGTCAAATGTCGAATGTCTGTGCATCCGAGTCTTCTTTATTATATTAAAGGATTTAGATTCAACTTAATAAATACTCCCCGCGTTCAATTGAAATTTTGACTTGGCACGGGTTTAATCTAAATAGTAGAAAAGGAGATGAGTTTCCTATTTTACCATTCATGAGTCACTTTTTAGAAAACAAATCAAAAGAATAAAGCCTATAGTGCTCAATAGTGACAAAGTATATAAGTTTAGATTTTTTCCCAGAAAATTGTTGTCGGGTACCCTCGGTTTTGTGATAAGAACTCACAGGTCCCATCTTTTTGAAAAATATACTCCGGGGTACCTTTAATTATCCGAAAACTAACTCCGGGGAGACTTTCCGTCCATCCCTCCGTCAAATTTATTTTCTCCGATAACTTTTCATCATTTTCTTTCTAAAAATTGCTGTTAGGTACCCCCAATTTTATAAAAGTAACTTTCAGGTCCCATCATTTTTAAAAAAATACTCCGGAGTATCCTAAAATATCCAAAAAGTTACTATGGGAGTTTTCCTTTTTTCATTTTATTATTATTATTATTATTGCGATTATCATTACTATTACTATTACTATCACGATTATTATTATTATTATTATTACTATTATTATTATATTTATTATTATTATTCTAGCGCATGTAATGAAAATCCAATGCAACTCAATAGGCAACGCGATAGCGAGTTACAGATGCAGAAGATAATGATGAAGTGACTAATAATAGTAATACTCTGTAATAATAGTAACACTAGTGATACGTAGTAAAGGGCAAATTAAACAAAAAAAACTTTTTTTAATATAATAGTATATGATTCATTATCTTGATTCTCAAAACTCATGGTATGAGACAAAAATAGTGAGATGAATAAAAAAGAAAAGGACAAGATAAAATTCAAATATATATGTATAAAAAGTAAACAAATACACAGTAAAGAGAAAATTAAACAAAAAAACTTTTTTTATATCATATATGATTCATTATCTTGATTCTCAAAAATAAATTAAAATACCATTGAATGAATAAGTAAAATTTTTAATTTATCATGGGTTTAGATCTTTAATCTTTTAATATACAATGGTTTGGGGGGGAAGATGAACAGTACACTTTCCTGCCCAACCTAATTGGATATGGTTTCGGGTGTGGTCCCACTAAACCAGATATGGGTAACTTTAATTAATACTTAATGAGAAATTGTAAAAGTTTATAGGAAAGTGTAACTTAAATAAATATTTTATGAGAGAGTGTAAAAATTTATAGAAAAGAATTAAAGCATGATATGACTTTGCACTGGGAAACCTGGAGCTTGATGATGTCGAATGCTCTGGACTTATTTTTCGTAAAAGAAAAACCAACTTTTTTCTAGGGTTATTTTCAAACCACTTCCTCAAGCTTTGCGTGAGCCACTGCTTCAGCCGACGAAGATGAACGAAACAAGATCACCGTCCACCACTGCTCTAATCGACGAAGAAGACTAAAGTGAGGTCGCCGTCCACTGCTGCTTAACCTAAAGATGACCGACCGTGCATCACTACTCTCATCTTTTTCCCGAATTTGTAGTAAGCATTCTAGATCTCTCTTTTGATTTTACAGCGTTTGCCGGAGTTTGCAGTAGGTTTTCTAGATCTCTTTGTTTGTTATACATTTTCTCTCATCTCGACGGGGCAATGGAATAAAGGCACCAAGAATTTGGAGAAGAAGACGCCTATGAACATTATGCGCCAGACGTGCCTCGAATAAGCCAATTGGGGTCCAGACTTAGAGATTACAATATTTCTTCAACTTTTGTCTCAATTTCAAGTTCCAAACCCTTCTCCTCAACTATTTATTTTAAATTTTCAGTTTATTTTTATTTTTTTGTTATTTCAAGAGACCAAGGAGGTCCAAACCACATAGAATGGGGATAGGCGAGGAAGATGGCCATGAGTCCATGACAAACCACATAAAATTTATTTATTCAGTGTTTGGTTGAATAAATTTAGGTTCCTTGAGGGTTTCCTAATATGAATTTGGTGTTTTGATTATTTAGGTTCCTTGACTGCAAGTTAGAATACTGTTATAGTAAAGAAGAAGACCCAAGGTATTAATTTTTAAATTTAATTTTTTTTACTTTAAATCAATAATTGACGTTAAAGTATATATGAAATCATTCTTTTCTCAAGTAAACCTTAATTGTAGCACTATGTCTGTACTCAGTACAAGTAATTTCATATCTGTGGAGATAACAAGGTGTGTAATTTCGTTTACCCATTTTCCCCATCACATTTCATTAGCTAGGTATGGAGTATATTTGTATAGCGAGTCAATTATGGGCTGGTTTCAAAACCTAACTTCTTTATTTGTAATCTCAGTGTGTAGTCAGTGCTGTAGCCAACTTAATGGATTACGATGGGCATTTCAGATGGTGGCGACCACACATATCCAAGACAAACAAAGCCTTCCAAAGGGGGATAAATTCTCCATTATTATTTTCATTTATTTTTCAACGAAAATTAATTGTCATGGTGGGTGGGGGTGGGGGGGGGGGGGATATTGATAGAAATATTGCACAATTTAGATTCAATGATAATTTTTTTGAATGGTTAATTTTTTGTTCAATGAATATTTGGTTGGCCTTTTAAAAACCTATGCGTATATGTTCGATTGGATTTGTTTACAAGCGATGAATACCAACAAGAGATTTAACTTCACTAGAGGAAATTTTTTTTCTGCTTATTATCTCATCAAGCATGTGTTATTCTTCTATAAGTCTTTTTTTTTTTATGCAGAGAGGATTTTTATTTGTTTGTTTGAACCACACAAACATGTTCTAGATAATGCAAGAAGTTTATTTCTCTTTTTTAAGTTAGGGTTTAGAGAGAGTGGGAAAATTTTGAAAAGGAGGCAAAATGGTACTTTTAACCTTGATTATGAAAAAGGAATAAATAAATTGTAGGTCCATAGAGTTCTCAATGTTCTAAGTGGTGCCTTAGTATTTATTTGCTGACCATTTGACAAAGCTTCAATATAATCCTTAGTCACTGACTTATGATCATGAAACATAAAGGGAACTTTGAAAGTAGAAGCCTAGACATTGAGCTTAACTTTGGTGTAAAAGTAAAAGACTAGATATTGTGTTTAGGTTTGGTGTGATTGTTGGGAGATGAAGAGCCAGTTTTCCAAGCTGGTGTGAAGGATGAAGAATGAAGATGTGCAGACTTAGAGATTGTGCTTAGTATATAGGGGGCTAACTTGATATGGATCGGGAGCAACAGGTAGAGGCCCAGGTTCAGCGAAGTGGTCGGGCCAGACGACCATCTGGATGGTAGCGGGAATTCGATATGCATTATTTATTTTACTATCTTATTTTATTTCTAAGTGTATTGTAGATTTTATTAGGTGAGCGAACTATAAACTCCTTCGAGTGTTTTTTTACGGCTCTTTACCTCGTCACTTTTCTTTGAACCGTTAGAATAGAAATTAAAACATAGTTTATTAGGAAGGGGATTCTCTATATCTATAAATAGAGATGTATTATTTCATGTTAAGCATAAGAATAAAAACCCTAATTCTCCCCTACCTCAGCCGCACGGCCTTCCCTTCCTCTCCTCAATCTTGTCTCTCTCTCTCTCTATCCCCAACCTTCTAGGAGTTCGAAAGCACTCGGAGCTTCCCCTCGCCCGATACGTTCGTATCATTGATGCTTTCATTATGTATACAGACGTTATCACCTCCACCGAATTTCAGGATTTCCAACAACAAATTGATCGTCAACTTCTGGCGCATACAACCACCATGCAAACCCTAAACCATAGTATAGAGCAACTGCAGTAGAAATTTGAGACGTTATTCAGCCGTCTCGAGAAAGCTCTGGCTTCTGGTATCACGCAGCTACGCACGGGAGGGGGCAGCAATTCTAATCGAATTCCTCTTATGTCCAAATTGAAGCTTGAGATGCCTAAAATAGATGGCACGGATCCTTTAGGGTGGTTATTCAAGGCGCATGAATATTTCGTCTTCTATGGTGTCACGGATGAAGCACGTCTACCCGCCGTATCCCTTATGCTCGAGGGTCCCGCCTTGGACTGATTTCGTTGGCATCAACGGAACGCTCTCTTCTCGTCTTGGTCGGATTTTGTGTTGCAATTCAAGCTTCGCTTCGATCCCTTGAGTTATGTGGACTATTTCGGGCTTCTTTCTAAGGTGCAGCAAACTCGGCTCCATGTTGAATTACCAGCAGGCGTTTGAGAAAGTGCTATCTCTTTTCCATGCAGGTTTGAAATCTCATCTTCAACATGAAATTATTCTTCTTAAACCCGGGTCCTTGTCCGCTTTGTTTGCTCTTGCACAGGAACTCAAAGTTAAATACACGGCTTGGACGTCGGCTATGACAGAGCGGAGGGGGACTTTCGTGACCATACGAGATTTAAACCCCAATCTCTTCCCCAGACCGTGCCTCTGCTACCATTGCCGGAAACAAAGCAGCCGCCCCCTGCCAATACCACGGTTGGGCTGCCCGTCAGGCACCTCTCCTACACTGAATGCAAAGAACGTGACGCTAACGGTCTTTGCTATTATTTTGATGAGAAGTGGGTGAAAGGAAACAGTTGTTGGAAGGGGAAGCCGGTCACTCCACGCGGCGATCCACTATCTCCCAAAGCCGTTGTTGTTGTATCATTTTAATGGGCTTTGTGTCTCCCAACAAGTGGCCGCGTGTTACGAATTGTTGATCTCCCCTAGCCCGCCCGCCACCATCACTGCGAGCGAGGCATGGCCGACCGATCTTCCGGCCGAAATCCTACGAGTTCTCCACCAGTATCGCACGGTGTTTGACCAAACTATGGGTCTTCCGCCACGACGCCTCACTGATCACAGATTTTTTCTCCAGCCTGGTACCCATCCAGTGAATGTACGGCCGTAACGCTACCCCCACTTTCAAAAAATGGAAATTGAACGTCTAGTCCGGGAAATGTTAAACCAGGGGTTGATTGATCCCAGTCGGAGCCCGTTCTCTTCCTCGGTACTGCTCGTCAAGAAGAAGGATAGAAGCTACTGTTTTTGTGTCGACTACAGAGCCCTAAATGCCGTGAAGATACCCGATCATTTTCCCATTCCTACGATGGATGAATTGTTTGATGAATTGAGCGCCACACATTTTTCTCTAAATTGGACCTTCGTTCCAGCTACCATCAGATCCGTATGCACAATCGGGATATCTACAAGACGGCTTTTCGCATGCATGAAGGCCACTATGAATTTCGGTTGATGCCATTTGGGTTGACCAATGCCCAATCTACCTTTCAGGCATGTATGAACCGGTTGTTTGCCGCTCATTTACGCTATTTTTTCATCGTGTCCTTTGATGACATTTTGGTCTATAGTCCTTCCCTTCGGGACCATGCCATGCACTTGGAGGTAGTCCTTACTCTGCTCCATGCCCATACCTTTTGCGTCAAGCTCTCCAAATGTACTTTTTGCATCACTTCAATTGAATACCTCGGCCATGTGATTACTGCGGGACATGTGCACGCGGACAAAGCCAAAATAGCGGCAATGGTGGAGTGGCCGGTTCCTACAACGCTCAAACAACTACGGGGTTTCCTGGGCTTAACAGGTTTTTATCATCGGTATATCCAACATTATGCAGAACTTGCGGCACCATTGACAAACTTGCTGAAGAAGGATGCCTTCGGTTGGGGTGATGCTACTGCCGCGGCTTTCCAGCGCCTCAAAGCTGCACTCACCTTCGCCCCGGTTCTCTGGCTCCCTTATTTTTCCAAGCTGTTCGTGGTGGATATGGACGCTTTAGCTACGGGAACTGGAGCTACTTGTTACAAGATGAACATGCTATTGCGTATTTTAGCAAAAAATTGCGGCCTCGCCGTCAGTCCGCGTCCACCTACCACAAGGAGTTATACGCCATCGTTGAAGCCATGCAAAAATGGCGTGAATATCTACTGGGCCAGGAGTTTTTGATCCATACGGATCAACAGATCTTGCGAGAGTTGTTACAACAGGTTATTCAAACTCCCGATCAACACTTTTACGTCTACAAGTTGTTGAGGTATCGCTTTCAGATTGAATATAAACCAGGCCGAACAAATTGCGTGGCTGACGCGTTATCACGCCAGGAAGGTCCCTCGAATGTCGCTTTCAGAGATTTCGCAACACATACACGCCAAGAATTTTACACAACCAGATTTACTATGCATGCATGGCGAGTATCAGCGAGGGATTGTACGGCCTCCCTTCTCCTCGGTCATCAACGATATTTTATACTACAATACTCTGCTGTGTATCGGCAGGGAGTCGGACATCAGGTTTGAACTTTTGAAGGAGTATCACGCATCCCAGACAGCGGGACATATGAGGGTGCAGTGGACATTTCAGCGTTTGGCTCGGACGTTTTACTGGCCTGGGATGGGTGCGGATGTTTGCCGTTTTGTTTCTAGTTGTTGGACCTTCTAGACCACGAAGTTCTCAACACAGTCACCTTCCAGGCTTCTTCAACCTTTGCCTATACCCGTGCAAATTTGGGAGGATATTGGCATGGATATCATTACGGGTCTTACGCCATCTCGAGGGTCCTCGGTCATTTTGGTGGTGGTGGATAGATTGTCCAAGTATGCCCACTTTGGGGCGCTACTAGGGGATTTCGAAGCCCACCGTACGGCCTTTTTGTTCATTGACATGGTGGTTAAATTGCATGGAATTCCGAAAACGATTGGTTCTGACCGTGACAAAATTTTTACTAGTGCTTTTTGGAAGGAGTTACATGCTTTGAGTGGGACTACACTCAAACACAGGCTTTCCGTCTATTGTTGATGGTTCTTATTTATGCTATTGTTGGTGAGCTGTAACAAGCCGTGGAGATAGACGCAAATAGAGTTTGTCGTCAAGTCATTCGTAAGTAGATAGATCAATACATTAGAAAGTTCTATTGAGATTGATTGTATAATTCATACGATGATTTAGTGGAAATGTTGTTACATGGACGTGCGTGGGCCCCGCATACATTGGAGAGGTGCTCCGAACTGCGTAAACAATTATTGTGCACTGCTTACTGCTTTTACTTTATATTTTGCGTGTGTGCTTGTGACAGAGAAGATGTTATAGCACCATGTCCGTTACTTTGACAGTGCTACAGTATCTTCTCTACAACATAGTTGTTTGATCTGTTTGCATAGCTTTCGATTGGTGATTTCCGTTGCACCCCACAAACTTACACACACACACAGATATATATATATTGATAGAATTTGGGATGGGTATGGACAACTCGATTGGGTAATAAGACACTTGGGTTGAACCACATTAAAAGATTGAATCCAATCGATTAGTTAGTTTAACTCAAGAGCTTATATACCGGATTATTTTACTCTTGGACTTCCGATGTGGGATGCACTCTAACATATATATATATGTATATATATATATATATATATATATATATATATATATATATATATATATATATATATATATATATATATATATATTATATATATATATATATATATATATATATATATATATATATATATATATATATATATATATATATATATATATATATACCCCTATTTCTTGAGACTTTCAATGCCACATTTCATTAATTCTTGTTACATATCTTCACCACCATTTAATTAGCTGGAGGTTCTTAATGATGTTGTATCATGTTACTTTTTTTAAAATCCATACTGCAGCAACAATATAATGTTTGGATCCATTCTAAGTACAAAGGATCAGTGTTGGATGAATTAGAGTCAAAATAAGCAATTTTTTTAATGAAGAATGTAGTAAAAGAAATTTGTGTGATGTAGGTTTAGACTTTTTATATATAGGGTCTTTTTTTATCAATCTTAAGAGGGGCATCCTACAACCCTCCTAACCCTCATTTTTCTATTCCCCCCCCCCCCTTTTGTTTTTGATACTAACATTAAACTTTGCTTTCATATTTCTGTAAATAAATGTGGGGATTCAATGATTTTTCCTAAATACAAAATTTTTCTTTGGTCACTTTGCAGAAACACATTGCCTACTAAGGAGAGATTATGTAAATTTATGCCTATTTAGTCACATTGTGGTTTTGTGGATATAGCATTGAAGACTCTCAACACCTGTTCTTTTAGTGTAAATATGCATTGAATCCATAGAAATTCGTATAATGGATGAGGATAAATGTTACATTTAATTCACTGATGGACTTGAACTTACCGCATCAAATTAAGCCAAGAAGGACCAGACAAAATTGTAAGGCTATATTTGCAGTAGGGCTCTATGGTGTCTAGAAAGCTAGAGATAAGAGGTTGATTACTACTGAAGATATGTGTTCTTGGCTTAAACTTGAAGTTAGTACATGTATCATGTATAGGATTACTAAAAAGTCTCATATGTAGTTTGCTGGCAGTGTTTGTAGAATCTGCTGAGGTGTAGTGTTGTGAACTGATGTATTAATCTGCTTTTGGTTTCAATATGTGCACTTTTGGTTTTAAAAAACACTAGTAGATAAATAAAGTCTTCAAGCTAGCTCACCATACACTGGTAGATAAATAAAGTCCTCAAGGTAGGTCACCATATATTTAAAAGATATAACAAAAGGTCTACAAAACAAGTAGTCAGATGACATGATTATATTCCGTATTATTTTAACCATATAACTAACAAAAATTAATAAAGCAAGTAAATAAAATTTGACCATGTAAATGATAAACTTGCAGTTTAATTTGGAAAATAGGAAGTATTAGATTCTTGGGTCATTTATATTTTATTTTTTTTAATACAAAATTTCATCATTTCTTTTCTTGACAATTCACTAAAAAAATTATTTAAATACTTGTCAACCTAAATTAAAAATAAATACGAGTAAAAAAATGTTAGAAAGAATTACTCGAAGAATATCAATATCAACAAACTTTTAAAATATAGTACTTGTTGAATTGGCAATTTTAGTAGTTCTCAATGTACGGAGTATTAGTTTTTAAAAATGTTCAATTGCCAAACAACAAAAATTTACGGAGTATATAGCTAATTAATAACTTTGACGCAAAGAGTTAAACTCTAATATCTAATTCTAACCTATAACTCTAAATTCTAACATGCCCTTCGTGACTAAGAATAAATAATAAACAATATAAACTAAAACTAAAACTAAATGAAAGAGGACAACTTGGAATCCATTGTTTGAGGGAGAGGTTACTCCTTTGTGTCATCTACGCACATTCATTCTCCAAAAGGTGAAATCGCTCACCCCGGGCGCCCCTCACCCCCGACCCGACGGGAATGTAAGGAGAGGTAAATCACGGTGACCCAAACACAACACTTAGCTAAACCATATCCTAGTGCGCACCAGAGACTCCCCTCATTTTTCAGAGGTGGTCGCCCCCACAACGGTTGCTGACAGGTTTCGATCATTGGTCATTCTCTAAACTTCACCAAGTGGTTGACACTTGGGCTACCAGTGCGGGTATCTACGCACATTCATTCCTTTGTCTTAGAGAGGATTTTATTCCCCTTCCTCCCAGCACCGCTGCTGTTGTGTTTTTTTTCTCTTTTTTTTAACTTAGAAAAAAAACGGAAAGAAAATGGCCAAAAAACACTGTTTATCCACCACGTTGCCGGCAAATTCCAACTGTCCGTAATTCTTGGGTGGTTTCCCTCACTTGGAAAAAGCACCACCCTTAATTCCTCAAGTAGAAGCCTTAATTCCCCACTTCGAAAATGGCATGTACTACATGCGAGTTTTTTTTAGTTTTTTTAAAAAAATGTCCAATCACAAGTTCAATTATCCACCCCTTCTCATTCCTATTTAATACTTCCTCTGTCCCAAATTATTTGTCACATTTGCTTTTTTTCAACAGTCGTGAAAACTTTTATTTATTTTTAAGTTTTCATTGATTATTTGATAAAATAAAATATTTTTGACACCTCTTATTTCGAAAAACTTTTCATGTAGTTTTTTGATATGTAATTTTTATTTTTTATTTCTTTACCAATATGTAAATAAAATGAATTGAAAAAACTTGATATTTTACCTCGGTAATAGAAATGTGACAAATAATTTGGGACGGAGGGAGTACAAAATACTTACTCCCTTTGTTCTTGAAAAGGGATTCCTAGTTTTACGTTACTAAATGTTAAAATAAAGAAGTGTCAAATTTTAATTGACTTTCAATTTTGTATTTGATGTGATAGATAAATTATTAGAGAAAAAAATATGATGTAACATATATGATATGAAAAATAAAAATAAAAGTTGTTTTTTAATAAAAATGGAAATGTTTTGTTGGAAATAAAAAAATAAAAGAGAAAATATTTTTTAGAAAAGAGGAAGTATCATATACATGTATGTATCTGTAAATGTAGAAAAATAATAATGGAGAATAATTTCATAATGATGGAGAATAATTCTATGAAATATTTGCACTAAATAGCAAAGTCATTTCCTTAAATGGCACTTAAACAATTTTATTCCTAAATAGCACT
The DNA here is from genome assembly GCA_003260385.1 of Cuscuta australis. Classification (NCBI taxonomy): domain Eukaryota; kingdom Viridiplantae; phylum Streptophyta; class Magnoliopsida; order Solanales; family Convolvulaceae; genus Cuscuta; species Cuscuta australis. The sequence continues at coordinate 4,466,111 of NQVE01000098.1, read as the reverse complement.
TAATAATGTCCATAATGTTTAGTGATAGCGAACATTGACTTGAATAATGACTAAGAAATATTTGTACTAAACAGTATTCCCTCCGTCCCCCTAATATGTTCTCATTTTGACTTTTGGTGGTTTTTAAGGAGAGTTGAAAAAAAGGTGAAAGTTTACCATAATATCTTTAATGAAAAATGGATGGAGTCTATTAAATGAGCTGGGTGAGGTGTAATAAATAAAGTAAGTGGGGGTAGTTGTGGTATTTTAATTGTTAAAAAATGAAATGAGAAGATCTATTGTGGACAAAGAAAAAGAGCTATTGGAAAGATCTATGGGGGACGGAGGGAGTACTAAATAGTATTAAAACGTAGTATTAAAACCTTATTTAATTCCAATTTTGTTTGAAAGACTTTAGGGTAGTGCACAACGTTTTATTATTATTATTATTTTTGCAGTGCAAAAATGGATGACATGGAAAGAGAAAGAGAGATGGGGAGAAATAGTGGGTCCTAGAATAGATGACATGTTACATTTACAGAATACGCATCGTTCTAGTCGGGTATGGAAACATAAGGAGTTTTGCGACATTTACAGAATAAATATAGTGTAATCTTAATGTCTAAGCCTAAATATAGTCATGTGTAATCTTGTTTGATTCATCTTAACATATACATTATTAATATATAATTTCTAGAATTTTTTAATATATAAATTTTAAGATAAAATAGATTAAAAAAATGCATTGGATAGTCTGTAATAATAAAAGTAGACAAATAATCAGGAACGGAGGGAGTATAACTTTTTTAATTGGTAATTTGTTATGTTTAATTGTAAATTATAAAGGAAACGAAAAAATTGTTAATTTGATAACTTTTTCAATTGGTAATTTGTTATCGGTTTTTATGAATTACGGAGTACCCCGAGTATAAAGGAAACAAAAAAACTTAATTTCATAATTTTTTTAAAATTTCGAAATACGAAGGAAACCAAAAAAAATTCTTAATTTGATAATTTTTTTAAATTTTGAAATATGAAGGAAACAAAAAAATTCTTAATTTGATAATTTTTTTTAAATTTTGAAAAAAGAAAAAAAATTGAATTTCATTAATTTTGCATGTACTACATGTGAAATCGTTTAAAAAAAACTGGAAAAAAGTTTGAGTGATGAAAGTTTGATGTTGATGTTTTTTTAAATTTTGAAATATGAAAAAAAAATTGAATTTATTTAATTTTGCATGTACTACATGCGAAATCATTTTTAAAAAAATTGAAAAAAGTTTGATGTTGATGTTTTTGCATGTAGTACATGCGAAACAAAAAAAACAAAAAAAAAAAGAAATTGCATGTTATACATGCCAAAGTTGGGGTGAGGAATTTGCTTTTCCAAATCTTCCCATGAGGGAATTGCTCCGTAATTCTTTCAGTCATCACTATTCACTACACTTTCATTCGAATATTTTTTTTTAAACAAATAAAGATAAAGACCCTTTATGAAAGTGAAGAAATAAAAAAGAGGGAAATATGTTCATACCTGTTTGAGGTACAAATGTTCTTTAACCAACAATCTTCAGATCTATTCCGAGTCCACAGATTCTAGAGAGAGAGAGAGAGACGTTCGTTGGGATGGATGAGAAGTTGTTACAGCGGTTGGAATCGGCGGTGGCTCGGCTGGAAGTGCTGTCGTCCGGCGGATTTGGCCAGGGAACACCGCGCGACGGTGACATTCCTGCGGTGGCGGCATCGGATCCATCCATCATCGCGTTCGAAGATCTGATTTCGCAGTGCGTCGGGAGGCTTTGCAGTGCTGCTGACAAGATTGGTGGAGTTGTTTTGGATGTCACCAAGGTTGTCAAGGATGCATTCTCTTCCCAGAAGGAGCTTCTCATCAGGATCAAAGAAACAAAGGTTTTTTTTTAAATTAAATTTTCTTTCTGGAATTAACTCAAATTGGTGCGTTTTCCCTTGGTTTGGCAATGCTCGCTGCACTTGATCATTGTAAAGATCTTTGATTGTGTTTGACATCATTTGTAAATCTGCATCAAATTTGAGATGTTTGAAGATGCATGCCTAATTTGCTAATACCGACATCGGATTTTATTTAAAATATGATGAAATACTGAATGCTTATGATTTTTAGCCTAATAGGGAGTAGTAAACTTTGATCCCTTCCCCCCTTGCAACTAAACTATCCTTTTTTTGGGTACAAGTGGAAGATAAAAGTTCATGAAAAACTTAAGTAATGCTCCTGCTAGTAGAGGGATAATCGTTGGACTAATGCCACCAACCATATTCAAGAGCCAACAATCAGAAATCTCCATTGAAGTATGATCCACATAAACAACAAAATATTCATTTTGGGTTTTGACACTAATGGGCAAAATCATCAATAATCTGATTTGTCTTTGTAAAATTTTTCTAATTACAAGACCAGAGAGAGGATGCACTAGAACGGAAAGCCTTCATGGATGATGCACCAAATGATTGCCCGAAAAAAGTTCAACCGCTGTGGAGGAATCTGAAGATTCTGAACAAACAATGATGTGGTAAAAGCAACAAGGTCTCGCCTCGTCAATGTCATAGACCAAAGATATCCTTTAGACAGTTGATTGACTAATGCTAAGAACCAACATGGAACCACTCACTGAGAAATGTTGAAAAGAAAGTGTTCACTTGATCAGGATGAAGAAGGCAACCGAGCTATTTTATAAACATTAATAATTTGTCTAGTTTAAGAAGATTTTGTCAACAAGAGATATAGACAATGTTGATATTGTGTGAATTATGTGGTTACCACTTGTAAGTGTAAATTTACTCTACAATGTCTTCATTTGCAAGTGAATTATTAGTCCTCACCATTCTTTGAACTGTGTCGTTGTGCCAGATTAGAGTCATTAATGTATAGACTAGAGAGAATGGTGAGTTGTTTCTGCTATTTGTCTTGCCCTTTGTCCCTCACCTTCGTAGTTTATTCTGTAGAAACCTGACGTGAAGGGTCTCAGTGAGTTCTTGAAGCCTTTGAATGACGTAATTATGAAGGCATCATCAATGACAGAAGGACGGAGATCTGATTTCTTCAACCACTTGAAGGCTGCTGCTGATAGTTTAGCAGCACTTGCATGGATTGCTTACACAGGAAAAGATTGTGGTAGGATGAGTGTTCATCTCTTTCCATAGCATTTTTGTGTACTGTTCAGTTATTTAACCTACTGTTTTGTTAATAGGTATGAGCATGCCCATAGCCCATGTTGAAGAAAGCTGGCAGATGGCTGAGTTTTACAATAACAAGGTATCCTGAGCTTTCTCTTCCTATCATGGATCATCCGCATAATATTCTCATACTAGGTGAAGGAAGGTGTAAATTGTGACTTACTCCCTCCATCCCAAATTAATTGGCACATTTTGACTTCCTGCAATCCTGCCTTTCCTGGAGTTTAAGAAAAGTGTTGAAAAGCAAAAAATGTGGTTAAAATTTGTTTAGAAAAGAAAAAAATGTGGACCACGAAATTTTTAGTTTATTAGGAAAGTAAAGAAGTGTGACAATGCTTTTGGGATAGACTAAAAAGGAAAGTGAGATGATTAATCTCGCACAGAGAGAGTATATAATTAGGAAAGTTGCAATTATACTGCTGGTACTATACCATGTTGGAATCCAAGGTGCTCCCGTGATCCTTTTTCATGTTTTCCATTTGTCACAACATTTTTCTCATCACTGAATATTGAAACTACTTCAAAGTGCTCCCGTGATGCTTTTTCATGTTTGCCATTTCTCACAACATTTTTCTCATCACTGAATATTGAAACTAGTTCAATTATTAATTTTGGGACCTCTTTATCGTGTTACATATGATAGATTCTTGTGGAGTACAGAAACAAAGATCCAAATCATGTTGAGTGGGCAAAAGCTTTGAAAGAGCTGTATTTACCTGGATTGAGAGAATATGTTAAAACTCACTATCCTCTGGGTCCTGTTTGGAATGCAACTGGGAGAACTTATGTATCTCCGCCGGAAAAAGTGCCCGGTACAACTCCGGCACCTCCAGCTCCTCCCTCAGCTTCACTTTTTAACACTGAATCCCCTAAGCCTTCATCATCGCATCCAAAGAAAGGAATGGCTGCCGTTTTTGAAGAAATAAGTTCAGGGAAGCAAGTAACTTCTGGTAATTTTCCTTCTTGCTTTCGTCTTTAGAATTCATTTTATCATTTATTCTTAAAGAGATTCTGTTTCTAGGGTTGAGAAAGGTAACTGATGATATGAAAACAAAGAACCGGGCAGATAGAACTGGCATTGTTGGAGCTGGTGAAAAGGATAACCGTGTTAACTCACCCTCATTCTCTAAAGCAGGACCTCCAAAATTAGAGCTCCAAATGGGCCGCAAGTACGTAGCAAATAATTTTTGTGTTTCCTTTTTCCTATTTGGTCCGTTGAATAACAAGGCTATGTTGTTGACAGATGGGTGGTGGAGAATCAAATTGGGAAGAAAAATTTAGTCATTGATGACTGTGATGCAAAGCAGTCTGTATACATCTTTGGCTGTAAAGATTCTGTTCTTCAGATCCAGGGTAACTCCTGCTTTCACTGGATATAACTTTCTTCCTGTCGTAACTTTTTATCATGATAAAGTGATAAACTAAGCGGTAGTATGTTTTGTTTATGCGGTTTAAGTTGAGGAAATCCAACTTGTTTCCTTGATTATACTTTGCAGGAAAAGTTAATAACATAACCATTGATAAATGCACTAAGATGGGAGTTGTATTCTCGGTAAGTGGGGTTTTATTTTTAGCATAGATTCTCTCTGGATGGGTAAAATGAACAACTTGCTAACATTGTGACATAAAAACTTGGGGCACAGGATGTTGTGGCAGCTTTTGAAATTGTCAATTGCAGTGGTGTAGAGGTGCAATGCCAGGTAATTTGTTTTTTAATTTTATTTATGATATGGAAACTTGGAAGGAGCTTTTCAAATCCATTCATCTTGATTGCCTTTTCTTATAGGGTGTGGCACCGACAATCTCCGTGGATAATACATCTGGGTGCCAGTTATACCTTAGCAAGGACTCTTTGGAGGCTTCTGTCACCACATCCAAGTCCAGTGAGATCAATATTTTGGTGCCTAGTACTGGACCTGATGCTGATTGGGTATGTGTATCCTTTGCTAGACCACACACTTGAGTACTTGACATAACTGCTTCTCTTTATTAATAATCCCTCCATCTCAAAAAAAGACTCCTTATCTCCTTTGCATCACTTTCAACCACAGATTTTCAATTTCTTTGAACTTTGTGCCAAGTCAAACCCAGAGCCTTTTTTTTGGGGATGGAGGGAGTATATCCTAAAAACTCCCCTCGAGTATTTGACATATTTTCCCTTAAGAAGACGGCTCGATCTCTTGTGAGGCCATCTCACAGTGAGACAACAATATTTATAATAAAAAACACACCTTGGAACATAAAGTTAATACTTTTGTATTCTAGAACAAATAAAAAAGGTTTTTCTATTATTTTATGTTTGGTAGTATTTCATATTAACTAAAAAACTAGTAGTCTCATGCAAGTTTTTTTAAAGACTATCTTGCTAATGCGTAGGCAACATCATATACAAATATGATCTTTAATCAATTTGATTTTTTTTTGGTGTGTGTAGGATGAACATGCTTTGCCTTACCAATATGTGCACGTTTACAAGGATGGCCAAATCATAACATCTCCGGCCACCCACTCTGGAGGTTAAAATGAAATGTTAAATGGCGAGTCCTCTCTTTCGGTATCTTACACTTTCCATTTTCTTTGAACCTACGTTTTCTTTGTTGGGTGTCCAATCTTTTTTCTTGTTGGGCAGTTTGATTTTATCACGATAAAGAAAGAGTTCATTGTGAAAGTTATCTGTACACTTTGTTTTCATTTGTATTAAAACTGAATTCGCCGACTATTACTTTCAGTGAATATTATCACCCAATCTTACATCAAGCCCCTACACAATTCTGCCTTCTTGAGCAGCACAACACTTCTGGTCAATTTTTTTTTGTTTGTTTATTTTTCGTTTGCTCATTTTGTTAAAGTATCATACTCAAGTCATATCTTATTTGTCACCAATGTTTGTAGATAGCTTTTATTTTGAAATTTTGTTAGTATTCTTTACATAAAATAAAGTTAAAATAAGTTCAGTCAAAATTTATTATTGAGATAATTAATTCGGATGGATGGAGTATATTTTCTAATAATAATTCGCTGAAGAGTGAAGACGTAGCAAATACAGAGTTGTTCAATTCGGAGTATGATGCCATAGGTACAACTTTCATCTCTTAAACATAAAAATGTGATGGATTTTAATATGTAATTTTTATTTTTTAATTTTACACCATTTGTTATATAAAATAATTTAAAAATAATTTCTGTCAAACATTATAAAATGAAATAGATAGTATAAATTGGGACAGAGGGAGTAGAAAAAAGAAAAACTATAAAGAAAAGATGGGCATTTGTGCCAATTTTCAAAACCATAGGGGGCAACAGGGCTATTCACAGAATACTTGAATGATATTTTAGTTTAGAGGGGCATTAATGTAGCAATATCAGAACCTGAGGGGTAACGACATAAGTTTTGAAACTCTAGTAAGTAACAATGTACATTTCTCAAACCACAAGGGGGCCTGGTGCAATAAACTTCTTTTCGAAATGGATTGACTATATGATTATATTATATGGAACTTGACGTATATTACCAGTGGCGGAATTCAAAAATACAAATGACAACCAAATAAAACCAGTAACCCCCACAGCAATAATCCAACCTATATACTCACTTCGTCCCACTCTCTTTGTCCACTTGTCTTTTGACACATATACCAAGAAGTGCAACAAGGGAGTGTGACTGTGGGAGTACACTAAAATGCCCTTTTGGGCTAAGACTATGTGTTATGGGGGAGTGAGGAGGAGCTTCACCACCCTCCGCCACACCTCTCTTCCACAACACCTCTTCTGGTTAGCAGGTGTTGCCCCTCTTCCAGTGACCGCCCTCACGGGTGTTGCCTCTCTTCCAGTCATAGTTGTGTTATATAACAGTATATCATAGTTTTCTAAAAAGTTTTGTGAATCATAATGCCTGCTCTTCGATTTCCAGCCTGCTCCTGCAACTTAGGTATTCAAATCAATATTCGAGTACATTGATCATCTCTTTTCATGGATTCGTCCTAGAAAGCTACTTTATTTGGCAATTGGTAAGTAGTAACTGTTCAACCCATCCAATTCTCTTACCTTAAAAGCAAAATAGATATACTAGTACTATTCTATTTACTCTCAAACATCAAAATACCGGGTAGGGGCAAAACAAAGCCACATAATTAGATACGTGACAATATGACGTACGCAAATTCTAGAGAGGACTTAAGATCCACCATTACCTACATATGGGCAAAATAATCATTTTTTTACAATTTAAATGAACATTTATGTTTTTAAATTAATATTTTTTTTAATGTGAGAGAAGGTCCACAAAATTGATGTGTCCAAGTTGCATTAAAGAAGCACTCTATGACATAACGGAGTAAAAAAAAACTAAGAAAAGATAGTGGTGTTTAGGTCAATAACAAAATAAGAAGTTATTCCCAAAATCCAATGTTCAAGACTCAAGGAATTGTAAATTTGATGCTGGACTTGCACAACTTGCTAAGTCAACAGAAACCATATACTCTTCAAGGCCAGACTCATTCATGTTGATGTCTACAATAAAAAAAAATGAAAAATAAAAGGAGTACAAAACTCGTTTTATCGACCAAAGAAAGATTTTAAAGAAACTATGATATACTGTTATATAACACAACTATGACTGGAAGAAGGGCAACGCCCGTGAGGGCGGTCACTAGAAGAGGGGCAATGCCCGCTAACCGGAAGAGGTGTTATGAAGAGGGGCGTGACGGAGGGTGGTGAACAGGAGAATATGGCACATATGCTTGAAAATATCAAGCACTTGGTGAAAGATAACTTGAATAAAGCCAGTTTACATATCAAACTAAAGGTGTAATGGATATAAAATTACCAACACGGCTTAATCCAACAAGAGTTGGGGTACCATCTTGTACCATAGAGATGGGATGATGAATCTTGTTGGCTTCCAGAGAAATGCCATTTGCCCGTCTCCATGGAGAAGTAAACAATATCAGTACCACGGAGCAATGGGAAATAAATTCTGTTTCCACCACTCAAAGAAGGCATGGCAGAGGAAGAAGTTGGGTTGAGATACAAGTCGTAACCTCCCAGATTGCTCACCTTTTCCCATGCCTGATGATTATTATTCAGCTTGTAAACATAAACCCATTTTCCTGCACGACCAAGAAATACTGAAATCAACTCCCCACCACACTCCACCAAGAAGTTGTGAGAAAAAAACTTCAGGTCAGCTGGCCTTTGTGGCTTCTCAAGAACTTCCCACCTAATGTTTACTAGTTGCAGATCTATCTCAAGACATCCGAGTCGTCCCATCTTATCCAAGTAATAGAAAGCGTCATTAAAAAAGACCGGACTAGTCTGCATTGCTGCATCAAAATTCTTTCCACTCACCAGTTCATCCCTAGACCAATCTTCACCAGGTTCAAAATTGATTGATACAAAAACATGGATTCCATCACAGAAATCAATACAAATAGGGTGCATGGAACCTGGTGGCTTTCCAACAAAAAACAAACAATCTTCTATTCTTGTATGACTGTAATTGTAAGTGATGATGTCTCTCTTGAACGGATTGTAAAGATTAACACCCGACCCGCTTTTAGACAATAAAACCCATCCCTCATTACAATAGCGAATGATATGACTTCCAAAGGAGTCTGGCATTCTCATAAAGTAATAATTGTTACCATTGCAATTTACGCTTGGATCCAAGAATTTGTAAACGCTCTCGTGCCTGTCAGGAAACATGAGCAACGGAGAAGTGAAACAATCATTTTTTTCAACTCCAGACAATGCTATTCTCCAATTTATTGGAGGACAAACGGATTGGGATATCTTACTAGTGGCCCGAAAATTCATGTAATCAATGGCTATGAGATGCTTGGAAAAATGTTCCAACAAATCATAAGGAAGGTCGCACAATTGTATGCAACCATCTGTTTTTTCACTCAACTCCATTTTTGATATGACAATGCTTCTTCTTCTTTGATTGTTGATGTTGCAATCATGGTTGATGTGTTCACTTTTTTGCCTAAAGAAAATACCATGTGTTAGAATAGATACAAGTTGCAGTTCCAAAATACACCCTTCATCCCATAAGTTATGTAAAACTTTCAAAATCGGGCGTCTTAAAACTAAAGTCACACTTCCTTTTTTTTTAAATAACCTAACCTATCTTTTCAATCACTTTTACACGCTCTCTCTCTCTCTCTTGAAACCTACTCATCCCTACGACCCTGCTCTTTTCAATCAATTAACCTACTCTTTCCTACCCTTTTCAATCACTTTTACACTTATTCTCCTATTTCAACCACATCACGTCAAATTTGACTTTATCTCCGTGTTTTTCATTTGTGACTATGCTTATGAGACAGAGGGAGTATACAACAATCAAATTTTTTTTCACTAATCACACACTCTCACTTCATCATGATCTATACGTAAAGAAACAATATAGTATCTTGTTAGATTCATGATTCATCTCGATATCAACTTCAATAATATTAATATACATCATTTCATTTGTGTATTAGAAAGGAGGATAAGCTTTTAGCTTTACTTATTATGTATTCCGTATAAAGAGCGTTTGTAAACTCTGTGATTTTGAGCATTTAGTTCAAAATAAGCAAAGAAAACTAAAATCAAGAATAATAGGGCACAGAAGTGGTAGTAGTACAAAGCTAAAAGCACCATGAGTTCTTCTTGTTTCGAGGTTCAAGCTTTAAGCATGCATGAAAGCATTTTATATTACCAAAAGTATAAGCCTTTGCAAAGACACCCCACCCCAAAGGAAAAAAGAGTTGAAGTAAGTACTGAGTAATATAAATCTTGAAAGAAAATCTTAGCCAAACATCATTTTCATCTTAAAATATATATATATAGATATATAAAGGAATGAATTAGTGAACTCACTTGATGGAGAGGGTGAGTTGGGGCATCATCCAAATAGGAGGAGAAGGCCAAGGGGTGGGGATAGCCGGACGGGGCGAAGACATCACGACACTGCCATCTTCCATGTTATAACAGTATAAACGATGATCTTTTCTCCTTGTAAAATATATACGGTCCCCTGATCCTGAAGTTGGGCAAGAAAAGCAGTAGTTCTCGCCAATGAAAAAAGTCGCGTCCTTGATGCTTTTCATCCTCTCCCAAGCCATAGTATCAAAATTCATTCGGTAGACCTCAAACACTAGAGCTCCAGATGAAAAATGTATTAAAAAGAGTTCCCCGCAGGATTCCAACATATAGACATTGATGTAAGGAGTGAAGCAACCAGAGCTCATGTCAGCAGGCCCGTTCACCGTACGCAGAACGAGCCCAAACTCAGCCGCTCCCTCTTCAACTATCTCGATCGACATCATCGAGTAGCAGAAGCCGTCAAGCCAATCCGCACCGAGCTGGGCATATACTTTGCCACCAAAGCCAACAGCCCTCCTGAAAAACAGGGGACTTCCGTTTTCTCTAGCTATTGTATGCAACTCCTCTACAAAAAAAGGTTCCAAATACTTCCCATAGCTTATTTCACTCCACTTTGTTTCTCCAACCCCACACAACATTATGGAGGGCAATTCTTCGAAGAATATTAACAGGGTCAAATTACCTCCCGGAGGTAGTAGTAGGAGGACACAACTGTCGATCTTGTGATTCCATAGGTGATGCAGATCAGGCAGGATTAGGGTATTGTCGAATGTGGTCGAGTTGCACAGAGACAGGGATTTGGCGTTGTAATCGTACAAAACAAGGCGGCCGTGAGCACAAGAAAGAACCTTTTTGTCGCGCAAGACTGGAATGCTCTTGATGTGTGTCTTGACCGGCGAGGGTCCTGTTATGTCGTAACAGAAAGACTGCTTTTTGTAACCTTTGCCGTGGTAATACACCAGCCAAGGGCACCGGCGGCCCGGCGGCGGTGGTTGTGACGCCGCTACTTCTCGGTTCCCAGGAATTGTCATGTCTTCCGTTCCTAGTAGAGAAGAGCTACTGGACTCCGTTTGCTCTGCTCCTCCCTCGTCCTCTGTGGTATTTGTTGCCGCCGGCTGTCGTAAAAGACGACCTCGGAATCGAATCGGTGACACTGTGACAGATCTGGAGTGCTGAACAAGGGAGCGCCTGATGGAATCAATTTATCTTGAAGGCTTGTATCCGATTTGCAGAAGAACCATCGCCGGCGAGGAAGGAGATCGAGAAGAACCAGCGCCCACGGGGAGAAGAAGATTTTCGAAGAAGGAGATTTGCGACAGACTCTTATACCTGCGACTGACTTTGGTTGGATTTCAAAACAAATTTTTTATTCATACTTCAAACCAAAAATCCATTCGAATAGCAAAGTCCTATTCCAAAAAAAACACGAACGTCATATTTTGATACTTTTTTTTATATTTTAGTCCTATTTGGGATGATTTCTAAATTAAATACACCCCCTTAGAATATTAGTAGGAAAGAGTTAATAATGTCAATCCTATCGGGTTTGGATTTGGTCATTTCGAATTCTAATTAATTCAAATTCGGATTGAAAACTGCATTCATGACCCAATATAATCGGGTTTCGAAAATATTGGGTCATAATCCATTGGATCGACCGAAACCCGATTATATTAGGTCATGAATGCAGTTCTCAATCTGAATCATAACGGTCTCATTGAATTACAAGGTCCTTCATTCTAAAATTGTGTACTTTGCTATAATGTATGCACCCATCTCTTGGAGATTGTCAATTCATGTTAAATTAATATTCAAAATCCTATTTAGACATTTGTTACTTTGCAAATTATTACGCCAATCTCAGTGTATTTGTTTAGTTTCATTTTCTTGAATCAAACTGAACAAATTTTGAACTTCAATTACTTTCAATTTGTATTGTATATTGGTATAAACAAATAAAAAATTGAAAGTCCACAACAAGAAAAATCTAATAAGATTGTCCATGAACTCAGTATTGAAGATTGTGATGAAGATGCAGTGTCACAATCTAGTAGATGTTTAAGTGGAGTATTTAATTAAAAATTGTCCTAGTTTGAGTAATACGGAGTATAGGACATTTTGTGTGTTTTATATGCTCCTTTGGAACTTTCTAATCCTTTATTAATTAATACTCCGTACATAAAAATGAGTAATAATAGGGAGAGTGGTGTATATTCCAGAAGTACGCCTAACATCCTTCTATAAAAGTTGTGCGAGTCCCATTTTTGTTGATCTGAAGGTCACTTTTCGTTGGCGTAGTAAAAAAAAGGCATTGGGATACCAACTTGTTTGATTTTGTTGTTTTAAAAGTAATGTTTTTTTGACCTGATTTAATTCATTTTGATATGATTGAAATAAATTTTAATTTGATCTTGTCTGATTTAATTGTAGTTATATTTGAAACTATTTCTGATCTGGTTTGATGTGATTCTAATTTGAATAAGTAATAAGAATAAGTTGCAGAAAACATGACATAAGTGCTATTGTTATTCTCTTGCCTTGGAAAAATGTAGGCAAATGTCAAAAAAATAAAAACAAGTAAAGAACTCTCTCTGTCCCAAAACTATCGCCTCACTTCGAATAAATACACATCCCATTTTTTATCACTTTTTATTTTGAAGGTTTTTTCATGTATTTTTAAATATGTAAATTTTAATTTTTATTTCTATGCCAATATTTAAATAAAATAAATTAAAATTGCGCAATGTGACAAATAATTCAGGACAGAAAGAGTACAAAACTAGTTCAACATTGAAGTATCTTCCATAATAATTTAAAGTTGCTTAACCGCATGGGTATCCATGTGTGCATATTTAGTGTATTACTTTCTCCCTATTAAATACTCCGTAAAAACTTTATTTAATACTCCCTCCGTCCCGTGAAACATGAGACTTTTGCTTTTTAGGAGGGATTTAAAGAGAGTGTATTTTGGTATTGAATTTTCAAAAATGTCCTTTGATATGATGGGTAAAAGTATGATTTGATGGATAGATTATTAGTAAAAAGGTATGATGTGATAGTTAGAGTATGAAAAAGTAAGGGGTAAAAGTGACTTTTTAATAGAAATGAGAAGTGTTTTGTGGGACGGATAAAAAAAGAAAGGAGAAAGGTTTTATGAGACGGAGGGAGTATATCACATGGATTTAACCCGAGAGCATTGTTTCAAGTGGCCAATATGAGTGAGGAAGGCGTAATGGCCGAGTTCAACTCGGACCAAAGGCAAGTATATGATGATTTGTATAAACATCTTTTAGAAAACAAACTAGTATCACACCCGTGCGTTGCACGGATCATTTTTATGTTATTAAATTCAGATCATTTTTCAATGATAAAAAATGAGATGCAATAGAATATAGAGATTATATTAGTTTAAAGTACAGAACATTAATGTTTTACAAATTTCGAAAGACTTATTTATAGACTACATTATTTGTACAATTTGTGGGAGTATTGTCTTCATTGCATATCAGAATCTTCAATCCACTACGATTAGTTACTCTTGAAACTGCAACATAGAGCTGTCCATGACTAAACACAAGTTTCCGTAACAGTAGTCCAACATGTTTCAGAGATTGTCCCTGGCTCTTGTTAATCGTCATTGCGTACGAAGTAACCACAGGGAATTGTATTCTTTGAAACTTGAAAGGAATTCTTGTATCGGACGGTGTTAATGATAGTCTTGGAATAACAACTTCTTCACCCATGTGGCTTCCTGATAATTTTTTTTCTTGTACTGAGTGATTAGCCAACCGGGTTGCTATCAACCGTGTACCATTACATAAACTCATTGAATGGTCAATATTTCTCAGCAACATAATAGGCGTGCTTACCTTCAGAGTTAATTCATGATTCGGTATACCAGAAGCACAAATCTTATTTAAGAATTCGGGAGAGTGTAGGTCACCAAAAAAACTTGAACTGCAATCTGAGTTCTCAACTTTATCAGAACTAAGGTATGTTCGAGACTCGTTGCTTGGATTCATCGCTGTCATATATTCATTTATGGAATCAATGACATCCAATGTAGCAGTCAAAATTGTGCGCTCCTGCAAGTAGCTCAGTTCATTGGCTATTTTTTGAAAGTCTGGATAAGTTGAATTCACTATAGTGGCTATTGGATCTTCAGAAGACGGAAGTAACATGTCATCAGGAATTATCACCTCAACATAGCCGTCTTGTTCATCACATGCGTTCCCGTCACCAATACTCTCAATCCATTTGCTGAATTCAAATAATTGATCATAACCACTATCATGAATCATTGATTGCAGCCGCATGTTTTTCGTCAAACGCAATACTGTGCAGTCTTCCCAAATGTATGAAGAATTAATCGTTGAGTTAACGATGTCCTGTCTCGTTCCTTTTTGGAATAACTGGCAAAATTTGACGAAAATCTCCACCAAAGACAATTGTTTTTCTTGTGAAAGTTTGTTGTTCACTCATTGGATTAGAAAATCTCGACTAACTACTTTCCTGATTATATCTGAAAATCCAGAAAAATGTAATTTTATAAATTTCATAATCATAATATATGAAATGTATTTCATATGTGTAAGTATTTAAGTTATGTAAATGTAAATGACTCTTACTAACTAAAAAGACTTGGTCAGCAAACTTTGTTTTGAGTACATCTTCAAAACTCTTAAAGTAGAATAAAAAATTAGGAAATCCATTTTCCGATAGTTTTTGAATCTTGGTCCTTCCCAAAAATTGGAGCATGCAAGGGTGATTGGTAGTTTTTGTGCTTTGGAAATTGCGTATAATCTTGACCCTCATTATTAAGTAAACTGCATTTTCTTGCAAATCTTGTTTGAATGTGCGTATATTAGTATCTTTGATCTGAGCATGGATCTGATCGCCCTAACAACAAATATAAAACGTTAATCTATAATGAAATTTATATTTTTTGTTTAAAAATTTATTATATGTAAAATATAAAACAATGTAGAACTAACCTCTGAGTCATGGAAAACAATATCCAATGATTCCGGCCCTCGAGTCATGGTAAACCCTAATCGCTCTTAGCTTCATCATCAATAATCCGAATTTTTCATGAACATTTTTTAAGGCGGTAATCATTCCCATGTTCGTACAAAAACGATGGTGGAGCACCGATTAATTAAAACTCTCGTTTCATGAACACTCGTTTACTTTTCTGGCCCGGTAAGGTAGCGTATTTATACTACATGAATTTGTGAATTTCGGTGTTCCTTTTTTATTACCATTTTGGTATACGTGTTAAAAATGTACATTACTCTATATTCCTCTATACATAAAATTTTGTTTCTAATTTCGTTTATGCAAGTTATGGTATGAAGAATCTGCCCAAATTTGTTTCGCTGCATTAATGTTCAACATCTCTACCATTAATAATTTTTTATTACCATTTTTTGTATACGTGTTAAAAATGTACATTACTCTATACGTATTTTCCTATTTTTATTACTCTATACGTATTTTAATTTTTAATTTTGTTTATGCAAGTCATTGTATGAAGAATCTGCCCAAAATTATGTTTTTATTTATCTTTTTTGTTTATATTTTAATTTCCAATTTCGTTTATGCAAGTTATGGTATGAAGAATCTACCCAAATTTGTTTTGCTACATTAATGTTCAACATCTCTACCATTAATAATTTTTTATTACCATTTTTGTGTATGTGTTAAAAATGTACATTACTCTATACGTATTTTCCTATTTTCATTACTTTATACCTATTTTTATTACTCTATGCGTATTTTTTATTACCGTTTTTAATTACCATTTTTAAATGAAATAAGTTATTAGATATTATTACATATATATTAGTAAATATAATTAAATATAATTATTACCATTCGTATAAACTGGTTAAAAAAGGATTGATTTATTAACGGTAAGTGTAATTATGTTTGAATTTTTTATTATTACTTACCTTTTTACAATTACAACACTCGTTTGAATATTTTATTATTACTTTAAATATTTTATTATTACTTACCTTTTTACAATTAGAACACCTACGAATTTAAAAAAAGTATAGATACGGATATTCAGTGTCGTTATTATTACTAAACAATTTAAATTACCTTAATTTAAAAAAATTCATTCCGTTAATATTAGTTCAAAATAGCAATTGTTTGATATTACCATATTGCTTAAATCACCACATTAAATAACATACGTGTTTTAATGCCTATTTTCCTTTGATAGAATATAATAATTCGGTATTATATTACCAATACCAAATTCTGTATAAAATATAATATAATTATTAGCATTTATTAGTTACCAATTTAACTTTAGAATTACCAAAACTAATGCCTAGCACTCTTGGGCGAGAAAACACAAAGTTGACTTCACTTCTTTTTAAATAAAGTATTGATGCGCATACCCCACACCTATTTTTATAGTATAGTGAGGTCTAGATAGGTTGTTTCTAAAAGAGTCCTTACTCTAGCTTATAAAACAAATGAAAAATGCACTATTTCATTTATTGTGCATTTGCTCTTGGTGAGTTATCCCACTTAAACAAGTGCAAATCAAGCAAGGAGGTGTGGGATATCCTTAGAGAAAGTGATACTCAACCAAATCAAACATAATGGACCTTGCAAGTTAAGAGAACGAGAGCTTCAAAACATAACGAAACAAAATCCGTTCAAGACATGAATAAAAGATTCAATGGAGATGGAGTCAACGCACATGAAAATTTAGGTTAAGTAAAAGAAAATAAAAATATTATTTTCTCCATATATGGGATGACATGGCATTGTAGTCCCCCCCCCTCCCCCTCCCCTCCGCTTTGCCATTATTTTTGAGACACGAGTGATGTAAAGAAAAATAAGATAAAGTAATAAACATGAATGTGAACAATACAAATTAATATTAAAAAAGTAATACGGAGTATAAAATAAACATGAACGTGAACAATACAAATTAATACTCCATAAGATAAAGTAGGTAAATATGAACGTGAACAATACAAATATGACCAAATATAACATTGGACAAAAATAAGACCAACAAAAAAGGCAGAGGGGCAGATTTCACATGTCAATTCCAAATACTATGTAGTCATGACGTTTTGAGCATGTGTCAAATGAACGAACGCAAAAGTGATAAAACATTAAAAGCAAAGCACAGTTGAAGAAAGAAGTGAAGGATCAGAGGAGGATGATAAGGAAGTGGTGATACCTAAAATGGTACAATCCTACACAAATTCTTCTTGTATATTGGAACTGTGCAGACGAAGAACCTAAAAGCAAGGAACCCAGACACTAAGCATATAACTTGGGATGGCCTAAACCAAGACATGGAAGATCGTCGAAGATAGAGTAATGATGAATCCCCATCAGTTTTTGTTTGGGAGAATGCAAACAGAGAAACTAGGGGAATATGACATACATGAGACTCAGTATTAAGGGGAAGCATTCTGCATCAAACCAAACAAAACATGTCTTGAAACTTTTGAGCTTCAAAATGCATACAACCAAGCGAAATCTATTCAAGGCATGGATGAAATATTCAATGGAGTCAACACACTTGATAAATTAGGTAAAGTAAAAGAAAAATGATTAAAGAGTAAGATAAAGTAAATATGAACGCGAACAATACAAAATGGATGGTTTCAAAAAAATAAAATAAGATAAGGTAAACATGATTGTGAACAATTCAAATATGAGATTGGGCAAAAGTAGGACCTCCAAAAAAAGGGTAAAAATGGACAAAAAACAAGGGAGGGAGTGCAGATTTCACATGTCAGTTTATACTACTACTTGCACTCATGACTTTTTAACTGATGAGCTTGTGCAAATAAATAAATTAAGTGGTGATGTAACATGAATTAGAAGCAAAACATAGCTATGGAAAGAAGTGAAAGAGTCAAAGGAGGATGATAAGGAAAGGTGTACGTATATGCAAACGGAGAGGTTCTATACATCTATGGTAGACCTAAGCTCCACATGACCTTCAGACACACACACACATGCACACACAATGCTTATTTCAACACTTAGAAAAATGCTTGTTTAGCATATATGAAGGTTCATGTGTTTTTCTATACTAGAACAGTGCAGGAGACTCTACAAGCAAAGAACCAAACAATAAAAGAGTATGGCCTAGACTAGTACCATATAGTGATAGAGTAATGATGAATCCATCAATTGTTTGGAGGAATGCAGGTAAAGAAACTAAGCATACAGTATCACGAAATCATCGAGTAGCTAGAGACACCAGAGACAACAACAGATTCAGTACTTACATTCACCAGAGACAACATGACAATGAACTATTTCTTTATCGTGATAAAATCAAACTGCCCAACAAGAAAAAAGATTGGACACCCAACAAAGAAAACGTAGGTTCAAAGAAAATGGAAAGTGTAAGATGCCGAAAGAGAGGACTCGCCATTTACCATTTTATTTTAACCTCCAGAGTGGGTGGCCGGAGACGTTATGATTTGGCCATCCTTGTAAACGTGCACATACTGGTAAGGCAAAGCATGTTCATCCTACACACACACACACAAAAATCAAATTGATTAAAGATCATAATCGTATATGATGTTGCCTACGCATTAGCAAGATAGTCTTTAAAAAAACTTGCATGAGACTAGTACTTTTTTAGTTGATATGAAATACTACCAAACATAAAATAATAGAAAAACCTTTTTTATTTGTTCTGGAATACAAAAGTATTAACTTTATGTTCCAAGGTGTGTTTTTTTATTATAAATATTGTTGTCTCACTGTGAGATGGCCTCACAGGAGTTTGACCTGAGGGAAAATATGTCAAATAGTCAAGGGGAGTTATTAGGATATACTCCGTCCATCCCAAAAAAAGGCTCTTGGTTTGTCTTGGCACAAAGTTCAAGGAAAGTGAAAATTTGTGGTTGAAAGTGATGCAAAGGAAATAAGGAGTTTTTTTTAGACGGAGGGGGTATTAATAAAGAGAAGCAGTTATCTCAAGTACTCAAGTGTGTGGTCTAGCAAAGGATACACATACCCAATCAGCATCAGGTCCAGCACTAGGCACCAAAATATTGATCTCACTGGACTTGGATGTGTTGACAGAAGCCTCCAAAGAGTCCTTGCTAAGGTATAACTGGCACCCAGATGTATTATCCACGAAGATTGTCGGTGCCACACCCTATAAGAAAAGGCAATCAAGATGAATTGATTTGAAAAGCTCCTTCCAAGTTTCCATATCATAAATAAAATTATAAAACAAATTACCTGGCATTGCACCTCTACTCCACTGCAATTGACAATCTCAAAAGCTGCCACAACATCCTGTTCCCCAAGTTTGTATGTCACAATGTTAGGAAGTTGTTGATTTTACCCATCCAGAGAGAATCTACGCTAAAAAGAAATCCTCGCTTACCAAGAATACAACTCCCATCTTAATGCATTTATCAATGGTTATGTTATTAACTTTTACTGCAAAGTATAACCAAGGACACAAGTTGGATTTCCTCAACTTAAACCGCATTAAACAAAACATACTACCGTGTAGTTTATCATGACAAAAAGTTACGACAGGGAGAAAGTTATATCCAGTGAAAGCAGGAGTTACCCTGGATCTGAAGAACAGAATCTTTACAGCCAAAGATGTATACTGACTGCTTTGCATCGCAGTCATCAATGACTAAATTTTTCTTCCCAATTTGATTCTCCACGACCCATCTGTCAACAACATAGCCTTGTTATTCAACGGATCAAATAGGAAAAAAGGAAACACGAAAATTATTTGGTACGTACTTGCGGCCCATTTGGAGCTCCAATTTTGGAGGTCCTGCTTTAGAGAATGAGGGTGAATTAGCACGGTTATCCTTTTCACCAGCTCCAACAATGCCAGTTTTATCTGCTCGGTTCTTTGTTTTCATATCATCAGTTACCTTTCTCAACCCTAGAAACAGAATCTCCTTAAGAATAAATGATAAAATGAATTCTAAAGAGGAAAGCAAGAAGGAAAATTACCAGAAGTTACTTGCTTCCCTGAACTTATTTCTTCAAAAAAGGAAGCCATTCCTTTCTTTGGATGGGACGATGAAGGCTTAGGGGATTCAGTGTTAAAAAGTGAAGCTGAGGGAGGAGCTGGAGGTGCCGGAGTTGTACCGGGCACTTTTTCCGGCGGAGATACATAAGTTCTCCCAGTTGCATTCCAAACAGGACCCAGAGGATAGTGAGTTTTAACATATTCTCTCAATCCAGGTAAATACAGCTCTTTCAAAGCTTTTGCCCACTCAACATGATTTGGATCTTTGTTTCTGTACTCCACAAGAATCTATCATATGTAACACGATAAAGAGGTCCCAAAATTAATAATTGAACTAGTTTCAATATTCAGTGATGAGAAAAATGTTGTGAGAAATGGCAAACATGAAAAAGCATCACGGGAGCACTATGAAGTAGTTTCAATATTTAGTGATGAGAAAAATGTTGGGACAGATGGCAAGCATGAAAAAGCATCACGGGAGCACCTTGGTTTCCAACATGATATAACCAGCAGTTTTATTGCAACTTTCCTAATCATATGCTCTCTCTGTTTGAGATTAATCATCTCACTTTCCTTTCTAGTATATCCCAAAAGCATTGTCACACTTATTTACTTTCCTAAAAAACTAAAAATTTCGTGGTCCACATTTTTTTTTCTAAACAACTTTTAACCACATTTTTTGCTTTTCAACACTTTTCTTAAACTCCATGAAGTCAAAATGTGCCAATTAATTTGGGAAGGAGGGAGTAAGTCACAATTTACACCTTCCTTCACTTAGTATGGGAATATTATGCGGATGATCCATGATAGTAAGAGAAAACTCAGTATACCTTGTTATTGTAAAACCCAGCCATCTGCCAGCTTTCTTCAACATGGGCTATGGGCATGCTCATACCTATTAACAAAACAGTAGGTTAAATAACTGAGCAGTACACAAAAATGCTATGGAAAGAGATGAACACTCATCCACCACAATCTTTTCCTGTGTAAGCAATCCATGCCAGTGCTGCTAAACTATCAGCAGCAGCCTTCAAGTGGTTGAAGAAATCAGATCTCCGTCCTTCTGTCATTGATGATGCCTTCATAATTACGTCATTCAAAGGCTTCAAGAACTCACTGAGACCCTTCACGTCAGGTTTCTACAGAATAAACTACGAAGGTGAGGGACAAAGGGCAAGACAAATAGCAGAAACAACTCACCATTCTCTCTAGTCTATACATTAATGACTCTAATCTGGCACAACGACACAGTTCAAAGAATGGTGAGGACTAATAATTCACTTGAAAATGAAGACATTGTAGAGTAAAATTTACACTTTCGGGTGGTAACCACATAATTCCCACAATATCAACATTGTCTATATCACTTGTTGACAAAATCTTCTTAAACTAGACAAATTATTAATGTTTTATAGAATAGCTTGGTTGCCTTCTTCAACCTGATCAAGTGAACACTCTCTTTTCAACATTTCTCAATGAGTAGTTCCATATTAGTTCTTAGCATTAATCAATCAACTGTCTAAAGGCTATCTTTGGTCTATGTCCTCCATGACATTGACGAGGCAAAACCTTGTTGGTTTTACCACATCATTGTTTGTTCAGAATTTTCAGATTCCTCCACTGCGGTTGAACTTTTTTCGGGCAAACATCTGGTACATCACCCATGGAGGCTTTCCGTTCTAGTGCATCCCCTCTCTGGTCTTGTAATTAGCAAAATTTTACAAAGACAAATCAGATTGTTGATGGTTTTGCCCATTAGTTTCAAAACTCAAAATGAATATTTTGTTGTTTATGAGGATCATACTTCAATGGAAAATTTCTGATTGTTGGCTTTTTAATACGGTTGGTGGCATTAGTACAAGCATTATCCCTCTACTAGCGGGAGCATTACTTAAGTTTTTCATGAACTTTTATCTTCCACTTGTACCCAAAAACAAGGATAGTTTGGTTGCAAGGGGGGAAGGGATCAAAGTTTACTACTCCCTATTAGGCTAAAAATCATAAGCATTCAGTATCTCATCATATTTTAAATAAAAAAACCTATGTAGGTATAAGGAAATTAGGCATGCATCTTCAAACATCTCAAATTTGATGCAGATTTACAAATGATGTCAAGCACAACCAAAGATCTTTACAATGATTAAGTGCAGCGAGCATTGCCAAACCAAGGGAAAACGCACCAATTTGAGTTAATTCCAGAAAGAAAATTTAATTAAAAAAGAAAACCTTTGTTTCTTTGATCTTGATGAGAAGCTCCTTCTGGGAAGAGAATGCATCCTTGACAACCTTGGTGACATCCAAAACAATTCCACCAATCTTGTCAGCAGCACTGCAAAGCCTCCCGACGCACTGCGAAATCAGATCTTCGAACGCGATGATGGATGGATCCGATGCCGCCGCCGCAGCAATGTCAACGTCGCGCGGTGTTCCCTGGCCAAATCCGCGATGATTGGCCTGTTGATTGTCTCTTGCCTCTAGCGTCTTTCTCATCCTTGCAGCCAGATCGAAATAATTCTGGTTGCGCTAGGCATGAAGTTCCCTCTTTTCGCACCCCCGTTGATGATCTGCCCGCTCGATGGGAGGAACATTTTCCAGGCAGAATTTGCACCGGCGGTTCGGCATGGCTCTGCGCGCAGGTCTCTCGAAGAAGAAGAAATTCGGTCGTTAGTTCGTTACTCGTTAGAAATACTCGGGTACTCGGGTACTTATTGTCCGCGTTTAGTTACTCCTTTTTTTTTTATAACAATGCACCGCAGAGGTCCGTGCACTATCTGGAAATATTCAAATTAGTCCCTCTACTACAAATAGAATCAATAAAGTCATTGTAGTGTTTATTTATGTTCAATCATGTTCTTCTCGTCAAATGTCTCTTGTATATTGCCCTAAATTTTTAACTATGACGTTCAATTTTATTATAAAAGACATGCAATTATTGTTTAACATAATAATTCATACCTTTAAACGAGTAACGATTAACAAATCGGCCGATTCACAGTTCTCCATTGCACCCTTTGGAAAATAAATCAAGAAGAAAAAAGATCGAAATTGCCCTTTGGAAATAGATTGAAAAGGGCAATTCTTGGCTAAATCAAGAAGATAAAATCCGGGAGGGTAATTTTGAGAATTCCAAAGGGCCGATGTGAATCAGAGTCGCACTTTTGGTGCGTGGGAGAAACGCACATCAAATCTAGGATTGGAGGACCACTGGTGCAATGGTTTGCATATTTGAGAGGTGATCGGTGCACTTCTTATTCTTTAGGGGTAAATCATGCACTTTCAAAGAAGTTCGGGGTAATCCATGCACTTTTCTCTTAAACAATAATTGCATGTGTAACGCCCCAAAACATACCCTAGAATTATTAATGAATAAATAATCAATTAATCAAATTTCTTTTGATTAAAATAAATTATTATTGGGCTTTGGGCCGATATGAAATGTGTTTTGACATCCAATATCAAAATCTGGATAAGTCTCATAGAGATAAATCCAATATGTGGACTATTTGTGTGGTCTTGATTGGAAACCTAAGTACAGACCCAAATCAAGAGTAAATAAAGAATTTGTTTAGAATGTAAATATTGAAATGATTTGTTAAAATAAATCATGAGAATAATTGATATGAATTAAATGAGAAAACCTTTTATGAGAAAGGTCAATTAAACCAATTTTTACTCTATCAAAGTCAACCACCCAAAAATATGATGTCGGAAAAAGTGATACAAATAAATACAAAAATTATATAGTTGGATAGAGTTTAACTATCTGATCGCAACGGTGCAAACGAAATTCAATTCGGAGAAAGTTGGACCAAAAAGTGTACCCCGACTCGGACCAAAATTAGTCCCAATCAGAGAACGGCGCCTCCTCCTCCACTATCGCCGAATGAACTCACAGCATTGGAAATCCTACGCAGCATATGTTCTCTTCTCCTTCATCAACTCTATATAAAGAACACTCAAAATATTCAAATTTGCACCATTCTTTCTAAAATTTATCCCATTAGAATCATGAGAGTGAGGAGAGTAGACTGCTGTTGTTGATTTCCGTCGAGGTCGCCGGAGCAAGCCGTGGTGTTCGCCGGAAGTTTCGTCGTTCAAACGCCGGATTCATCGTTTAGCTCCGAGGTAAGCCCATAGATATATCTAATGACTAGAATGTTCGTATAGATCGTTTTTACGTTCATAAATGGTCATTTGGTTGAGTTTTGTGTTTGACATGCTTAAAGAATCAAGAATCATAAACCTTGAATTTGATGTTAAAATCATGAATTAATGATACCAAAATGATCTATAAACCTTAGAGAACATTTCTATATAGTTTAATTGAAGTTTGGTAACCTAAAACGAAGCTTGAGAAAAATGGCCGAAGGAAGATGATGATGAATAGTAAAATCTGTGCTGATACGGGACCCTGGTACCATGACTAGGTACCGTTACCAGGTACCGTAAGAAGAAGAAAATTTTCAGAACGGTACGGTCGACCGTTACGAACACTTTTCAGTCCGAAAATGCTATTTTTGAAGCTATAAAATCCTATTTTTGACACCAATTAATTATGAACAATATAAATATGATTTTGTACAATAAAAATGATGTTTTTGATATATAAAACATTATGTGATGCATGACGGTAAGTACGGGTGTTAACACTCGAATCTAGGCCGCTATTTGTTAATAAATGTTATTATGACTATTATAATCAAACCTTGATAACATCCTGAATAAATGATTATTATAATGGATAATGGAATATCATTGATAATAAATATTGATTATGATGATCAAATGGACGACCCGAGTAATTATGACTACATAACGATCATGATTTTATTATGACAAATAAAAATATATGGAATTCAACGAAAGAACCGTAAAGATGAAATTATGAATAGATATACTTGTTTGACTATCTTGAACTAAATTATGATTATGAATTATTGAACCATAATTCAAAATGAATAAATTGATCAACAAGAAAATGATGTGTATTGTTAAGGATATCTAAAAGACTTTAAGATATACCTATTAGCTAATTGATGTTAAGACTATCTAGAAGACCTCTAGAATAGATCTTAGGATGAACTTATGAAAACATAAATAGTTGATGAATTAGATAAAAATGCATAAACGGGATTCATGGACCAAGCTAGAGGATTACTCGTTTGGGAATGCCCAATCCAATGTTGATCAATCGCTATATTGTTGTTGCCTTAACTGACTACAGTTAAGTGTCCGAAATCGATTGTCTTAAACTAATGATAGTTTAAGTGTCTGATTGCCTTAACTGACTACAATTAAGTGTCTGAAATCAATTGCCTTAAACTAATGATAGTTTAAGTGTCTGATTAATAATTGCCTTTTAAGGATCTGGTTATGAAAATTATGATTTGGCCTTAAACTAAGAATAGCTAAGAGCATTGTTATGATATGGCCTTAGACTAAGAATAGCTATGAGCATTGTTATTATTTGGCCTTAGACTAAAGAATAATTTAAGGGCACTGTCAGAATAATATCTGAATTGAATAAAATGTGTTGATATGAACTGAACATTATCAAAACCGTGAATGTCTGAAATGAACATTGTGTGCATGATATCAAATGATTTGATTATGAATTTACATTCAGTTTATATGGATGTTCGATGCATTCGATATGCTTACTCAGCTTTACCGCTGAGCGTGTAGTGTGTTTTATCTGCTACACGCAGGTAAATAGAAAGAACAATGTGATCCTGGTGGCAGATGGGGCGAGATTGTCGGGATGGATGTGACAAGTTTTGAAACAATTTATGATATGTCAATATTAAAATCGCTTCCGCAATATTGTTGAATACTCCGTACTGTATATGTTATGAAAAATATTATTGGGATTAATAAAGTGTGTTTGAAAAGTTTTAAATTTTTACGATTACCAAGTTAAATACTTTAGTCCGAATGGGGCTGCAGACCTGGACGGATTAGGGTGTTACAGTTTGGTATCGGAGCAAATGGTTTTAAAACCGATCTTCGGATCAAAATTTGAATTTAAAAAAAAAAATGTGTCAGTCACATCCACGACTCTCGCATCCCTCTGCTTCAGGAAAGGTATGAGAATTTATTAGATAAATATTGACTTTGTTAAAATTCTCATTAGATAACAATTGTTAGTACTGAAATTATATCGAGCATAGACTCATGTAGATTTTTTCCTACTCGGTGAAGAGACGAAAGAATAAAAAGAAAAATTGTGATACGTTATCAACGTACTTATCTATCTCGCAAAGTCGCATAGAAGTGAGACGACTATGAAGAAACGCCTAATGTTGAATAACATTCGCGAAGCTGCTGTCAAAGATCCTCATGTGGACTGAAGATGATCGGATTGCTGATTTAAACACGAACGTTTAGAATCAAGAAACTCTGTTGTCTAAAAGTATCCCATTCTGATGTCTAACTCATTACGACGTAAATATGCAATTATATTATACGAATCGAAATCGTTCGTTCAGCAACAATTCCTTGTAAAACTTTGTTGAAATATCCTACAAGGAAATTGACGTTATCCTTATTTGATCAGCTTAGAAAATCCATTGTGCTCTCTAAGATTGACTTACGGTCAAAGATAGTATCACATCTCTGTTAAAACAGACAAACTGACGATCAAGAATTGCTACCCTTTACTATGTATTCACAATTTGTTCGGTCAAATTCAAAGGAACCTACTCGCTAGAAGCTATGGATAGCTCAATCTTGTTGAATGAAGTGACACATTGTTATGACACAATTAGTGACTTAAACATCGATATAGTCTGAATAAATATCCATTGTCAACTCGTCAAGAATCCTAACGAAGGAATTTCTGTTATTATAGAATGAGTCAAGAAACCGCTCACGATCAAAGTAACCAAGTGCCAAACTATGGGCACGAAAATGTTCACACCGAAGCATCCAGTTTCACACCTCCTATTCAACCTGAACAAGTGAACTCACAACATGTTCCCCAAAACGATCAAAATATTGGAGGTCAACCTGACGCTATGCTACCTACCTTAATGGTAAACTTCTTCCAACAAATGACCAATGCCCCTGTGTTTCAACCACCTCCACCACCGCCTCGTTTGATCACTTTCAAAACCTTAAAAGATAATGGTGCTGAGGAGTTTTTGGGAGATCGAATTGCCGAACCCCAAATTGCTCTTGAATGGATCGAGCAGACCGCTCGTGTACTACAAAATTTGAACATACCTATTGTTGATCATCCAAAATTTGCATCTCAATTGCTCCGTAGGGAAGCGTGATAAGCCGGGTTTGTGTTAGTTCTTTTTATTTAATTTTAGGCATTTTTAATATTTTTAGTGTTTAATTTTTAGTTGTTTAGCTTAGTTTTATTTTAATTTCTATTTTTACAATCTTTTAATTTTCTTTCAAAAATAGTACTGTTTTTTAATCATTTTTTTACATTCTATTATTTTTTATTTTTCCCTAACCCAAAATTATCAGATATCTTATTTTTTGGAGAAAATATAGCAGCCAAAGACCAAAAATACATGCAGTTCAAGTTTGGAAAAAAGACTGCATTTGGGCCGAAGCCCAAACCATCATCAACAACAATCCCAGCCCAGCGCTCGTCTCCTCTTCAGTACGGCAAAAGAAAAAAAAGAAACGGAGAATCGACTTCTCCTTCTCCATCGCGCAACAGGAGGAAGTATAATGCTTCAACGTCTCTCACCTCTTCTCCAACATCGGACAATCAATTGCCAACGGGAAGAAAAGCTTTGCCTATAAATTGAGCACAGAATCATCAGATTGAAGGGGGCAACAACGAGAGGGGAACATCGACGGGAATAAAGCAGCGGCTTGGCCGCTGCTATGGTGGCCGGCGTTCGACGATGGCAGCGGCGGCAGTAGCTCCGGCGACGGCTGTGGTCGAGGGTGGACAGTCTTCTTCAAGCTCCAATTTCTTCAATTTCATCTTCTTCTTCATCAATTGGTAACTCTATATTGTCATTTTTTTTTCTTCTCCAATTTCTTTGTAAAAGTGTTGTTTCAATTCAAATTTACACTTTTTTTTTCCTTGTGTGAATTTCTAAAATTCCAAAATGGTTGGTGTTCTTTTATGGGTTTTTTTAATGTTATATTAAATCCCTTATAAATGAAATTGTTTCTTACTAGTTTCTTCAATTTTTGCGCAAATTGATGTTAAATCGATTGAATTATAAATTTGATTTCATAAGTAGGTTGGTATGTCGAATTCGGTTATCATTGAAGCTAATTTAGCTACATATTTTAGTTAAGTGATTTTCGAATTCATACGTGAATTTTTTTTGTGACTTGTGTTTTGTAAAATTTTAAGGTAAATGATCTTCTTAGCCACATAAGTTGAACGTTTTCCTTAAGATTCGTTATAAAGTGATTGTTAATGTCTTGGTGTTCTTGTTTGTTATTTTCATAAAAATTGGGATTGTTTAAGCGCAATAAACAACTCTTGATTTAATGAAAATATGTAATGTTCTTTTATGTGAATAGATTACAATTCTTATGCTTGAGTAGTTCAAGGAGACCTGCAAAATATTTTCATCATTAGACGTTAAAGTTTATTAAAGTGTATCAAATGTTCTTCATGAATACTTTGTGCATGGGAGTTAGAATGAAAGAAAGATTCGCTCTTTTATAAACTTTTTCATCTTTTGGAATCATTGTTTGAGCGCTTGAGGTGAGTGGGGGTTCAAAGTAACCAAAAGGCCTTTGAATCTTTGACTCCGGGCCTTATAGAGAGTTGACGATCCTCTATATGTGGTCAAGGATATGAATCAACTCGAGCCTTTGAATTATTTTCTATTCTTAAGTGCTTAAGTTACGTAATATATTGTCTACGTGCCTATTATACGTGTAATGTTCTATTTGTGTCCGTTCTCTTTTTAATTTTGTTTCGGGTTCTTGGCGGTGTTTCTTGGGTTACCTTTGTTGGAGAAGTTGATTATCTTTTGAGATTGTTTCCCCCATTTTATCAAAAAAAAATCCAAAAAAAAAAAAGATAATATAAAAAACCAAAAAATATTTACTCTTTATTCAAACCCCCCCCCCCCCCTTTTGTGTTTTAAGTTATAAATATAAGTTTTTATATATATTTTAGTATATCTTAAGTATATGTTTTATGTTTATAAGTTATATTATAAGTTCTTTGTTTATTTAAGTTATATTTATATGTTTTTAGTTATAAGTTTTATTATAAGTTTTATAAGTTCTTATCATATGTGTAGTTTTTTTTATTTTATTTCGTGGCAATGTGTGTGCATGCTTTAATGATTTCAAAAGTACAAACTTTCTCCGTGGGATCGACCCTTACTTGCCCTAGCTATAGTTTTTATTTGATTATATCTTGGGGGTTAGTTAAGGATATTTATAAATTTTTAATTTGTTTTGGACCCTACGACAAGTCTCCAACAAAGCCTATGAATGGTGGAAACGCACTCACGAAAATCCAAACACACCCAAACCTTGGACTTGGGAATTCTTCGATTGGGCGTTCAAGAAGGAATATATCCCAGCCCGATTCCGTGAAGAGAAGCGTGCTGAATTTATTCAATTGAAGCAAGGAGATATGTCACTGCCTGAATACCGACAAAAACTTGTTCACCTCGCTCAATTTGCACCCACACTGATGAGCACAGCAGCTGACCGCATTGAAGTGTTTCGCAAAAGACTTCGACCTGATCTCAGGCCGCACGTATCTACTATTCAAACTATGGATTTCCTTGAGGTGTACGATCTAATCTCCAAAGCCGAAAAAGATCTAAGTGATTACTATGAAAGTCTGAAGACTGAGAGTGTCAATCCAAATGAACGACCAAATACAAGTGGGAAGAGACCCCTGTAAGAAATTGATAGTGCCCTACACTCAAAAACGGGAAAATCAATGACAATTCAATCGACGTCATCCATGAATAAAATGAGAGTATAGAAACATCCAAAGTGTAACGTTTGTAAAAGGCACCATCAATCCTTGCGCACAATGGATTTTCTAAACTGATCAAATAAGGATAACGTCAATTTCCTTGTAGGATATTTCAACAAAGTTTTACAAGGAATTGTTGCTGAACGAACGATTTCGATTCGTATAATATAATCGCATATTTACGTCGTAATGAGTTAGACATCAGAATGGGATACTTTTAGACAACAGAGTTTATTGATTCTAAACGTTCGTGTTTAAATCAGCAATCCGATCATCTTCAGTCCACATGAGGATCTTTGACAGTAGCTTCGCGAATGTTATTCAACATTAGGCGTTTCTTCATAGTCGTCTCACTTCTATGCGACTTTACGAGATAGATCAGCTTCGTCAATCGCGATATGATAAGTACGTTGATAACGTATCACAATTTTTCTTTTTATTCTTTCGTCTCTTCACCGAGTAGGAAAAAATCTACATGAGTCTATGCTCGATATAATTTCAGTACTAACAATTTTTATCTAATGAGAATTTTAACAAAGTCAATATTTATCTAATAAATTCTCATACCTTTCCTGAAGCAGAGGGATGCGAGAGTCGTGGATGTGACTGACACATTTTTTTTTAAAATTCAAATTTTGATCCGAAGATCGGTTTTAAAACCATTTGCTCCGATACCAAACTGTAACACCCTAATCCGTCCAGGTCTGCAGCCCCATTCGGACTAAAGTATTTAACTTGGTAATCGTAAAAATTTAAAACTTTTCAAACACACTTTATTAATCCCAATAATATTTTTCATAACATATACAGTACGGAGTATTCAACAATATTGCGGAAGCAATTTTAATATTGACATATCATAAATTGTTTCAAAACTTGTCACATCCATCCCGACAATCTCGCCCCATCTGCCACCAGGATCACATTGTTCTTTCTATTTACCTGCGTGTAGCAGATAAAACACACTACACGCTCAGCGGTAAAGCTGAGTAAGCATATCGAATGCATCGAACATCCATATAAACTGAATGTAAATTCATAATCAAATCATTTGATATCATGCACACAATGTTCATTTCAGACATTCACGGTTTTGATAATGTTCAGTTCATATCAACACATTTTATTCAATTCAGATATTATTCTGACAGTGCCCTTAAATTATTCTTTAGTCTAAGGCCAAATAATAACAATGCTCATAGCTATTCTTAGTCTAAGGCCATATCATAACAATGCTCTTAGCTATTCTTAGTTTAAGGCCAAATCATAATTTTCATAACCAGATCCTTAAAAGGCAATTATTAATCAGACACTTAAACTATCATTAGTTTAAGGCAATTGATTTCAGACACTTAATTGTAGTCAGTTAAGGCAATCAGACACTTAAACTATCATTAGTTTAAGACAATCGATTTCGGACACTTAACTGTAGTCAGTTAAGGCAACAACAATATAGCGATTGATCAACATTGGATTGGGCATTCCCAAACGAGTAATCCTCTAGCTTGGTCCATGAATCCCGTTTATGCATTTTTATCTAATTCATCAACTATTTATGTTTTCATAAGTTCATCCTAAGATCTATTCTAGAGGTCTTCTAGATAGTCTTAACATCAATTAGCTAATAGGTATATCTTAAAGTCTTTTAGATATCCTTAACAATACACATCATTTTCTTGTTGATCAATTTATTCATTTTGAATTATGGTTCAATAATTCATAATCATAATTTAGTTCAAGATAGTCAAACAAGTATATCTATTCATAATTTCATCTTTACGGTTCTTTCGTTGAATTCCATATATTTTTATTTGTCATAATAAAATCATGATCGTTATGTAGTCATAATTACTCGGGTCGTCCATTTGATCATCATAATCAATATTTATTATCAATGATATTCCATTATCCATTATAATAATCATTTATTCAGGATGTTATCAAGGTTTGATTATAATAGTCATAATAACATTTATTAACAAATAGCGGCCTAGATTCGAGTGTTAACACCCGTACTTACCGTCATGCATCACATAATGTTTTATATATCAAAAACATCATTTTTATTGTACAAAATCATATTTATATTGTTCATAATTAATTGGTGTCAAAAATAGGATTTTATAGCTTCAAAAATAGCATTTTCGGACTGAAAAGTGTTCGTAACGGTCGACCGTACCGTTCTGAAAATTTTCTTCTTCTTACGGTACCTGGTAACGGTACCTAGTCATGGTACCAGGGTCCCGTATCAGCACAGATTTTACTATTCATCATCATCTTCCTTCGGCCATTTTTCTCAAGCTTCGTTTTAGGTTACCAAACTTCAATTAAACTATATAGAAATGTTCTCTAAGGTTTATAGATCATTTTGGTATCATTAATTCATGATTTTAACATCAAATTCAAGGTTTATGATTCTTGATTCTTTAAGCATGTCAAACACAAAACTCAACCAAATGACCATTTATGAACGTAAAAACGATCTATACGAACATTCTAGTCATTAGATATATCTATGGGCTTACCTCGGAGCTAAACGATGAATCCGGCGTTTGAACGACGAAACTTCCGGCGAACACCACGGCTTGCTCCGGCGACCTCGACGGAAATCAACAACAGCAGTCTACTCTCCTCACTCTCATGATTCTAATGGGATAAATTTTAGAAAGAATGGTGCAAATTTGAATATTTTGAGTGTTCTTTATATAGAGTTGATGAAGGAGAAGAGAACATATGCTGCGTAGGATTTCCAATGCTGTGAGTTCATTCGGCGATAGTGGAGGAGGAGGCGCCGTTCTCTGATTGGGACTAATTTTGGTCCGAGTCGGGGTACACTTTTTGGTCCAACTTTCTCCGAATTGAATTTCGTTTGCACCGTTGCGATCAGATAGTTAAACTCTATCCAACTATATAATTTTTGTATTTATTTGTATCACTTTTTCCGACATCATATTTTTGGGTGGTTGACTTTGATAGAGTAAAAATTGGTTTAATTGACCTTTCTCATAAAAGGTTTTCTCATTTAATTCATATCAATTATTCTCATGATTTATTTTAACAAATCATTTCAATATTTACATTCTAAACAAATTCTTTATTTACTCTTGATTTGGGTCTGTACTTAGGTTTCCAATCAAGACCACACAAATAGTCCACATATTGGATTTATCTCTATGAGACTTATCCAGATTTTGATATTGGATGTCAAAACACATTTCATATCGGCCCAAAGCCCAATAATAATTTATTTTAATCAAAAGAAATTTGATTAATTGATTATTTATTCATTAATAATTCTAGGGTATGTTTTGGGGCGTTACACATGCAATTATTGTTTAAGAGAAAAGTGCATGGATTACCCCCGAACTTCTTTGAAAGTGCATGATTTACCCCTAAAGAATAAGAAGTGCACCGATCACCTCTCAAATATGCAAACCATTGCACCAGTGGTCCTCCAATCCTAGATTTGATGTGCGTTTCTCCCACGCACCAAAAGTGCGACTCTGATTCACATCGGCCCTTTGGAATTCTCAAAATTACCCTCCCGGATTTTATCTTCTTGATTTAGCCAAGAATTGCCCTTTTCAATCTATTTCCAAAGGGCAATTTCGATCTTTTTTCTTCTTGATTTATTTTCCAAAGGGTGCAATGGAGAACTGTGAATCGGCCGATTTGTTAATCGTTACTCGTTTAAAGGTATGAATTATTATGTTAAACAATAATTGCATGTCTTTTATAATAAAATTGAACGTCATAGTTAAAAATTTAGGGCAATATACAAGAGACATTTGACGAGAAGAACATGATTGAACATAAATAAACACTACAATGACTTTATTGATTCTATTTGTAGTAGAGGGACTAATTTGAATATTTCCAGATAGTGCACGGACCTCTGCGGTGCATTGTTATAAAAAAAAAGGAGTAACTAAACGCGGACAATAAGTACCCGAGTACCCGAGTATTTCTAACGAGTAACGAACTAACGACCGAATTTCTTCTTCTTCGAGAGACCTGCGCGCAGAGCCATGCCGAACCGCCGGTGCAAATTCTGCCTGGAAAATGTTCCTCCCATCGAGCGGGCAGATCATCAACGGGGGTGCGAAAAGAGGGAACTTCATGCCTAGCGCAACCAGAATTATTTCGATCTGGCTGCAAGGATGAGAAAGACGCTAGAGGCAAGAGACAATCAACAGGCCAATCATCGCGGATTTGGCCAGGGAACACCGCGCGACGTTGACATTGCTGCGGCGGCGGCATCGGATCCATCCATCATCGCGTTCGAAGATCTGATTTCGCAGTGCGTCGGGAGGCTTTGCAGTGCTGCTGACAAGATTGGTGGAATTGTTTTGGATGTCACCAAGGTTGTCAAGGATGCATTCTCTTCCCAGAAGGAGCTTCTCATCAAGATCAAAGAAACAAAGGTTTTCTTTTTTAATTAAATTTTCTTTCTGGAATTAACTCAAATTGGTGCGTTTTCCCTTGGTTTGGCAATGCTCGCTGCACTTAATCATTGTAAAGATCTTTGGTTGTGCTTGACATCATTTGTAAATCTGCATCAAATTTGAGATGTTTGAAGATGCATGCCTAATTTCCTTATACCTACATAGGTTTTTTTATTTAAAATATGATGAGATACTGAATGCTTATGATTTTTAGCCTAATAGGGAGTAGTAAACTTTGATCCCTTCCCCCTTGCAACCAAACTATCCTTGTTTTTGGGTACAAGTGGAAGATAAAAGTTCATGAAAAACTTAAGTAATGCTCCCGCTAGTAGAGGGATAATGCTTGTACTAATGCCACCAACCGTATTAAAAAGCCAACAATCAGAAATTTTCCATTGAAGTATGATCCTCATAAACAACAAAATATTCATTTTGAGTTTTGAAACTAATGGGCAAAACCATCAACAATCTGATTTGTCTTTGTAAAATTTTGCTAATTACAAGACCAGAGAGGGGATGCACTAGAACGGAAAGCCTCCATGGGTGATGTACCAGATGTTTGCCCGAAAAAAGTTCAACCGCAGTGGAGGAATCTGAAAATTCTGAACAAACAATGATGTGGTAAAACCAACAAGGTTTTGCCTCGTCAATGTCATGGAGGACATAGACCAAAGATAGCCTTTAGACAGTTGATTGATTAATGCTAAGAACTAATATGGAACTACTCATTGAGAAATGTTGAAAAGAGAGTGTTCACTTGATCAGGTTGAAGAAGGCAACCAAGCTATTCTATAAAACATTAATAATTTGTCTAGTTTAAGAAGATTTTGTCAACAAGTGATATAGACAATGTTGATATTGTGGGAATTATGTGGTTACCACCCGAAAGTGTAAATTTTACTCTACAATGTCTTCATTTTCAAGTGAATTATTAGTCCTCACCATTCTTTGAACTGTGTCGTTGTGCCAGATTAGAGTCATTAATGTATAGACTAGAGAGAATGGTGAGTTGTTTCTGCTATTTGTCTTGCCCTTTGTCCCTCACCTTCGTAGTTTATTCTGTAGAAACCTGACGTGAAGGGTCTCAGTGAGTTCTTGAAGCCTTTGAATGACGTAATTATGAAGGCATCATCAATGACAGAAGGACGGAGATCTGATTTCTTCAACCACTTGAAGGCTGCTGCTGATAGTTTAGCAGCACTGGCATGGATTGCTTACACAGGAAAAGATTGTGGTGGGATGAGTGTTCATCTCTTTCCATAGCATTTTTGTGTACTGCTCAGTTATTTAACCTACTGTTTTGTTAATAGGTATGAGCATGCCCATAGCCCATGTTGAAGAAAGCTGGCAGATGGCTGGGTTTTACAATAACAAGGTATACTGAGTTTTCTCTTACTATCATGGATCATCCGCATAATATTCCCATACTAAGTGAAGGAAGGTGTAAATTGTGACTTACTCCCTCCTTCCCAAATTAATTGGCACATTTTGACTTCATGGAGTTTAAGAAAAGTGTTGAAAAGCAAAAAATGTGGTTAAAAGTTGTTTAGAAAAAAAAATGTGGACCACGAAATTTTTAGTTTTTTAGGAAAGTAAATAAGTGTGACAATGCTTTTGGGATATACTAGAAAGGAAAGTGAGATGATTAATCTCAAACAGAGAGAGCATATGATTAGGAAAGTTGCAATAAAACTGCTGGTTATATCATGTTGGAAACCAAGGTGCTCCCGTGATGCTTTTTCATGCTTGCCATCTGTCCCAACATTTTTCTCATCACTAAATATTGAAACTACTTCATAGTGCTCCCGTGATGCTTTTTCATGTTTGCCATTTCTCACAACATTTTTCTCATCACTGAATATTGAAACTAGTTCAATTATTAATTTTGGGACCTCTTTATCGTGTTACATATGATAGATTCTTGTGGAGTACAGAAACAAAGATCCAAATCATGTTGAGTGGGCAAAAGCTTTGAAAGAGCTGTATTTACCTGGATTGAGAGAATATGTTAAAACTCACTATCCTCTGGGTCCTGTTTGGAATGCAACTGGGAGAACTTATGTATCTCCGCCGGAAAAAGTGCCCGGTACAACTCCGGCACCTCCAGCTCCTCCCTCAGCTTCACTTTTTAACACTGAATCCCCTAAGCCTTCATCGTCCCATCCAAAGAAAGGAATGGCTTCCGTTTTTGAAGAAATAAGTTCAGGGAAGCAAGTAACTTCTGGTAATTTTCCTTCTTGCTTTCCTCTTTAGAATTCATTTTATCATTTATTCTTAAGGAGATTCTGTTTCTAGGGTTGAGAAAGGTAACTGATGATATGAAAACAAAGAACCGAGCAGATAAAACTGGCATTGTTGGAGCTGGTGAAAAGGATAACCGTGCTAATTCACCCTCATTCTCTAAAGCAGGACCTCCAAAATTGGAGCTCCAAATGGGCCGCAAGTACGTACCAAATAATTTTCGTGTTTCCTTTTTTCCTATTTGATCCGTTGAATAACAAGGCTATGTTGTTGACAGATGGGTCGTGGAGAATCAAATTGGGAAGAAAAATTTAGTCATTGATGACTGCGATGCAAAGCAGTCAGTATACATCTTTGGCTGTAAAGATTCTGTTCTTCAGATCCAGGGTAACTCCTGCTTTCACTGGATATAACTTTCTCCCTGTCGTAACTTTTTGTCATGATAAACTACACGGTAGTATGTTTTGTTTAATGCGGTTTAAGTTGAGGAAATCCAACTTGTGTCCTTGGTTATACTTTGCAGGAAAAGTTAATAACATAACCATTGATAAATGCATTAAGATGGGAGTTGTATTCTTGGTAAGCGAGGATTTCTTTTTAGCGTAGATTCTCTCTGGATGGGTAAAATCAACAACTTCCTAACATTGTGACATACAAACTTGGGGAACAGGATGTTGTGGCAGCTTTTGAGATTGTCAATTGCAGTGGAGTAGAGGTGCAATGCCAGGTAATTTGTTTTATAATTTTATTTATGATATGGAAACTTGGAAGGAGCTTTTCAAATCAATTCATCTTGATTGCCTTTTCTTATAGGGTGTGGCACCGACAATCTTCGTGGATAATACATCTGGGTGCCAGTTATACCTTAGCAAGGACTCTTTGGAGGCTTCTGTCAACACATCCAAGTCCAGTGAGATCAATATTTTGGTGCCTAGTGCTGGACCTGATGCTGATTGGGTATGTGTATCCTTTGCTAGACCACACACTTGAGTACTTGAGATAACTGCTTCTCTTTATTAATACCCCTCCGTCTAAAAAAAACTCCTTATTTCCTTTGCATCACTTTCAACCACAAATTTTCACTTTCCTTGAACTTTGTGCCAAGACAAACCAAGAGCCTTTTTTTGGGATGGACGGAGTATATCCTAATAACTCCCCTTGACTATTTGACATATTTTCCCTCAGGTCAAACTCCTGTGAGGCCATCTCACAGTGAGACAACAATATTTATAATAAAAAAACACACCTTGGAACATAAAGTTAATACTTTTGTATTCCAGAACAAATAAAAAAGGTTTTTCTATTATTTTATGTTTGGTAGTATTTCATATCAACTAAAAAAGTACTAGTCTCATGCAAGTTTTTTTAAAGACTATCTTGCTAATGCGTAGGCAACATCATATACGATTATGATCTTTAATCAATTTGATTTTTGTGTGTGTGTGTGTAGGATGAACATGCTTTGCCTTACCAGTATGTGCACGTTTACAAGGATGGCCAAATCATAACGTCTCCGGCCACCCACTCTGGAGGTTAAAATAAAATGGTAAATGGCGAGTCCTCTCTTTCGGCATCTTACACTTTCCATTTTCTTTGAACCTACGTTTTCTTTGTTGGGTGTCCAATCTTTTTTCTTGTTGGGCAGTTTGATTTTATCACGATAAAGAAATAGTTCATTGTCATGTTGTCTCTGGTGAATGTAAGTACTGAATCTGTTGTTGTCTCTGGTGTCTCTAGCTACTCGATGATTTCGTGATACTGTATGCTTAGTTTCTTTACCTGCATTCCTCCAAACAATTGATGGATTCATCATTACTCTATCACTATATGGTACTAGTCTAGGCCATACTCTTTTATTGTTTGGTTCTTTGCTTGTAGAGTCTCCTGCACTGTTCTAGTATAGAAAAACACATGAACCTTCATATATGCTAAACAAGCATTTTTCTAAGTGTTGAAATAAGCATTGTGTGTGCATGTGTGTGTGTGTCTGAAGGTCATGTGGAGCTTAGGTCTACCATAGATGTATAGAACCTCTCCGTTTGCATATACGTACACCTTTCCTTATCATCCTCCTTTGACTCTTTCACTTCTTTCCATAGCTATGTTTTGCTTCTAATTCATGTTACATCACCACTTAATTTATTTATTTGCACAAGCTCATCAGTTAAAAAGTCATGAGTGCAAGTAGTAGTATAAACTGACATGTGAAATCTGCACTCCCTCCCTTGTTTTTTGTCCATTTTTACCCTTTTTTTGGAGGTCCTACTTTTGCCCAATCTCATATTTGAATTGTTCACAATCATGTTTACCTTATCTTATTTTATTTTTTTGAAACCATCCATTTTGTATTGTTCGCGTTCATATTTACTTTATCTTACTCTTTAATCATTTTTCTTTTACTTTACCTAATTTATCAAGTGTGTTGACTCCATTGAATATTTCATCCATGCCTTGAATAGATTTCGCTTGGTTGTATGCATTTTGAAGCTCAAAAGTTTCAAGACATGTTTTGTTTGGTTTGATGCAGAATGCTTCCCCTTAATACTGAGTCTCATGTATGTCATATTCCCCTAGTTTCTCTGTTTGCATTCTCCCAAACAAAAACTGATGGGGATTCATCATTACTCTATCTTCGACGATCTTCCATGTCTTGGTTTAGGCCATCCCAAGTTATATGCTTAGTGTCTGGGTTCCTTGCTTTTAGGTTCTTCGTCTGCACAGTTCCAATATACAAGAAGAATTTGTGTAGGATTGTACCATTTTAGGTATCACCACTTCCTTATCATCCTCCTCTGATCCTTCACTTCTTTCTTCAACTGTGCTTTGCTTTTAATGTTTTATCACTTTTGCGTTCGTTCATTTGACACATGCTCAAAACGTCATGACTACATAGTATTTGGAATTGACATGTGAAATCTGCCCCTCTGCCTTTTTTGTTGGTCTTATTTTTGTCCAATGTTATATTTGGTCATATTTGTATTGTTCACGTTCATATTTACCTACTTTATCTTATGGAGTATTAATTTGTATTGTTCACGTTCATGTTTATTTTATACTCCGTATTACTTTTTTAATATTAATTTGTATTGTTCACATTCATGTTTATTACTTTATCTTATTTTTCTTTACATCACTCGTGTCTCAAAAATAATGGCAAAGCGGAGGGGGAGGGGGAGGGGGGGGGGACTACAATGCCATGTCATCCCATATATGGAGAAAATAATATTTTTATTTTCTTTTACTTAACCTAAATTTTCATGTGCGTTGACTCCATCTCCATTGAATCTTTTATTCATGTCTTGAACGGATTTTGTTTCGTTATGTTTTGAAGCTCTCGTTCTCTTAACTTGCAAGGTCCATTATGTTTGATTTGGTTGAGTATCACTTTCTCTAAGGATATCCCACACCTCCTTGCTTGATTTGCACTTGTTTAAGTGGGATAACTCACCAAGAGCAAATGCACAATAAATGAAATAGTGCATTTTTCATTTGTTTTATAAGCTAGAGTAAGGACTCTTTTAGAAACAACCTATCTAGACCTCACTATACTATAAAAATAGGTGTGGGGTATGCGCATCAATACTTTATTTAAAAAGAAGTGAAGTCAACTTTGTGTTTTCTCGCCCAAGAGTGCTAGGCATTAGTTTTGGTAATTCTAAAGTTAAATTGGTAACTAATAAATGCTAATAATTATATTATATTTTATACAGAATTTGGTATTGGTAATATAATACCGAATTATTATATTCTATCAAAGGAAAATAGGCATTAAAACACGTATGTTATTTAATGTGGTGATTTAAGCAATATGGTAATATCAAACAATTGCTATTTTGAACTAATATTAACGGAATGAATTTTTTTAAATTAAGGTAATTTAAATTGTTTAGTAATAATAACGACACTGAATATCCGTATCTATACTTTTTTTAAATTCGTAGGTGTTCTAATTGTAAAAAGGTAAGTAATAATAAAATATTTAAAGTAATAATAAAATATTCAAACGAGTGTTGTAATTGTAAAAAGGTAAGTAATAATAAAAAATTCAAACATAATTACACTTACCGTTAATAAATCAATCCTTTTTTAACCAGTTTATACGAATGGTAATAATTATATTTAATTATATTTACTAATATATATGTAATAATATCTAATAACTTATTTCATTTAAAAATGGTAATTAAAAACGGTAATAAAAAATACGCATAGAGTAATAAAAATAGGTATAAAGTAATGAAAATAGGAAAATACGTATAGAGTAATGTACATTTTTAACACATACACAAAAATGGTAATAAAAAATTATTAATGGTAGAGATGTTGAACATTAATGTAGCAAAACAAATTTGGGTAGATTCTTCATACCATAACTTGCATAAACGAAATTGGAAATTAAAATATAAACAAAAAAGATAAATAAAAACATAATTTTGGGCAGATTCTTCATACAATGACTTGCATAAACAAAATTAAAAATTAAAATACGTATAGAGTAATAAAAATAGGAAAATACGTATAGAGTAATGTACATTTTTAACACGTATACAAAAAATGGTAATAAAAAATTATTAATGGTAGAGATGTTGAACATTAATGCAGCGAAACAAATTTGGGCAGATTCTTCATACCATAACTTGCATAAACGAAATTAGAAACAAAATTTTATGTATAGAGGAATATAGAGTAATGTACATTTTTAACACGTATACCAAAATGGTAATAAAAAAGGAACACCGAAATTCACAAATTCATGTAGTATAAATACGCTACCTTACCGGGCCAGAAAAGTAAACGAGTGTTCATGAAACGAGAGTTTTAATTAATCGGTGCTCCACCATCGTTTTTGTACGAACATGGGAATGATTACCGCCTTAAAAAATGTTCATGAAAAATTCGGATTATTGATGATGAAGCTAAGAGCGATTAGGGTTTACCATGACTCGAGGGCCGGAATCATTGGATATTGTTTTCCATGACTCAGAGGTTAGTTCTACATTGTTTTATATTTTACATATAATAAATTTTTAAACAAAAAATATAAATTTCATTATAGATTAACGTTTTATATTTGTTGTTAGGGCGATCAGATCCATGCTCAGATCAAAGATACTAATATACGCACATTCAAACAAGATTTGCAAGAAAATGCAGTTTACTTAATAATGAGGGTCAAGATTATACGCAATTTCCAAAGCACAAAAACTACCAATCACCCTTGCATGCTCCAATTTTTGGGAAGGACCAAGATTCAAAAACTATCGGAAAATGGATTTCCTAATTTTTTATTCTACTTTAAGAGTTTTGAAGATGTACTCAAAACAAAGTTTGCTGACCAAGTCTTTTTAGTTAGTAAGAGTCATTTACATTTAC
This sequence comes from Cuscuta australis, assembly GCA_003260385.1. NCBI lineage: Eukaryota > Viridiplantae > Streptophyta > Magnoliopsida > Solanales > Convolvulaceae > Cuscuta > Cuscuta australis. The sequence goes on along the minus strand of NQVE01000098.1, from coordinate 4,424,041 downwards.
ATAACTTAAATACTTACACATATGAAATACATTTCATATATTATGATTATGAAATTTATAAAATTACATTTTTCTGGATTTTCAGATATAATCAGGAAAGTAGTTAGTCGAGATTTTCTAATCCAATGAGTGAACAACAAACTTTCACAAGAAAAACAATTGTCTTTGGTGGAGATTTTCGTCAAATTTTGCCAGTTATTCCAAAAAGGAACGAGACAGGACATCGTTAACTCAACGATTAATTCTTCATACATTTGGGAAGACTGCACAGTATTGCGTTTGACGAAAAACATGCGGCTGCAATCAATGATTCATGATAGTGGTTATGATCAATTATTTGAATTCAGCAAATGGATTGAGAGTATTGGTGACGGGAACGCATGTGATGAACAAGACGGCTATGTTGAGGTGATAATTCCTGATGACATGTTACTTCCGTCTTCTGAAGATCCAATAGCCACTATAGTGAATTCAACTTATCCAGACTTTCAAAAAATAGCCAATGAACTGAGCTACTTGCAGGAGCGCACAATTTTGACTGCTACATTGGATGTCATTGATTCCATAAATGAATATATGACAGCGATGAATCCAAGCAACGAGTCTCGAACATACCTTAGTTCTGATAAAGTTGAGAACTCAGATTGCAGTTCAAGTTTTTTTGGTGACCTACACTCTCCCGAATTCTTAAATAAGATTTGTGCTTCTGGTATACCGAATCATGAATTAACTCTGAAGGTAAGCACGCCTATTATGTTGCTGAGAAATATTGACCATTCAATGAGTTTATGTAATGGTACACGGTTGATAGCAACCCGGTTGGCTAATCACTCAGTACAAGAAAAAAAATTATCAGGAAGCCACATGGGTGAAGAAGTTGTTATTCCAAGACTATCATTAACACCGTCCGATACAAGAATTCCTTTCAAGTTTCAAAGAATACAATTCCCTGTGGTTACTTCGTACGCAATGACGATTAACAAGAGCCAGGGACAATCTCTGAAACATGTTGGACTACTGTTACGGAAACTTGTGTTTAGTCATGGACAGCTCTATGTTGCAGTTTCAAGAGTAACTAATCGTAGTGGATTGAAGATTCTGATATGCAATGAAGACAATACTCCCACAAATTGTACAAATAATGTAGTCTATAAATAAGTCTTTCGAAATTTGTAAAACATTAATGTTCTGTACTTTAAACTAATATAATCTCTATATTCTATTGCATCTCATTTTTTATCATTGAAAAATGATCTGAATTTAATAACATAAAAATGATCCGTGCAACGCACGGGTGTGATACTAGTTTGTTTTCTAAAAGATGTTTATACAAATCATCATATACTTGCCTTTGGTCCGAGTTGAACTCGGCCATTACGCCTTCCTCACTCATATTGGCCACTTGAAACAATGCTCTCGGGTTAAATCCATGTGATATACTCCCTCCGTCTCATAAAACCTTTCTCCTTTCTTTTTTTATCCGTCCCACAAAACACTTCTCATTTCTATTAAAAAGTCACTTTTACCCCTTACTTTTTCATACTCTAACTATCACATCATACCTTTTTACTAATAATCTATCCATCAAATCATACTTTTACCCATCATATCAAAGGACATTTTTGAAAATTCAATACCAAAATACACTCTCTTTAAATCCCTCCTAAAAAGCAAAAGTCTCATGTTTCACGGGACGGAGGGAGTATTAAATAAAGTTTTTACGGAGTATTTAATAGGGAGAAAGTAATACACTAAATATGCACACATGGATACCCATGCGGTTAAGCAACTTTAAATTATTATGGAAGATACTTCAATGTTGAACTAGTTTTGTACTCTTTCTGTCCTGAATTATTTGTCACATTGCGCAATTTTAATTTATTTTATTTAAATATTGGCATAGAAATAAAAATTAAAATTTACATATTTAAAAATACATGAAAAAACCTTCAAAATAAAAAGTGATAAAAAATGGGATGTGTATTTATTCGAAGTGAGGCGATAGTTTTGGGACAGAGAGAGTTCTTTACTTGTTTTTATTTTTTTGACATTTGCCTACATTTTTCCAAGGCAAGAGAATAACAATAGCACTTATGTCATGTTTTCTGCAACTTATTCTTATTACTTATTCAAATTAGAATCACATCAAACCAGATCAGAAATAGTTTCAAATATAACTACAATTAAATCAGACAAGATCAAATTAAAATTTATTTCAATCATATCAAAATGAATTAAATCAGGTCAAAAAAACATTACTTTTAAAACAACAAAATCAAACAAGTTGGTATCCCAATGCCTTTTTTTTACTACGCCAACGAAAAGTGACCTTCAGATCAACAAAAATGGGACTCGCACAACTTTTATAGAAGGATGTTAGGCGTACTTCTGGAATATACACCACTCTCCCTATTATTACTCATTTTTATGTACGGAGTATTAATTAATAAAGGATTAGAAAGTTCCAAAGGAGCATATAAAACACACAAAATGTCCTATACTCCGTATTACTCAAACTAGGACAATTTTTAATTAAATACTCCACTTAAACATCTACTAGATTGTGACACTGCATCTTCATCACAATCTTCAATACTGAGTTCATGGACAATCTTATTAGATTTTTCTTGTTGTGGACTTTCAATTTTTTATTTGTTTATACCAATATACAATACAAATTGAAAGTAATTGAAGTTCAAAATTTGTTCAGTTTGATTCAAGAAAATGAAACTAAACAAATACACTGAGATTGGCGTAATAATTTGCAAAGTAACAAATGTCTAAATAGGATTTTGAATATTAATTTAACATGAATTGACAATCTCCAAGAGATGGGTGCATACATTATAGCAAAGTACACAATTTTAGAATGAAGGACCTTGTAATTCAATGAGACCGTTATGATTCTCTCAAGCAAGATGCCACACCCCACCCAAGCATGCACAAAGTTCACTTCATTAATTTTTAAATCACGTTTAATTCATAAACTCATATAGAACATTTTAAATTACAACTTTAAACATTTGTATAAAATTACTTTTTGCATGAAAATATAATTTTTATTTTTTATTTTTCTACTAAGTGTAGAATAAGGATTGCGGAGAGGTGTTTGGATGCTAGACAATGCTAGGGAATGGCAAAGATATTTTCTGTTGATTGGGTTGACCTAGGCATATCCAAATTGTGAAGAGAAATAATTAATGTTTTTTAAAAGTGTTTAGATTTTATGTTATGTGTGTAATAGAAAATAGAAATAAGTAAATACTCTCTCCACCCCATTTCATGTATGTGGTTTGAGTTGACACGAAGTACAAGGAAATCATTAATATTGTGGTTGAAAATCCTTTATCCTTTAATATAATATTTGAGGGTTGATAGCTTAGAATTTTGACAGGGGTTTGATTACACATCAGCTCCTTACACGCGTCCACTTATACGTAAAAATCGCAGGAAGCCTCCAGACGATTCTTCTCCTCTCTAGCCGCGTCCCAGAGCCAAAACTTTGCTATAATCTACTGATTCTTCACTGATTCTTCGTCTAAGGAAAGGAAATCTGCACCACGGGGTCATGCCGCTGATTCTTCGCTGATTATTCGTGTTAATTAGGAAATCTATGGCGTCAAGATCCACTTATTCATCGGTGTCAAATCGAAAATCAGGTTTGTTTCCAAGATTCGGATGTAATTCTTATTCAAATTTTGTATATACTTCTGAATCTAGGCTCTGGAATTTCCCAATTTTTTCCGGTAAAATCGTCAATTATGAGTCCTGGCTTTATTTAGTGTGGGATTACATACCTAATTTAGAACCCTATTATGCGTAATTACATTGGAGAAATCGAAAGTTACTTTTCTAAGAGTGATATTCTACACACACACACACACACACACACACACACACACACACACACACACACACATATATATATATATATTCTCCTCAAGAACAACCCACCACACCCCCTAAGCATATTTTTTTGAGATTCGTACTTCTTTTTTGGACCATACATGTCGAAGACCACCCATCCATTGTCTAAAATCACTCCAAGGAGTAGGTCTTCATATATGTTTGTAGATTTTTTCATGTTTATACCTACACTAATCCAGATTATCGTTATTTCAATTGTAATTGATTCCAATTATACCTCCATGTTTATATATGTGCTAATTCAGGCGTAGTTGTGCCCCAATCATAATGTTTAAATGTACCATGTTAATGAGATTAGAGCAGATTTTTGGAATCTTTATATGTGTTTGTTTCTGTTTTTCATTGAGGATTAGAAGTACATGTAAATGTTTAAATGTATCGTGTAATGTTTTTGTTTTTCATAGAAGATTAGAAGTTTAATGTAAATTTTTTTCATTGAGGATTAGAAGTAAATGACTAAAAGTACACGGCAGATTTTTGGAATCTTTTTCATGTATTTGTTTCTGTATCATGTTTTCATGCGTTTGTTTCTGTTTTTGGTATGTGCAAAACATGTGTGTTGAAAGGCTCAACCTTTTCATATCGCGTCATAGACATCAAAATGTCTTCATCCCTTTGAAAATAAAAATACACACACGATAGAGTTTAAAATTCAGATGTTCATACTTTTATTTGACAATTCTAATTTGATTTATTTAATTTATTGCATAATTTTTAATCTAAGGCATTCACAAGATTTTGATTCCTTTGCTTTACCTTCAGTGTGTGATTTCTCAACGGGTTTGGCTTCTCATTTATTTGAAATCATTTTTTCTAATATTGAACTTGCATCTAATGATTTTATAATTACATTTGGTGTGATATGCATATTTAGCATTCGTTCAATTATTGTTTATGTTAATCTTTCAGTGTTATGTCACCTTCCATGTGCTTTAAGTGTTCTTCCTTGATATTAATTACTCTTTATTTTATTCCCCCATTTTTTGTGTGTTAATATTAGAACAAGATTCATAGTTATATGTAATCTTATGGTTGCTAAACTCAATAATCATGAAGAAGTAAAGTAGTAAATATTAAGATCCTCCACTAACACTAGCTTTTGTTGGAATTTCACTTTCAAAATTCGAAAATTACTATAAGGGTGTAAGTGGATTAGAGTAGCTGCTCAAGAGATGAGTTCAAGTTAGAGATTTTTTAAAGCGGAAGGAAAATTAAAAGTAAAATTATGTCTGTTTCATATAAGAAAACAACAAAAAAAGTCTCTTCTTTAGAAGAAAACTATGGTGTGTAAAAAACTATTCTACGGATAAAACCAGTCTCTTTTCTTTATCTACGGAGATCCACAGCTATTCGGTCGATGCTCCCCCTATCAAAAACGCAAGAGAGTGCAAAACTCTTCATTTGGAATCTCCCGGTGCTATTCATTCTCAATTGCAGCCATTTTATTCAAAACTTTCCAATTTGGTAAATCTGGAACAATTAGAAATTGATTTTGTCAAATCGTGAGACTCCTTTAAATCAGTGTCAATGCTTTCTTTCAGATCGACACCAAGTACTCGAAGTTCTCCGGGTCATAAAAACATGAGCAACTCCTTGCCTCGGGCTTTCGGCTATCATCGATCCTTAGGTGTTTAGTTGCTCTTACATTGTAATGGTTTATTCAGTATTTTTTAAAAAGTTTCTGTTCATACCTTTGATAGTTTAGTACATACTGATATTTGTTGCTGTTTACTTTTGGATTAAATTCAAGAAGGGTTAATTTGATGTTTTAAGCGATTCAGGTTATATTTGACAAGCAAACCGGAAAAAAACAGAGGAATTGGGTTTGTGACAGTGTAGAGTGGCCGGAGGAAGTTGTAGCTGATGTTTAATAATTGAATATGTATGTGAACGTCTTTCACCTATAATATTCATTTTACGATACATAACACTTGATGATGGGAGTTTTCTTTTTGAGCATTTTGTTGAAAACAAGTAGTGGTTTCCAATATTGGTGTCATGGTTCTTGCTGATAGAAGGGTTGTTTGTATTGACGAGTTTGATAATATGAATGACCAAGATTGTGTGGCTATATATGAGGTTATGGAGCAACACACTGTAATAATTGCTAAATATAGAATGCATGCATCCTTGAATCTATGAGCCTTTGTTATTTCCTCAATTGGTTCATTATTTATTAACCAAAAACTTAATAGAGTTGTTCTTCCATGACCTAAAGTCCACATGTGAAACGGGGACCTTTTCCCCATGGGCTCACAAATGGATTAGTTATTTTTTTGTTTGTAAAAAGATATAATTTTTTATAATATCAATACACTAAAGTCTATAAAATAAATATGAATCTTAGGATCATGTAAGAATTTGCCAACTTCAATAAAGACTATACTCCCGTCCAAGGTTTAGAGTGGATCAAAATGCCTTGAGGTGGGGAATGAGGCGCAAGCCTCATTTCGGTTTGAAAGAATTACACTAAAATAAGCACTGTGAGATAAAATAAAATACATAATCCATTTTTAAGCCAAAATGTCAAATAAGTGATAAATTCATACATGACATATGATGATTAACTCCGCTAATAATTTAATATATTATAAATTAGGCAAATTTTATAGTAGACCTAAGGTCCACCATGGACTTATATATGAACAATATAAACTTCTCCTTAATACTAAAATAAGTATCTTTTTTTCTAATTAAAAAATGATATTTTTATGTGAAATTATTCACAAAAATGATATGCATCCAAGGTGCACCAAAGAAGTACTCTATAAATTAATTTATAAACTGCAGAAAAAAATTCAGTCTTGAAATATTGATGTAACATTTTTTTAAAAAAAGATACTCAAATTCACAAATTAGAATTGATAGAATAAATTAAAATTGGTAAAAAAGTTGTATCTTATATATAAAAATGGTAGAAAAGTTGTCCTCCGTATTTTATTTAACAAAACTTTTACTTTGTGAAATAAAATTAGATTCAGGTTGTGTTTGGTTGGGGGTAAAATATTTTCTTTGAAAAATATTTTCCAAAGAAAAATAATTCTAAGGAAAATTATTCTTCAATCATATAATCCATTATTTTGTAGGAAATATTTTCCTTCAACTAATGTCACCAAACACATGAAAATTGAATCAAAATTTTCCTAGAAAATATTTTACACCCAACCAAACACACTTTTAGTAAGTTTTATTTGTATTTGTGCTCTTAAACCTAATCTACAAAACTTGCGTATTATATACAAAACTATATGGTAAGAATTATACTTTTTTGACTAAAATTTATAAAAGTAAACTTAATGAAATAAAAAATGAACATTTACTCCTATTTAAGAACGTTTCTTAATTAACTATTTAAAAGTCATCTATTTCCTTGAAATAACACAGATAATATACTGAGATTTTTATGTCATCTAATAAAACAATATAAATATTAATATGTTTTGAACAATTTTCAAACATTTTTTTGGTAGGCATAAGTTTTTCTCTAATAAAAATTTCTGTAATTTGTTAGGAAGGAAATTTTCTAGAAATAAAACGTTGTAAATGTCTGAATAAAAAACGAATGTGCATAATATGAAACAATTTTAAAATATTTTAGATAGCATGATTAGCTTTTTACACACAATCCGCACCAAATCTCTATTATAGAGCTCCATTCTGTAAGATTTAGGGGAGGGGATGGAGGACGGGGTGAAGAGAGTTCCTTGATTTGTTCGTAGAATCAGAAAACCCGAAGAATTAGAAAGAACATGAACACTCATCCAAAGAAAACGTAAATTATTTTCCCCTCTTGGAGAATTTTTTTTCCTTAAAAACTGATTTCATACTACTTATATAGAGCTTGTTTGGGAGTGATTAAATTCTGGATAAAGTGATTTCCACAAAAGCTGAAAGCAAAACCACCTCATACATGCTTCTCCAAAATGGTGTTGTGTATAAAATAGTGGTGGTGAAAAGCAGAATCTGACATGCCAAACAGAATAAAATCACTTCCACTCAAAGCAGAAGCTAAATTATTAAAAACAGCGCACTACCAAACACCCTCATAACCAAACATAAAAAATTAGATTTTGAAGTTTTTGGAAAAATTATTTCTCTCTCAACCAAATAATCTCTAAAAGTTACAATCCAACAGAATAGTATTTTATAAAAATTGTAGGATAAAACAAAATTTTGTTCAACGGGTCAGAGTACTAGTAAAAGAATATGAAGCACACTTATTACCTAAAGAAGGAAAAGGACTGATAGGAACCAAATGGAGTGAGTAAATACATCGAGTTTGAAAAATATAAAAGTAAATAAATTTGTTTTCCCTCAATCCTTTTTCTTTCAAGTTCCCGATATAAAATGTTTATTCCAAACCATTTTCCATAAAGATCCTTATGAGTTGTAACTGTAATTTGTTTCATCAGATAAAAAAAATATTGGCTTCCCATTATTCAAATCAATGATATATAGAAAATATAATCAGTATGCATAGATATGAACAAAAAATTGTGACACAATAATATGCTTGAGTGGAGAGATTTTACATGATACTAACAAAACAAAGCAAAATACTGACCAGGCCGGCAAACAACATCATCTGTATTGCATCTACCTCATTCTCAGTTTTATAAATATCGCCACGCGCAACATTAACCTGCTCCACAACAGAGCATAGACATGGTCACATGAGGTTGAGTAACTCATGTGAGAAATTACAATTGAAAAAAAACAATAAATCACTGTGAATTTACCTTATTTCTAGTTTATTTCTATTCCACTCTACATTCTAAGTTCTGTTTGAAAAACCACTTCATAATTAATCTAAATAAAGTGCCGCCACAAAGTGATGATAAGCTGCATCCTGATTTCTGAACTTGGTGACAGATTCCATAGATAAATGCGTAAATGAACACCGTACATTAGATGCTTTCGAAGAAAGATGAGAGAGAGAGAGAGAGTGTGTGTGTGTGTGTCTATATATATATATATATATATATATATATATATATATATATATATATATATATATATATATATATATATATATATATATATATTATATATATATATATATATATATATATATATATATATATATATATATATATATATGATCACCATCTCATGGGAAAATATAAGAATTTGAACCCTAGAAAGAGTGAGCAGTGGTCTTGGGGTGGAAAACTTATAGAACTGGAATAAGGCTTCAATTATTAAAACACACGTGTGTCCTTAGCCTAAAAAAGATAACTTACGCGTGAAATGGATACATACTCATCACATGAAAGGTGAATCCATATGGGATTTTTTTATTAATTAAAGAAGACAGTTGTTGGTGCTTCAAAAGAATAACTAGTATCACACAAGAAGCAAAATCTTGGACTCTGCAGCGAATGGTTCTGCAAAAAAATGGTAAATCAAGTGAAACACCCCAAAGTTCAATGTAGAATCATGATGGCTTTGGGATGAAGGTGTATTACCAACACGGCTTAATCCAACAAGAGTTGGGGTACCATCTTGTACCATAAAGATGGGATGATGAATCTTGTTGGCTTCCAGAGAAATGCCATTTGCCCGTCTCCATGGAGAAGTAAACAATATCAGTACCACGGAGCAATGGGAAATAAATTCTGTTTCCACCACTCAAAGAAGGCATGGCAGAGGAAGAAGTTGGGTTGAGATACAAGTCGTAACCTCCCAGATTGCTCACCTTTTCCCATGCCTGATGATTATTATTCAGCTTGTAAACATAAACCCATTTTCCTGCACGACCAAGAAATACTGAAATCAACTCCCCACCACACTCCACCAAGAAGTTGTGAGAAAAAAACTTCAGGTCAGCTGGCCTTTGTGGCTTCTCAAGAACTTCCCACCTAATGCTTACTAGTTGCAGATCTATTTCAAGATATCCGAGTCGTCCCATCTTATCCAAGTAATAGAAAGCGTCATTAAACAAGACCGGACTAGTCTGCATTGCTGCATCAAAATTCTTTTCACTCGTCAGTTCATCCCTAGACCAATCTTTGCCAGGTTCAAAATTGATTGATACAAAAACATGGATTCCATCACAGAAATCAATACAAATAGGGTGCATGGAACCTGGTGGCTTTCCAACAAAAAACAAACAATCTTCTATTCTTGTATGACTGTAATTGTAAGTGATGATGTCTCTCTTGAACGGATTGTAAAGATTAACACCCGACCCGCTTTTAGACAATAAAACCCATCCCTCATTACAATAGCGAATGATATGACTTCCAAAGGAGTCTGGCATTCTCATAAAGTAATAATTGTTACCATTGCAATTTACGCTTGGATCCAAGAATTTGTAAACGCTCTCGTGCCTGTCAGGAAACATGAGCAACGGAGAAGTGAAACAATCATTTTTTTCAACTCCAGACAATGCTATTCTCCAATTTATTGGAGGACAAACGGATTGGGATATCTTACTAGTGGCCCGAAAATTCATGTAATCAATGGCTATGAGATGCTTGGAAAAATGTTCCAACAAATCATAAGGAAGGTCGCACAATTGTATGCAACCATCTGTTTTTTCACTCAACTCCATTTTTGATATGACAATGCTTCTTCTTCTTTGATTGTTGATGTTGCAATCATGGTTGATGTGTTCACTTTTTTGCCTAAAGAAAATACCATGTGTTAGAATAGATACAAGTTGCAGTTCCAAAATACACCCTTCATCCCATAAGTTATGTAAAACTTTCAAAATCGGGCGTCTTAAAACTAAAGTCACACTTCCTTTTTTTTTAAATAACCTAACCTATCTTTTCAATCACTTTTACACGCTCTCTCTCTCTCTCTTGAAACCTACTCATCCCTACGACCCTGCTCTTTTCAATCAATTAACCTACTCTTTCCTACCCTTTTCAATCACTTTTACACTTATTCTCCTATTTCAACCACATCACGTCAAATTTGACTTTATCTCCGTGTTTTTCATTTGTGACTATGCTTATGAGACAGAGGGAGTATACAACAATCAAATTTTTTTTCACTAATCACACACTCTCACTTCATCATGATCTATACGTAAAGAAACAATATAGTATCTTGTTAGATTCATGATTCATCTCGATATCAACTTCAATAATATTAATATACATCATTTCATTTGTGTATTAGAAAGGAGGATAAGCTTTTAGCTTTACTTATTATGTATTCCGTATAAAGAGCGTTTGTAAACTCTGTGATTTTGAGCATTTAGTTCAAAATAAGCAAAGAAAACTAAAATCAAGAATAATAGGGCACAGAAGTGGTAGTAGTACAAAGCTAAAAGCACCATGAGTTCTTCTTGTTTCGAGGTTCAAGCTTTAAGCATGCATGAAAGCATTTTATATTACCAAAAGTATAAGCCTTTGCAAAGACACCCCACCCCAAAGGAAAAAAGAGTTGAAGTAAGTACTGAGTAATATAAATCTTGAAAGAAAATCTTAGCCAAACATCATTTTCATCTTAAAATATATATATATAGATATATAAAGGAATGAATTAGTGAACTCACTTGATGGAGAGGGTGAGTTGGGGCATCATCCAAATAGGAGGAGAAGGCCAAGGGGTGGGGATAGCCGGACGGGGCGAAGACATCACGACACTGCCATCTTCCATGTTATAACAGTATAAACGATGATCTTTTCTCCTTGTAAAATATATACGGTCCCCTGATCCTGAAGTTGGGCAAGAAAAGCAGTAGTTCTCGCCAATGAAAAAAGTCGCGTCCTTGATGCTTTTCATCCTCTCCCAAGCCATAGTATCAAAATTCATTCGGTAGACCTCAAACACTAGAGCTCCAGATGAAAAATGTATTAAAAAGAGTTCCCCGCAGGATTCCAACATATAGACATTGATGTAAGGAGTGAAGCAACCAGAGCTCATGTCAGCAGGCCCGTTCACCGTACGCAGAACGAGCCCAAACTCAGCCGCTCCCTCTTCAACTATCTCGATCGACATCATCGAGTAGCAGAAGCCGTCAAGCCAATCCGCACCGAGCTGGGCATATACTTTGCCACCAAAGCCAACAGCCCTCCTGAAAAACAGGGGACTTCCGTTTTCTCTAGCTATTGTATGCAACTCCTCTACAAAAAAAGGTTCCAAATACTTCCCATAGCTTATTTCACTCCACTTTGTTTCTCCAACCCCACACAACATTATGGAGGGCAATTCTTCGAAGAATATTAACAGGGTCAAATTACCTCCCGGAGGTAGTAGTAGGAGGACACAACTGTCGATCTTGTGATTCCATAGGTGATGCAGATCAGGCAGGATTAGGGTATTGTCGAATGTGGTCGAGTTGCACAGAGACAGGGATTTGGCGTTGTAATCGTACAAAACAAGGCGGCCGTGAGCACAAGAAAGAACCTTTTTGTCGCGCAAGACTGGAATGCTCTTGATGTGTGTCTTGACCGGCGAGGGTCCTGTTATGTCGTAACAGAAAGACTGCTTTTTGTAACCTTTGCCGTGGTAATACACCAGCCAAGGGCACCGGCGGCCCGGCGGCGGTGGTTGTGACGCCGCTACTTCTCGGTTCCCAGGAATTGTCATGTCTTCCGTTCCTAGTAGAGAAGAGCTACTGGACTCCGTTTGCTCTGCTCCTCCCTCGTCCTCTGTGGTATTTGTTGCCGCCGGCTGTCGTAAAAGACGACCTCGGAATCGAATCGGTGACACTGTGACAGATCTGGAGTGCTGAACAAGGGAGCGCCTGATGGAATCAATTTATCTTGAAGGCTTGTATCCGATTTGCAGAAGAACCATCGCCGGCGAGGAAGGAGATCGAGAAGAACCAGCGCCCACGGGGGAGAAGAAGATTTTCGAAGAAGGAGATTTGCGACAGACTCTTATACCTGCGACTGACTTTGGTTGGATTTCAAAACAAATTTTTTATTCATACTTCAAACCAAAAATCCATTCGAATAGCAAAGTCCTATTCCAAAAAAAACACGAACGTCATATTTTGATACTTTTTTTTATATTTTAGTCCTATTTGGGATGATTTCTAAATTAAATACACCCCCTTAGAATATTAGTAGGAAAGAGTTAATAATGTCAATCCTATCGGGTTTGGATTTGGTCATTTCGAATTCTAATTAATTCAAATTCGGATTGAAAACTGCATTCATGACCCAATATAATCGGGTTTCGGTCGATCCAACGGATTATGATCTTCATTTTTAAATTATAAGTAATTTTTAGATATATAAGTCAATATTACGAATTAAAATACTAATCTGCGGAAATTTTAGAAAAAGTAAGATAATTATGTAATTTCATTAAAATTCTATTTAAAAATATAAATTTATATATTAAAAATGAATAGTAAGAAAAGAAATATAATTATAATTTTATTTTTATAACATTATATTTCATATTAATGTATAAAATTTTGAAAACCCTTACATTACCGAGTCGGTGAAGTCGAGTTCGGGTTCGGTCGGGTTGACCTATTGTTTAGTAGGTCATTTTGGGTTCGTCAACAAAACCTATGTTCAAAACTCACTATTTTAGTATTGAGCTTCTGGTAAAAAACAAGTCGGGTCATTTTTTATTTAGTCTAGTTATTTTTACTAAAATCAAATTAGATTAGATTCAATCAGGTCATATCAAAACCAATCAAATAATATCTTTTTAGATCAATTTTATTAAATCCAAAAAATGTTGAAAAACAGTACTAATATTTTTGTCTATTATTAGATAATATTTAGTGTATAATTAATCAGTATTACATTATGTAATGTTGTTTGTCATTTACAAATAATTAGAATTAAATATTATATACAATTAAGCAATAATAATAATGTTACATATGATTAAATAATACATGATATAATTATTATATAAGTAATTACAATACTCTATTTGCTACTAAATTATTATTATTTATTGAAAAATGTATAAAATTACATCTCTTTTAAATAATTTTACTTATAAAATTATATAAACAAAGAGTACAATTAACCTTAACCATAGTTTTATAAACAGGATCGGATAAGCCGACTCGGACCGTGAGCCGCCGAACTGGTGGTCCAACCGGTCCGGTCCAGTCCTGGACCATAATCTACTTCAAATCAGTCTGACCGGTTTAAACCGGTAAGAACCGGTCCAAATCGGTTTGAACCAGCAAAACCGGTCCGAACCGGTTAAATTCGTTTTTAATGGGAGGGAATATATTGGTACTAGTTGCAAATCTATTTCAAGATATCCGAGTTGTCCCGTCTTATCCAAGTAATAGAAAGCGTCTTTAAACAAGACTGGACTAGTCTGCATTGCTCCATCAAAATTCTTTTCGCTTGTCAGTTCATCCCTGGACCAATCTTCAACAGGTTCAAAATTGATTGATACAAAAACATGGATTCCATCACAAAAATCAATACAAATAGGTGTGTGGAACCTGGTGGCTTTCCAACAAAAAATAGACAATCTTCTATTCTTGTATGACTCTAAGTGTAAGTGATGATGTCTCTCTTGAAGGATTGTAAAGATCGTTCTGTGAACCCGTCGTCAACAACTTAACGGTGGCCCAAAATTCGCAAAGTTCAGTAAAGTTTTGATTATTATACATTACAATGAAATGTTGGATTATTTTTGAAAGGCAGAGTAAAATTGGGATTATTTTGAATAATTTTTCCTAATGATAATAATAAAACATTTTACCTGCAAAAGTTGAGAAGATTGGATTCGATCTTCTCGTCACCATCAACATTAATACGTGCATCCATCTTTTCATCAACGTACTGATTAATCTGCGCAGTACTTATAGATGAATTAGCTATGTAAATAGTATATAGCTCAATATGAAGATATAGATTGAAAGCATTACTCACTTGTTGATGATCAAAAGTTTTTGTTAAAAGGTTGAACTGTTCATCATCAAACCTATTTGAGCTTTGAAAGAACTACACAAATGAAAACCAAAAATATTGGTAAATGCAGCTTGTGGATTATGTGGGATGGGGTGGGTGGGGTGGAGATAAAATTACCTTGTGGGTTATCTCATATAGGCATTTTTCTCGATTTTTTCACACTCATCCTTATCCATCATTAATGCAGTTTCGTTTTTCCAGAACTGTGCCTCTTGTTCTGCTTCAAAAACGCTCCTCTGTAGCTCCTTTAGCAAACAAAATTATAACTCAGTTTTACAGCATTATTTTTTAATCACAAAATTTCAATAACTGAAGAGTGTGAGGTTGAGTTTAAAAACGCTTCTCCCATCCCAATTCTATGGTCATTGAAATTTTGTGATTAAAAAATAATGTTGTAAAATTGAGTTATAATTTTGTTTGCTAAAGGAGCTATAGAGGAGCGTTTTTGAAGCAGAGGCACAGTTCTGGAAAAACGAAATTGCATTAATGATGGATAAGGTTGAGTGTGAAAAAATGCCTATATGAGATAATCCACAAGGTAATTTTCTCTCCACCCCACCCACCCCCATCCCACATAATCCACAAGCTGCATTTACCAATATTTTTTGTTTTCATTTGTGTAGTTCTTTCAAAGCTCAAATAGGTTTGATGAAACACTTCAACCTTTTAACAAAAAATTTTGATCATCAGCAAGTGAGTAATGATTTCAATCTATATCTTCATATTGAGCTCTATACATTTATTTACGTAGCTAATTCATCTATAACTACTGCGCAGATTAATCAATACTTTGATAAAAAGATGGATGCACGTATTAATGTTGATGGTGACGAGAAGATCGAATCCAATCTTCTCAACTTTTGCAGGTAATACGTTTTATTATTATCATTAGGAAAAATTAATCAAAATAATCCCAATTTTACTTTGTCTTTCAAAAATAATCCCACATTTCAATGTAATGTATAATAATCACAACTTTACTGAACTTTCCGGGTTTTGGGCCGCCGTTAAGTTGTTGACGGCGGGTTTACAGAGCGATCTGTTCTTGCCCAGCTCCAGATGAAAAATGTATTAAGAAGAGTTCCCCGCAGGATTCCAACATATAGATATTGATGTAAGGAGTGAAGCAACCACAGCTCATGTCAGCAGGCCCGTTCACCGTAGGCAGAACGAGCCCAAACTCTGCCGCTCCCTCTTCTTCCTCTTTAACTATCTCGATCAACATCATTGAGTAGCATAAGCCATCAAGCCAATCCGCACCGAGATGGGCACATACTTTGCCACCAAAGCCAACAGCCCTCCTGAAAACCAGGGGACTTCCATTTTCTTTAGCTATTGTATGCAACTCCTCTAGAAAAAAAGGTTCCAAATACTTCCCATAGCTAATTTTTCCTAATGATAATAATATTTCCAAGAATATTAACAGGGTCAAATTACCTCCCGTAGTTAGTAGTAGGAGGACACAATTGTCGATCTTGTGATTCCAAAGGTGATGCAAATCAGGCAGGATTAGGGTATTGTCAAATGTGGTCGAGTTACACAGAGACAGGGATTTGGCGTTGTAATCGTACAAAACAAGGCGGCCGTGAGCACAAGAAAGAACCTTTTTGTCGCGCAAGACTGGAATGCTCTGGATGTGTGTCTTGACCGGCGAGGGTCCTGCTATGTCGTAACTGCTTTCTGTAACCTTTGTCGTGATAATACACTAGCTAAGGGCACCGGCCCGGCGGCGGTGGTTGTGACGCCGCTACTTCTTCTAGGTTCCCCGGAATTGTCATGTCTTCCATTCCTATTCCAAATTTCAAATACTCCTTGGTGTGTTGTACTCTAGTAGAGAAGAGCAAAGGACAAGATGTTGTCGAATTGGAAAAACACCACTCTTATAAATATGATTACGAAAACATTTTTTTATGTTTTTTTCTAATTTTTATTAAAATCAAATTAGACTAGGTCAGATCAGATCGAATTAGATTAGATCCAATCAGATTAGATCTAATCAAGAATTATTATTATTATTATTATTTGATTTTCATATACGGGGTATATTTTAGTGTAACTGAAATAACTATTATATCTATGGTGTTATATTAATCATAAAAAAAGTTTCGTTGTACAAAGCACATGCTGATATTTTATAAGGATGAGATATTTTAATAAAAATGTTATCTCTTATCTCTATTGATTACTAAATTTAATTACCTTTTATGTATATATGAATTAAATATTTATTCTAATGTATTTATAAAATAATTATTAAAATATTAAATGAATACTCTTATTTCATAAAAAAATAATCATAAAATAAAAAATATTATTACATTATAATATGAATGATTATTCTAATATATGAATTAGCTAATTTTATTTCATTAAAAAATAATCATAAAATTAAAAATATTGATTATATTATAATACGGAGTATGAATTATCATTACAATTTTCAAATGTTACTATAAGGGTCCGTTTGGTATAAGGAATTGGTGAAATTGGATTTGAATTGGAATAGAAATTCCATGGGATTCAATTCCATAGAACTGAATTCTGTCAATTTCAATTCATTTTTTGCACTATCAATTCCAAATTCACATAATTTTTGTGCTACCAAACACTAGAATTGGAATTGAAGTCCCCAATTCCAATTCCATAGTTTGAATTCCATGTACCAAGCGGAACCTAAAGTCAAATCAAATTATTGATTTGAATTTTAAATCAAATCATAATTAATCAGATTCAGACTAGATCAGATCAAATCAAATCAGATCAAACCAGACTAGATCAGATCAGATCAGAACTACAAAAAATCAGATCAGATCAGACAAAACAAGTTGAATGGAATGGAGCCTTAGTTATGTGGAACTTATTCTTTCTCCTTATTAGTTATTTTTAGAACTCGCAAATATATCAATCAGCTTGGGTTTGAGTTTGGTTATTTCGGATTCGTGTTACTTTAGGTCCGGGTGAGTTCAGGTTTAGGTTGAGAACTGCATGTTCATGACCCAACATTATGTTGGAATTGGTTAAGGAAGAACACTGTGAAGTAGTGTTAAAGAAGAACGCGATAGTATAACGAATCGCGTACGAAACACTTTCAGATCAAAGTTATTTCGGGGTATACGAAATACTTCAATTGGATAAGACGTTAATCAACAACAAGCACTCGGAATCACGTCATTCAATCCATACCACGAGACTCTATTTTATAGAGTCGAAAATTTTCATGATCGGACATAAACATTCTCGTACGTTTGCGCGGGGAAAAAGAAAGGTGTGAGTTTGAACGAAGAGTCTCTTGTAGTTTTAGGGTGTATTTCGACGTTTATCCACTAGTTCGAGTCCTTTACTGTTTTGGACTCCGGTCATGAAAATCTTAAAAATTTTCATAAAGAAACAACGTCCGAAATAAGGCTCTGCCCCTTGGACCCCGCTACCCGAGGACTACCGCCCCCGGACCCCCGATATCCCAAGGGGTTCTGCCCTCGGACCCCCGTAGTGAAATTGTAATATCGTTGAACGAGCTCGCACTCCGCGCCTCCTAACTCGTTTGACAACGTCTATTTAAATTCTTGTCCGATCTATGTAAATCTAATTACACAAAATAAACCGATGACTCTAAAATCACCAACACATTATTGGGTTCAGATCGGTCGAACGATTTATAACCTTCAATTTTTAAATTTTTTAAGTAATTTTGATATATATATATATATATATATATATATATATATATATATATATATATATATATATATATATATATATATATATATAATATATATATATATATATATATATATATATATATATATATATATATATATATATATTATATATATATATATATATTATATATATATATATAATATATATATATATAATATCAATATTATGAATAAAACACTAAATATGCAAAAATTTTAGAAAAAATAACATAATTATGCGATATCATTAAAATTTTATTTAAAAATATTAATTCATACGTTAAAATTTTATTTTAAAATATTAATTCATACATTAAAAATGAGTAGTAAGATAAGAAATATAATTATAATCTTATTTTTATAACATTATATTTCATTTTAATGTATATAGTTTTGAAAACTCTTACATTAGCGAGCCAGTCAAGTCGGATTCGGGTTTGGCCGGAGTTTGACCCATTTTTAGCGTGTCATTTTGGGTTCGTCAATGAATTTTTTTTTCAAAACTTAGTATTTTCGGGTCGAGTTTCGAGTAAAAAAAAACGGGTCATTTTTTGTTTAGTCTAGTTATTCTTATTAAAATGAGATTAAATTAGATTCAATCAGGTCATATGAGAACGAATCAAATAATATCTTTTTAGATTAATTTAATTAAATCGAAAAAGACATTGAAAAACAATACTAATAGTTTTTCTATTATTACATAATAATTCGTGCATAATTAATGTGTATTACATTATGTAATGTTGTTTGTAGTTTACAAATTATTACAATTAAATTGTTATATGCAATAACGCAATAATAATAATAATAATAATAATGTTACATATGACATGATATTATTAATATATAAGTAATTATAATACTTTATTTGTTACTAAATTACTATTCTTTTTTGAAAAAAGTATAAAATTACATCTCTTTTAAATATTTACATCTATCGACTCCATAAAACATTCAAAACTAGAACAAGCTTATGTACCCAACAAAGATAATATTTTCAATTTTAATTTCTTCAAAAACAAATATGAATGTGTTAGGTGATGGATCGGGTGACGAGTGAGAATGTGAGAAACATCTCCACCCGCATCCGATCCAACTCATCATTAGTCCATCCATCACCCTTTTCTTTTCAAATTTTTATTCAAGAGAGCGGTTGGGGTGAAACGAATATCCATCGGGTCGCGTAGGAATCATTCCTACCTTGGGTACCAAAGTGAAAAGAACCGCGCTGCAAGAATAAAAACTCTCTCTAATAATAATAATAAGGAAAAATTATTGAGAATAATTTCAACTTTACTCGATCTTTTTAAAATAACCCCGATTTTCACTTTGATGGATAATAATCCCAACTTTACTGCAATTTGTGAGATTTGGGTCACCATTAAGCTACTAACGGTTGGTTAACGAAAATATCCTGTTTCGCGCAACAAAACGAAAGTTGTGATTATTTTTTGATGATTATTTTTTGAAATTTTCCCTTAAAATTTTAAAATAACTTTCCACATCCATCAATTCTTTTTAAAGATTAATCTTACTTAAAAAAAGATATAAAAATAATGAAGATGAGAAAAACAATTAAAATCATTAAAGCTAAAAAAAATACGTAGCGGTGGGTTTTAATGTTTTTGGCACTATACGAACGTATTATTAATGTATTATTTCCTCACCCTGGTCAGAAATAAAAACAAAAATAAAAAAATTATTTTTGATTTTATTAAAACCCTAAAAAATGGAAAGAAAAATAAAAAAAATATTTCCATACTTCAACATAATTTCATTTTAGTTTTTTTAATAAGAAAAATAATTTTTTTTCTTTTGGTTTCTAATTCTTTTTAAAGATTAATCTTACTTAAAAAAAGATATAAAAACAATGAAAATGAGAAAAATAATTAACATCATTAAAAGTAAAATAATACGTAGTGGTGAGTTTTAATGTTTTTGGCACTATACGAACGTATTGTAAATGTATTATTTCCTCACGTTGCTAAGAAATAAAAACAAAAACAAAAAAATAAATAAAAAAATTATTTTTGGTTTTATTAAACCCTAAAAAATGGAAAGAAAAATAAAAAATAAAAAATATTTTCATACTTCAACATACTTTCATTTTAGTTACTTTTTAATAAGAAAAATAATTTTATTCTTTTGGTTTTTAATTAGAAATTACTGGAGTAATTTTTTTTCATGCTTTACTAGTAGGAGGATGTAATATATTAATGCTCCGTATAGTGCCTAAGATGTTAGAACCTATCGCTCCGTTTATTTTTAGTTTTATTTCTAATCAATTGAGGTTAATTTTAAAGTAAATTTCATAATTGGTCCTTTATAATAGGGGGTTTCCCTATTTAGTCCTCTATTATCAAATATTATCTTAGTGGTCCTTCTTTTATGGGTATCTTTCCACAAATAGTCCTTTTTTATTTTCTATCATGTTGGTGTTAATTTGAGGGCTAAAAGTGTAATTTCACAATGATAATATATCTTTTTTGTCATACACAATTTCAAAGGTTGTTCCGTTTGCATCGTTTGTGAATTATAGTTACTTTCTACTACAACCTTAGTCTACAAATGTAGTCTTTCGCTGGAATCCTAGCCCACAATCATAGTCATTATTTTTGTGTTATCCGCTTAACCAATATCAGAACACGTTACTAGACATAATGTTGATGTCAAATTATACTTTTAGCCTTTAAATTAACACCAACATGGCAGAAGATAAAAAAAGGACCATTTGTGGAAAGGCTCCCTTAAAAAAGGACTACGGGGGTAATATTTGACAACAAAGGACTAAATATAGAAACCCCTGTTAATTTTATTGATTATCTTTTTATTTCATTAATTTGTATGGATTCTGATACAGCACAAGGGAGAGCCACGCCCTAAAAGCTACTCTCTCTGTCCTAAAACTGTCTTCCCACTTCCCTTTTTCTTCGTCCTAAAACTACCTTCCCATTAGAAAAAAAAATGACAAATGACATTAATACCCTCATGTACTTACAGCAATTATCTTCTAACTCTATATTTTGAATGATTGCAAAAAAAATTCAAAAAATCTCTTTTAAGGAGGGTAAAATTTGAAGTCAAAGCAAAAAATTAAAAATGGGGAAAAGTCAAACTGGGAAGAAAGATTTAGGACGGAGGGAGTAGTTGTTAAGGTGGGAGAACCCTTGTAACGCCACAAAATATGGCCTAAAATTTATTATAAAACAAAAGTAATTTTTGTCCAATAAAAAATATTTATACGTTTGACCTAAAAATAAATGGATTTTCAAAATAATGACTTTTTGTTAAAAAGTTAATTTATGGATATGTCTCGAAGAGACGAATCCAACGGTACATTTTATAAACCAATCTGATTTATAGATTTCAAGTTATGTCAATTTTAAATAGTAAAATTTGCAACTTTGACCCACAAAATAAACTAAATTCAAAAGTGATTTCATCAGATTAGAAATCATAATTTTGACACTTGACAACATCATATTTATCATTTGGATTTAATTCATATATTTTTATCTCATTCATATTATTAAATTAATTTATAACGGAGACAGACTTGAACACTGAGAAAAATAAAAGTTCTTAGAAAAATATTTTGATTACGTCAAAATTCTAGTTTTGACAGTCTAATTCTAAAAATATAATCCGTTTTCAATTCGGAGCAGTTTGGGCGAAAAAAGCGCGTACCGTTTGAGGTAAATTACTCAGTTTGGACAAAAGTCCAAAACTAATATCCCAAATCCCTTCGCAAATCCGTAGCTTCCTCCATTCCAATCCTTAGCCACCACAATATTCCACTAATGGATTTCCAATATAATACTCCACCACTTAATACCATCATCATCATAATCTTCACCATCATCCACCATCATTCATCCATTCCTCCCTCTCCATTTTCTCTCTCTGTTGGCCAAACAAAAGGAAAAGAAAAAAAAGCTTAAACTCCATAGTTGGTTCAAGGAAGAAGAAGAGGAAGCAAGAAACCATCTAAAGTTCTAAAATCCTGAGTTCAAACACAGCAGCCCACTTCTAGGTAAAAACTGAAATTTTCCATCCATTATCTCGAAATACTTTCTGAACCAAAGTTGTAGCCCCGGACGATACGAATCCAGCCCAACAAATGGCTCGCGATTTCGTTAAGTAAAGAAGAAGATATGGCTAAAATACCGAGACTGCGCCAGTGGTGGCGAGCTCCTCGGGTTGGCATGTGTTTCTTCACAAAATTCATATTATTTCATTTCAAATACTTACCATAAACTCTCTAACAATTATTAGGAACATCCGGAAGGTATCGTAGAGAAGGTTCGGCATTGGAATGTTGAAGTTAGTGAGTTAATCGTCGGAATCGTGTTCATCGACATATTCAAAATTCTGGACAACAACTTTCCCTTGACTTCAGGTCCGATTTACGCTATCTTACATATGTTAAATCGAAATACTTTCTATACGAAAGTTGTAGCCTTACATCTTAGGAATCCACAGAATCAAACGGTTTGCAATTTCGTGAAGAAACGATGGAGATATGCCCAAATTACCGCAGGTTGTCTAGTTGTGACGGAAATGACAAAGTTGGCAAATTTCGATGTTGTTTCCACTCCCGCTCATCCGTAAGGTTTCGGCCGATGATTTCTAGGTCTGTACCTTTGCGTTAGACTTGTCGAATCATTCATCACATACATACATGAACATATATGTTATTCCATATGTTAAAACCATTCCAAAATATATATGTGATACATATATAAGTTATCTATATGTTGAGATCAAAATACACCAAATCCATAAAATTAATATACACATAAGTAAATATAAACTTTGGAAATCAACCCAACAATATGTATATGTTAATCAAAGGTGCTTAAAAGACTTAAAGAAGTATTTTGGACACTAAAAATATCAAGAGAAAGATTCGCAGACCCAAACGGTCGACGCAAACGGTCGACCGTCGCGTTAAACATCGAAATGGACCCCGAGTGTCAGACAAACGGTCGACCGCCGGTGGCCAACGGTCGACCGTCGCCCGCCCAGCCGAGAACCGCCGTCGCCACCCAGTCAACAACGGTTGACCGCCGGTCAACCGCGGTCGACCGTCACGGTGATCTGCCAGCCCGATACGATGAAGATCAAGGTCGACCGTCGCGCCAAACGGTCGACCGTTCCGAGCCCCGTAGCTTAATTAAATGATATTTTTATCAGATTTCACCCAAATAAAATAAAGTATATTTATCCATTCATATTGTTTACAAATTGTTCATATCATATGACTCATATCATCACACATATTGTAGCATATCATATCATGTGCATGCGTAAGAGATCATGCGTAATTGTGTCTCTTATAGCGTGATGTGCAGGACTTAGCAGTCCGACATCACCCGTTCCGGGCTTAGTTTACGTACATGGTATTCAGGTTTCGAGTACCACCCCTATCTTTCTAGTCTCACCTCATTCGTGAGACTAAGGCCGCGTGAGTTCGTCGTACAAAATGGGCGAATCTCATAGCGCAAGGGTGTCCTTGCTCGTTAGAATCATGCATCATGTTATCATCATCAGGTACATTGATTACAGAGGTGTCATGTAATCATCATCAAGAACAATCAAATTGATTAAATGGGAAATCATGTAATCATCATCAAGAACAATTATATTGATTACATAGGTGTCATGTAATCATCATCAAGAACAATTATATTGATTACATAGGTGTCATGTAATCATCATCAAGAATAATTATATTGATTAAATATGCCATCAGGTAATTATCATTAAATATTTATCATCATGATTCATCAAATTGACCATATGATAATATGTGCCATATCATGAATGTTACTATACATTTTGTGGACGTATATATATGAATATGTATATGTCTGAGAATCATTCTACAATTCTAGCGTGGTACCACTCAGCGGTTTCGCTGAGCGTGTAGTTTGTATTTTTCGTTGACTACACTTAGGTAACAAGAAGACAATGGTGGAACCACTCCCTGAGGGCATTGAGTCAGAGGAGATGCAAGGATGGCAGGCAAATGTTTGATCATCAAAGAATTTAAATATGTCATGATTTAATTATTATTGTACTTCCGCATTACTCTGAAAATATTTTTAAACGGGTCGCGATCCAGAGTCTGTAAATTTAATATTTATAAGTAATTGTCATTTTCAAATGTCAAGCGAAATTTTTATTTTACTCTTGTTTCACCTTAATTCGTGTAATTCCGGGTTATACAGATTGGAGTGTTACAACCCTTGGCTATATAAACCCATTACCAAGTCCCCCCCATTTAACCGGTGTGGGACAATGAAATCAGTCCATAT
Organism: Cuscuta australis; assembly: GCA_003260385.1. Classification (NCBI taxonomy): domain Eukaryota; kingdom Viridiplantae; phylum Streptophyta; class Magnoliopsida; order Solanales; family Convolvulaceae; genus Cuscuta; species Cuscuta australis. The sequence continues at coordinate 4,399,234 of NQVE01000098.1, read as the reverse complement.
CATCCGACCCCCATAAGGCCCAACGTACGTATGCGTTGGTCACGTTGGTCACAGACTGATTTCATTATCCCACACCGGCTAAATGGGGGACTTGGTGATAGATTTATATAGCCAAGGTGCAGCTCTCCCTTGTGCTGTATGCTGTATCAGTTTCAGTTGTTTTTCTCTTTTTTATTATTTTTTATATTTGTTTTTATATTTTTTTCAAAGGTAAGACTAATCTTTAAAAAAAGAAAAAAGAAATAATGGAAGTAAAAAGTGATTTTAAAAACATAGAAGATTTTTAAAAAATTAAAAACAAAAATTAATCTAAAATAATCCTAATTTTCATTTTGTTATGTAAAATAAGTCCTATTCACCAGCCGTTAGCAACTTAACACCGATCCAGAATTCACAAATTTTAATAAAGTTGGATTGTTATGCGCCACAACGAAAAACGAGATTAAGTTTTAAAAATTGGGTAAAGTTAAATTAAATCCAGAGTAGATAGAGTATTACTCCCTCCGTCCCTAAATAGATTACAATTTTTTTTTCTCTCCTCTCGATAACTTTTGTTTGTTTATGAAATTTCATTAAGTATTTGATAAAATAAAATATTCTTGTCACTCTTGTTTTATAGAACTTTTGACGTAGTTTTTTAATATGTAATTTTTATATTTTATTGATATACCAATTTGTAAATAAAATAATTTCAAAAAGTAGAAAATTTTATTCCGTAACTCGCAATTTGTAATCAAATTGGGAACGGTGGGAGTAATTTATTTACTGGGCACAGTCCAATCCTTACGCGGTAAAATTTTGCGTGTTGAACATTCCGTGATAACGTAAACGGCAAAACAAACGTCACTTCAGAGACAGACGGCTCTACCTGCACTCGCGGCGCGGCTTCATTTTCCTCCCCCATTACATTACCATCTATGACCCCGCTTCCTCGCCGGAGCTCAGGCCACTTTCCGGCCACCCTACTTTCCTAATTCTCCATTTCCACACACTTACTCTCAGCTCTTTCTATTTTTATTTGTGTTCCGACAATATCTGTTCTCGTTCTCTCTGAGCCCTGAATATCCGCATACTTGCTAGCCGTGGGTTTTCTGTTGAAGTCCGATGAGCTAGGGTTCAATTCCAGCTCAAAAATGATGGTCGATGAAGTTTAAGAGCAGGAATTTCTACTATTTATTCAAAATATACTCCGCACATATAAATAAAACACAAGATGTCAGTGACGGAGCTTAGAGAGCGGCATACGGCGGCAATGCAGGCGGTCAACGATCTCCGGGAACGACTGAGGGAGGAGCGCCGCCGCCTCCTTGACACCGATGGTGTTTTTTCTTACTCTTTCGTTTTCCCCAATTTTTAGTGAAATTTGAGTATGATTGTGGAATGTTGCAGACGCATATGACTAATTAGGATCTCATTTTGTTTGTTTTGAATCCGTTGCAGTGTCCAGTTATGCCAGGTCACAGGGAAAAACTCCGGTTAGCTTCGGCCCGACAGATCTGGTCTGTTGCCGGACCCTGCAAGGGCACACGGGGAAGGTTGGCTTTTCTGTTCTATCTATGAAAGTTCATACTCTTACTAACTTACTTATACTATGTATTCAACTTAACAGACTAATATTTTGATTCCTATTACTCCAGTCATTTTTGTGTCTTCGATGCTTTGCTGGTTATGATTAGATGATTCTCTTTTGAATATTACGATTGCGTCAATTGACAATGGAGCTAAAATAGTGCCGCTATTGAGAATGTTTTAGTTTTGACTAAATCAAAATGATGCGCTAAACTTCCTTTTCTTCTTACTTTCTATGAAGTTTTGGGTAGTTAATGCATCAAAAGTCTAGTAGAAATAATCGCATATTTCCATAGGTGACCCTACTTACTCCAATAGAGTTGGGATTATACTAGGTTTTGTTGTTTTCTTTTTAGTAATATTACGAGTATGAACTTCAAAATCTGAACACTTCTATATCTGAGAATTTGTTGCTGCAAGAGGGCACTGGCAGGCATTGCTGTAGCTTATCATCTTTATTTTATAACTTATTTTGCCAAAATTTGCACCTTAACTAAGATATAAGCCTTATCAACCAAAAGTTTCACCAAAAATACACTACTTATTTCACTGTGCTTTGGCTGAAAATGGTAAAAGGCAGTTCAGAAGTTACTTTATGGTTGAAGTGGGTCAAAGTAATGAATTCATTTTAATAAATTCAAAAAAATAAATTTTACCTAAATATTTTAGACGATTGAGCAAATTGAGCCTTAGTTATCAGCAGGCTCAGCAGCTTCAACCGTTATATCCTTATCAACGCGCTCTTATGGAACCTACATGGATGAGTAGGTTATGCAATAATCTCTTTAAATCTTCAAACAGGTGTATTCACTGGACTGGACTCCTGAAAAGAATCGTATTGTCAGTGCATCTCAAGATGGACGATTGATAGTATGGAATGCCCTCACGAGCCAGAAAACACATGCAATCAAGCTCCCATGTGCTTGGGTTATGACATGTGCATTTTCTCCAACTGGGCAGTCTGTTGCCTGTGGGGGGCTGGACAGTGTTTGCTCCATCTTCAATTTGAACACTCCTCCTGATAAAGATGGAAACTTAACTGTGTCCAGAATGCTTAGTGGGCATAAGGGCTATGTATCGTCGTGCCAATATATTCCAGATGATGAGACTCGGTTGATAACTAGTTCTGGTGATCATACATGTTTTCTGTGGGATATAACTACCGGTCTAAAAACTTCTGCTTTTGGGGGTGAATTTCAATCTGGACATACTGCAGATGTGTTGAGGTGAGTAATGTTTCCACATGTTTTGTTAGAATCCCATATCAGATGACAGACTCTTAAGGGTCTTCTCAATTGCTAAAATATGGAGGCAAAATATCCGAGGTGCTTTATGGAGTGTGATTGAGCCTTGATAGATCTAATGCTCTCTTTGTCCCATAAAAAGGCTCTATGTTTGACCCGGCATGGTTGTTATTTTGAAAAGTAAAAAGGCTCGATGGGGAGTAGAGAAATAATACAAGACACACGGTTCTTTCCTTAAAAGAAAAGTGGAACCTTATTTTGAGATAGACAAAAAAGAAAAGCGGGAACTGTTTTTTTTGGAATAGAGGGAGCATGTTTAGTTTTTGTTCCATGTATCCATATCTATGCACCCATTGAATTATGGTTTTTCTTATATGTGTTTGATTTATTACCTTGTTTCAGTATCTCAGTAAGCGCATCAAATACTAGAATGTTTGTCTCTGGATCATGTGATGCAACAGCCCGTCTTTGGGACACCCGGGTTGCTAGTCGGGCAGTTCGTACATTCCATGGCCATGAAGCAGATGTTAATTCCGTCAAGTTCTTTCCAGATGGCAATAGGTTTGGTACCGGTTCTGATGACGGAACTTGCAGATTATATGACATTAGGACTGGACATGAACTTCAAGTTTACTCTCATCCTCGTAGTGATAATGAAGTTCCTCATGTGACTTCTATCGCTTTCTCAATTTCTGGACGTCTTCTCTTTGCTGCAGACTCTAATGGAGCTTGCTATGTATGGGACACTCTCTTGGCACAGGTATCATATGATAGTTTTCCTTTAGGACTGCGTTTTATATGCTTTTTTAAATCTCTTTGATGCTGTTTAGGTTTGCTCTAGTAGTAGTAGTAGGTGTTTCAACTTAATAATTATAGAATTTGTTGAACATTACTTTACAGGTGGTTCTGGATCTTGGTGCAGTTCAAAACTCTCATGAAAGCAAAATAAGCTGTTTGGGATTATCAGCTGATGGGAGTGCATTGTGTACAGGAAGTTTGGACACAAATCTCAAGGTTTGTGTTTATCTTGTGCCATTACATATTTGCTTAATCCATCATCAGGTATTAAAATCTCTATTAATATTGTAGAAATCCACTCATGGAACTCACTCTACCCTAAAATTTCTTACCACTTGGACTCACATTCTTATTAGGAAAATGAGATTGTGGTTTTGGTTCATTTTGGAAGGATAGAATCTATTTCAACCACACAAATCCTTCCTTAAACAGAAACACAGAAAGTTTTACTAGAACCCAATATGAAAAGTGAGAAAAAAAAAATGGCAGAGTGTAGTAATTGCACTTTTGGTCCATCAGATGTTTGTTATTGTGTTATGTACGTGCAGTACATGACTAGTTGACTTTGATTTTTTTTGGTTTTTGCAAATGTGACCTTATGGTCTTCCAGTTGTGTAAAAATTCGGACATAAATTCGGTTTTCACTGCACAGATTTGGGCTTTCGGAGGGGTCAGAAAGGTGATATGAAGGATGGATGGCTTCTTCGTTCTTCTATTTTGGAGACCTTTTATTTATCGTCATGGAAATAGCAACGGTATGAGGCCGAATCAGAGATATAAATAAGGAAAATTATTTACGACGCCTCTGTAATTCTTGTAGTAATGCTCTGTCAAACCGGATGTTTGTTCTATTATCAACAACATCATCATCATGCCTGTTCCAATTCGTAGATTTTAAGGATATGTTTGGCTATGTTCACGACTGCTATACTATACAAGACTTAACGAGTATATTCTGCAGCATTAAAAAAAGAAAGAGATTTGTCTTCTTAAATCATTTACTCCATTCCTTCTAAGCTTGCCTCCCAATTTGACTTGGCACAATTTGGAATTGGGTGGTTATGAAACATTTAGATATGTTAGAAAAAATGTGATTCACAAAAATATTTCATTTAAGAATGAATTGTGCTTGGGCATCATACCTTCACCCATATTCATTTCACATTAACACGACTTCACAAATATAGGTTCTGTTCTTTTAGGTTGGAATTTCAAAGTTGGATGTTAGAAAAAATTCGAAAGAGTTGGAAGAAACTGGAAGTTGGAAGAAGTTGAAAAATGTTGGAAGAATTTAAGTATTAAAAATTCACTCAATTAAATGATTATCCAAATAAATATGTAAAAAACTCTAATTTTGGATAAAAAAGAATTCACTATTGTTTGTGTTTGAAGTGGTCTGTTATATATTTGAATATATAATTATTGTATATTCATCATATATAAAAACATTTTTAAAGTGGTTGTTGGGATTGTTATCCTTAGTTTGATAAACCTCATATTTTGATGTTAACAAACAATATAAGAGGTATCATTTATTTTTCTCCTTTCTCATGTTTAATTCTATAACATGAGAGAGATCAAGTTGCAGTAGGTGACAAGTAGGAGGAGGCTGGTATTAGACACAAGGTAGACACGTAAAATCAAATAACACGCATAGACATAGACCGATATCAATTGAATGAGCTTGAAAGCATTAGGAATAATAAGAATAGTAGGAAATAGATTACTTTATTATTATTATTATTATTATTATTATTATTATTATTGATGGATACCTTGGATATTTGGTATTCAGTCTTTGTATAATATTAGTCGGGACAGTCCAGTCTGTTGGACTAGCCCATTAGCTTTGTATTACTTCGTAATTATTTATTTAGGGGTGACCCAGCCTATTGGGCCGACATATTAGTCTTTGTATGGAAACCCTAGCCCTAACTCTCTCATTATTTATACCATCTTCCCCTAGAAAAGGAAGGAGGGAGAAGGAGGCTCAACATACATCACACAATACACTCATCTTCTTCATCTCCATACATTTTCTCCTTCTTTTTCTACCCATGGATTCCATAATCCAACAATTATGTACCGTCCTATTGAATAATGAAGATTCCAACCATATATATAAGAAATAGAAGAGAGAATCTTAATCATAGTAAACTAAGGAATTATGGTAACAAACTAACAATAGAATAGAGAAGTAAATAAATTATGGAGTATTCTATTTACTATTAACCTTATTATTCATAATAAAAAGAATCTATTTTAAAGTTTAAACAAGTTGTCCGTCACATACAGTAGTCAATTACAGGGGCGGAGCTAGCTAGTAAGGAGCAACTGACTGCAGTTGCAGTCACTGGAATTTTTTACTAAACCTATAGCATCTGGACATGAAAAATCGTATGGCAAATTGGCAATACTCCTCTTCCGGCTCTTCGTTTCTCCACCCATCACATACCCTTAAATCTCAAAATCTCAATTCTCCTTTTCAATTTGCAGTTTTTTTTTAGCATCTACCAATCCACAATATGTGATTTATATCTCTCAATCTCCATCGGAAATAAATCTGCGATTCAATCTCCTAGGGCGAATAATCTTCAATTGGTAATTTCTGAAACAGGCGGGCAAAGAAGTGACGGACCTATTCTTCTACGTAAAATCTCTGAATTATTGTTTTGGCTTTTCTTGTGTAGATTAATTAGTGGATAGAAATCATGTCTTTTGATTGTTTTTTTTTTAGGTTGCCTCTTGTTCTTGACTTGGGATTAGCTTCTGATCTAGATTTTGAGCTTCAATTACCATTTGACAGTAGAAAAAGATCCTTTCTGTGAAAATGCTGGGTAAATTGTTTGTTCATTCATGCTAACAATTTAATAGTGTACATTAAATTTCTTGTCTTTAATTTTTTTCTCGCCCCCACTCTATGAATTTCCTAGCTCCACCCTGCATACACTCATATGTATAGACACAAAACACACACAAGTCATACAACACATATGGTAAAATTGAACGGATAATAACACACTAATGATCCAAAATAATTAACAATTGAACGCGAAAATTGCTCTCTAATCTATTTCAGTCCTCTGCGATGATTAGTTTCATGTGAATTAAGGAGAAAACAATATACACATGAATTACAACGTACAATATCATTCATATCTCTTACCATTTTATATGGACCATTACAATCTTCTTCTAGCTAGAGAAGAGAAAGAAACATTAGAAATACAGTCTAAGGCCCCGTTTGGTATACGGAATTCAAACTGTAGAATTGGAATTGAGGGCTTAAATTCTAATTCTCGTGTTTGGTAGCACAAAAATTATGTGGATTTAAAATTGGTAATGCAAAAAATGAATTGGAATTGATGAATTCAATTCTATGAAATTAAATCTCATGGAATTGTGATTCCAATTCAATTTCAATTCCATCAATTCCGTGTACCAAACAGACCCTAATAAGGATATGAAAAATTAAAACTCCCTAGAACTCTTGGCTTGATGACGCCCCAGATTTTTGTCCTTTAAATGTGTCTGTAGTGTAAGAATGAGAATCATAATCTGAACCCTCACTAGACCCAAACAATGCGCTCGGCACTGATTTAATTCCCTCGTTTAGATCATTCAATGAGACGTCGCCTTCCAATGCTCGCACAATCTGCCAGCAGACAAAATGTCAAACAAATTGATTTACTTATTTTTTAAAGTATGCGTTGCGGATCCATATGTTGGGCACAGTTCCACGCACACCGGAAAAATCAAACAAGTTTTATCCCATATAAAGAAATGTGAAACACTACACATTAGCTTAAGCCGTTGGTTAGAAAATGAATCCAGAGTTTGTATGAAAAAGTAGTCAGATCAACTCTCACCCGATTCACTCGGCTCAACAAAATACCAACATGTAAGCATGCATGCATGCATGTAAGTATCGATGTATGTATGTATGTAAGTGTGTGTGTGTGTGCATGTATGTATGCACCTGGCTCATTTTTGGACGCCTCCTAGCAGAATGCCTAATAGAAGCGGCTGCACAAACCACCATGCAACGCATCTCGTGGGAATTGTATTCGTTCTCCAAACGCGGATCCACTAGATCCTCAAAACTCCCACCATCTGCCGCCGCACTCGTCAGAATGGGCCTTGCCTGCATGCATGAGCGAAGATCGGATCAGAGGTCGGCATGCATTATTGCATGATATATATATATATATATATATATATATATATATACACACACACATACCCAGTCGACTAAGTTGTCTTCATCATCATCAGTGTTAACATCTACAGGGCGTCGCCCAGTTATGAGTTCCAAGAGTACGACTCCAAAAGAGTAGACATCTGATTTCTCTGTCAGCTTTCCACTCGCTGCATACTCTGGTGCCAAGTACCTACGTGCAGTCGATGATTTGAATGATATATAAACCATCCATTCCATGCATTTTTTATTATTCAAACACGCACATATATACTAAGACATCAACAAGATTAATTATTAAATGTTACTCGATCAAATGTGTAAATATTATTGATTACCCAAATGTCCCCATGATACGCGTAGAGACGTGGGTGTTGGTATCATTTGAGAGCTTAGCCAATCCAAAATCAGCCACCTATATAATAAGCACAAAATCAGCCACTCTAATCTTATTCACTTCCTTTGTCCCACTAGGTTTTTTCTAGTTCACTTTATCATATTTGACTCAAGCCATTTTTAGTTCATATTAAATGAAAATTGGCGTAGAATTAAAAAATAAAAATATATATCTAAAAATTAGATATAAAAATATCCGCAAAACAAGTGGTGGCAAAACTGTTTTATTTTATCAATCATCTAGTGAATGTTTGAGGTCTTCTAGATGGGTGTTTTTTATCCAATAAAATGTACTCCAAACATTTTATTTCTCAATCTTCAATACACTTAATAAAATGAAACTCTTTAATGTTCGTTATAAAATGCTAATTAGTTAAGTACTTTTAGAATATGGGAATAAGAATATTTCCCATTAAATTATGTAGTACATGGTAGAGCATATATAAGAAAAACTCCTAACACAACTAGAAATAGAAAACAAAAACCAACTAAATTATTAGATTTGCCATAAATTGAAATACTTAATGTTACTACCTAATATCCTCCATCAAGCTGAGTCTAGCTCAAGTAAGAGTCGAAAATTGACTCCAAAGTCAAAATTAACTCGGGGGTGGGGGGTGTGTTCGGGTCGGGGCGGGGTGGAGGGTTTACCGGGGGGTTAAGGGTGTAGGAATCGTCAATTTTACGAACGAGCTGACACCAGAGCACCCCCGGGTCATCTCATGACATTGGTTTGGTTCCCAATGTCATAGAACCGACCCGAAGTATATTTAGTAACAATATACTAAATATACTAAAAAAGTATTTCTGTCTCGTTTGCAATAATTTCGACCAACAATGATTTTTTCTTTATAACCGTGTTGATTGGATCATAAAACCTATTTATGGGACATATGAGTAAGACAAGATAGGAATGATTATGAAGTGTGAAAATATGACTAAATTGAAAGGAGACAAAATTAATGAAACAAACAAAAAATATAAAACGAGACAAAAAAAAACAGTGCAACAAAAGGGGTAATTTATGAAGTAGGTACCTTGGCATCAAAATTGTAGTCCAAGAGAATATTTGCAGCCTTAATATCCCTGTGTATAATTCGAGGATGGCCTGCAATTAAAAACAAACATTTCATATTTCTTCATCAATTGGAATGTTTATCATTTCCCATGACTAAATTAATTACAAGCCTTCATCAACTCACAATCTTCGTGGAGATAAGCAAAACCTTTTGCTGCTCCAAGTGCTATCTTAAGCCTCGTTTGGAAGTCCATAACAGGGCGATCTGCTCCTGCATTATACAAAGTGGGACTTTGAGAAAAGTGGGACTCCATGTCCAATGAAGAGTCTCATTTTGACAATATTAATGTTTGCTCTTACATAAATATCAATGTTTGCTCTTACATACTACCTCCGTCCCATTATTTTTGTCCAGTTTTGACTTTTGGAACTGTTCATCTAAGCACTTTGACTCATCAAATTCTCTCAATGTGTAAGCCTAAAAATAGTCATGTGTGATCTTGTTTGATTCGTATTAACATATAGATTATTAATATATAATTTTTATAATTTTTTAATATACAAATTACAAAATAAAATGGATTAAAGAAGTGCATTGGATGATATGCCAAAAGGTAAGTGAACAAAGACAGTGAGGGAGTAAATTGCATTATCAATGTGTGCTTGGGTCCAATTCAAAGCTAAGTGGGACTAGCCTATTTTCTTGTTCTTCGTCAATGCTATTAAAAGTCTTATGAGCTACCTGACTAGGATGAGAATGTGTCTCACTTTTTTTTATGCACTGGACATGCTCTAATGCCGTTTATAAAAAGTACGTAGGCGGGTGGACGTTGCGCAGTTGGCAAGACAAGAGGTGCCAAAGGGGTAAGACCCAAATTCGATTCCTGGCAACTGCGCTGGGACGCAACTATGTTAAGCATAGAGCTTCTGCAAGTACTAGGTGCAGGTTCCACTCTTTGCCATCAATCTGCGATTAAAGTCTAATTTACATCCTCTCAGTGACCGTCCGGGCGGTCTGAGAGAACCCTCGGTCCATAAATTACAACCTTTAACTATAATATGCCCTCCGTCCATAAATTATCTTCCCGTTTCGTGTTATGATGTTTGACTGAATTTTTTTTCAAATCAACTTATACGAAAAATGGTGTGGAATTAAAAAATTAAAGTTACATTAAAAAAACTACATCAAAAGATCTACAAAACTAACAGTGACATGATTATATTATTTTATCAAATGGACAATGAAAATAGGTCAACAAAGTAAATAATGTTTGACCTTAATTGTGAATAGTGAATGAGAAAATAATTTTTGGACGGATGGAGTATTTAAAAGAAAAAACAATATTATAAATCTACTTGGGAAGATCTTCATTGTTTTGAAAAAAAATCTAACTATTTAGTTTTGCAAATTATATGGTACACTCGGATGTACTGTACATCTTGGCAAACTTGAAATTAAAAATATTTCAGAACAAACACTACATTATTTCAGAATGAACACTATATATTACTCTCTCCGTCCCATAAAACCTTTCTCTTTTCTTTTTTCATCCGTCCCATAAAACACTTCTCATTTCTATTAAAAAGTCACTTTTACCCCTTACCTTTTCATACCCTACCTATCACTTCATACCTTTTTACTAATAATCTACCCATCAAATCCTACTTTTTACCCATCACATCAAAGGACATTTTTGGAAATTCAATACCAAAATACACTCCCCTTAAATCTCTTCAAAAAGCAAAACATCCCATGTTTTATGGGACGGAGGGAGTATTTCAGAATGAACATACTACACTGAACATGCTTGGAATGAGCACTACATTGCTTCAGAATAAACATTACGTTGATTCAAAGTGAAGATTTGCTGGATGTACCTAGCTCTTGGTACACCCGGATGTATAATATAGACTCTCATTTAGTTTTAGCAATTCCAAAGTTAATTTGTACTATTAGTGAATTATGAAAAACACAAACACTAATTGAAAATAGTGTTCCCAAACAAGTCTTATGTTCTAAATGTAAACTTAAAACTTAGTACTTGGTATCATTTAATTAATTTTCAAATCTACTCCATTCGTTTCGAAAAAATTCCTGATTGAAGTCTTAAAAAATACTATATTTTTGGTGTTATTTTCTAAGTATGATTAATGTATTCCTGCATATCACATCCTATCGTATTATAAAATAGGAGTAAAATTAGAAAATAACACCAAAACTATATACTCCCTCTGTTTTTTAAAAGTGTTCCTATTTTGACTTTGTGTAAAAATAATGAAGTGTTAAATTGTAGTTGACTTCCAATTTTGCCCTTGATGTGATGGGTAAAAGTAAGATGTGATGGATTGAGTATTAGAGAAAAAGTATGATGTGATAGGTAGGGTATGAAAAAGTAAGGGTAAAAGTGGTTTTTTAAAAGAAAGTGGAAGTATTTTGTTGGAAGTAAAAAAATGAAAGAGGAAGAGTTTTAAAAAACGGAGGGAGTATTATTAATGCATGCTTTTTTTTCAAACATGAAATATTTTAAAGACCAAATCTTTGCTAAAGTGCTTGTGGTTTAAAAACAGGAAATAACACCAAAACAATACATCATCTTTGCTAAAGTGCCCGTGGTCTAGTCATGTAATTGGAGTGTTTCTTTCATGCATCTTGGATGTATATTTATTTTGTGGACCTTTTCACATAAAAAATCTTTTTTTATTTAAACAAATAAATGCTGATTTAAGTAATAAAAAATACTTATTTTTTCTCACATGTAAGTTCATGGTGGATCTTAGATCCAACATAGAATTTTCCATATAATTATTGGCTTACCCAATTGAGAGGTCACAGATTATATTCGATTTCCAGCTGAGGCAATAACTTTGATCTTTAATACGGAGTAATTAAACTAAAATCTAAACCTTGTGAATTTTTTAGTCTTCCACGTGAAATCTTAAAATTTTTATGACGGTATTTCAAAACTCGTGACCTCTCGATCAAGAATCCTCTAGTCAATCAAAAGCTAAAAGCTATTGTTGTAGGTTCAGAAAATATTTTTGTATTCTACTCCTTCCGTTTCTCATAGATCTTACGATTAGCCCTTTTTGTTTGTTCCTCATAAAACTTCTCATTACCTTTTTAACATTTAAAATATCATAACTATCCTCACTTTATTTATTACACTCATTTTTATTAAGAATATTTTGGTAAACTTTTATCTTTTTTTCAACTTTTTCTAAAAACTAATAAAAGTCAAAACGAGAAGATTTTAGGGAACGGAAGGAATAACGTATAGGTAAATGGATAAAATGTTGATGTGGGTCTCATTCAGCATCAGCATTAGAGTTTAGCGCTTTGAAAAAGCTATCCGAAAGTAGCATTTAGTATTAGCATTTTCAAAATTAATTTATACCATTAAAATTTTATCCAAAATGATAACGCTTATTAAAACGCTATTCCCAAACAAGGCGGCACGTACTAATTAATTGCTTACTTACCGTGGAGATGAAGATGGTGTTCAAGAGTATTGTTGGGGACAAACTCGTAAATGAGCATCCTCTGGGCACCAGAAATGCAATACCCGACCAAAGAAACGAGGTGGCGGTGGTGGACGCGGCTGATGATCTCCACCTCCGCCTGAAACTCCCTCTCTCCCTGCCCGCTGTTTGACTTGAGGCACTTCACGGCGATGTCCTTTCCGTTGGGCAGCACCCCTTTGTACACGTACCCGAACCCCCCTTGCCCCAACAGCTTCTCCTTCGAGAACCCGCCGGTCGCCGCCGCCAGGTCCTCGTACGTGAAGCTGCTCTGGCTGAAGCCCAGAGCCGTGGACGGATGCGGCGGCGGCTTTGCCGGGCCGGAGAACGCTGCTGAGCTCATGTCGCTGCTGTGCAGCGGCGGCGGAGGCGGGGGCGGCCCGATCGGCCACTTGTGCTCGGAGCTCACGCCGGCGCTGTGTGGAGGCGCCGGTGGCATCTTCACGAAGTAGTCGCTCGCTTGCGTCTGATTTGGGTGCCAATTCCCGTAATGCCCTTTGTACCCATCACTCCCTGCATCATGATCAAATTAAAAACACTAATTTGTGGTTGGAGTTATTTTAGGTGGTTGCGAATGAAAGAGTTCACCGTTCAAGAATCTGTAAGTAGTTTTGTTTATTTGCACATTTTGATTGATTATTTAAAAAATCTACCAAGTAAAATTTTCGTCATCTTTTTCTTTGAAGAATTTTTTATTTAGTTTTTAAATATGTTAATCTTATTTTTGTTTCATTTTCAGTATGACTATTTAAATAAAATACTTCCTCCATCCTAAAACATTCTTCCCAGAGTACTATTATAACTTCACGGAAATTTGTATTTATTTGTGTTTTTCAAGGCCTATATGATAAAATAAAATATTCTTGTCACCACTTGTTTTGTTGAACTTTTGATGTAGTTTTTAAATATGTATGTTTTATTTTTTATTTCTATACCAATATTTAAATAAAATAGATTGAAAAAACTTGGGATTTTTCTTCGGTTGCGTAACAGGAAGAAAGATATAGGACGGAGGGAGTATATTTAAGTACTCAATTTTTAAAACAAAAAATTATATTGAGGAATTTTCATATATAGAACTAAAATATAATGACTTTGCCTAAATAGCATTGCATGTGTTTTTTCTCAATGTAGCACTAGTCATTATCCGTTAGTCATTATTCAAGTAAATTTTTGTCATCACTGAACATTATGGACATCATTAAGTACTCGCACAGTCCACCTAAGATCTTCTCATTGTGCTTTACGAGGCTTGACCAACTTTAATTTCAATTCGATTTATCTGAATATATGGGTAAAATTTTAATGTAAAATTTATACTGTAATAAACTACATGAAAAATGCTACAAAAACTAAAGGTGACAAGATTATATTATTTTATAAAATGAATAGTAAAAATAACCAAATAAAGTGAATTAAGTTTGATCCTGTAAATAGTGTCTGGGAAGATGGACAAAAGGAGTATTATTAAGAAAATAAAATAATTTAAGTACGATTTAGGGAAACGAAAGTTTTAGTGCTGTGCAAAAAAGAATGTTACAAAAAGAATGTTACGTACCATTGTCTATGAGCGCAAAAAGTTTTTAGACGAGCGCACGTTAATGATTCATACATACCTTTGCGAGGAGAATTGTCTGTGTAATAACCCATTTGGTTATGGAGCGGCCTTCTTTTTTTCCGTTTACAGCAAGAGATGAAGAACACTAACATCACAAGGAGCAACAACGCTGCTCCGGCCGCTACTCCGGCGGTGATGGCGATCTCAATGCTGTTATCGTTAGATGCCCGGTCGTTATTTGATTTGTGGTGCTTGGGATGCGGCAGCGGTTTGGAGTGGGGCGGCGGAGGAGGAGGAGATGGGGCTGGAGGCGGCGAGTCCCCGGGTGGTGGTGGGGATGAATTATCGGGCGGTGGAGGCGGCCGGCTTTTGCCGGAGTTTGGCGGAGGAGGCGGCGATGGTGAATTACCCGGCGGAGGCGGCGGGGAGGAATTGTAAGGCGGAGGCGGCGGGGAGGAATCGTCGGGCGGAGGAGGAGGCGATGGAGGAGGGGAAGGTGAATCATCGGGCGGTGGTGGCGCAGTCGGTGGCGGGGGAGATTCTTGAGGCGGCGGCGGGGAAGACATCCTTGGCCCTGCCTATCTCCAAAAATTGTACCTGCTGGTATATATTTGGTAAACCAAATGCAACAACATCACATGCATGCAATATATATATTACACCCAATAACAATAATGCAATTTCTGGAAATAACATTAAAAAAAAGTATATTTGTGACATGTATCGAGAAACTAAATTTGGAATTAGAATATAATGATGATATAACAATACATCAAATGAAGTAAGGTGGCATATATGGGGAAATGGGAGAGGGAATTGGAAGGAAATTAAAGATGTCACCTGTAGGAGAAGGGCAGGGGAATGTTTGAAAGAGAGGAGAGAAAAAGACAAGTTGCATGCACGGTAATTGTTTCAAAATAAGAGGCCAATTCAATTGAGCCGTCTTTCCATCATCCCCTTACACCATCTCTCTCTTTCTCTCCATTAAACATAAGGCTAAAAGTCTCCCCATTTTTTGAATTCTTTCCTAAGGTCATTTGCCAATTCTTGCATTATTTTTGGGTATATATGTAGCACAAATTAATAGAAAAAAATTGTGTACCACAATCTAAACTATTTCTCAAAATTCTAAAGCTCGATCTCTTATATGTTTGCCTGATCATATTGATTATCATCTAATATATATATATATATATATATATATATATATATATATATATATATATATATATATATATATATATATATATATATATATATATATATATATATATATATCTGTGTGTGTGTGTGTGTTATGTATGTTCTGGTGAGAATGCGATCTTAGAAGAGAAATGAGAATAAATCTGGTGCTTTAAATTGTGAGATCTAAGTGTCAGGATTGCATCAAAATTAGGTGCACCAAAATAGTTTGAAAATGCATCATGTCGAAATACACCAAAATCCATTGAAAATGCACTATATCAAAATCTAGGCACAAGATGCAATCTGAGCCGCACGATGCACCAAATCAACGGCTAGATTTTATTCTCATTTCTCTCCACAAGGTGCATTCTCACGGGAACCGGCCTATATATATAGACACACACACACAGAGATATATATATATATATATATATATATATATATATATATATATATATATATATATATATATATATATTATATATATATATATATATATATATATATATATATATATATATAATATATATATATATATATATATATATATATATATATATATATATATATATATATATATATATATATATATATATATATATATATATATATATATATATATATATATATATATATATATATATATATATATATATTGGATCAGGTGAGAATGCAATTTTATGAAAGAAATAAGAATGAATCTGGTGCTCTAGATTGTGAGATCTAAGGGACAGGATTGCATCAAAATTAGGTGCACCAAAATGATTTGAAAATGCATCATGTCGAAATGCACTAAAATCCTTTAAAAGTGCACTATCTCAAGGATAAAATGTAAATTATTAATTAAAAATGCACTATCTCAAAATCTGAGTGCATGATGCAATCTGAGCCGCACGATGCATCAGATCCAAAGGCTAGATTTTATTCTTATTTCTTTCACCAATGTGCATTCTCACCTGAACCGCACCATATATATATATATATATATATATATATATATATATATATATATATATATATATATATATATATTATATTGCAGAAAATGAAAGTTATATTTTAGTTCTTTAAAAAAAGATAATCATTTCCTGAATATTAATCCAATTAAACCATTATTTCACTTGAAATTATAAGATAAAAAGGAGCAATTTCGAATAAACGAGGACGAGATAGCATTACCGGATAGCAAAGTTTTCAAAAATAGGATAGAAAAAATAATTATGAGTCAAACAAACAATAGCATTATGAATTTATGATGTTGATCAAACTTTGTCTTCCCAAATACGGAGAACAATTAGTCAAAAGATTTCTCAATTTTTATACAAATAAAATGAAGTTTCCTTAATAATAAACAGAGTAGCAAATACTGCTAATTAAGTTAATGGTTATATTCCTAATATAATACGGAGTAATAAAAAGATCCTTAAAATATTTCAAACACATAGTACTGCGAATCTCTGATTGTCATCTTCCTTAAATAAAGCTCCGATTAACCCACCTGCTACAAAGAGTCATAGTATACCGGAGTACTCCTAAAATATGTCATAGTTTAAATTTTTGTTCAAACTGTATTATCATTTGACCATTAATTAAATATAGTTTAAAGTAGTTAAATATTAAAAAAATTGATAGTTCAGAATTATATATATTAAGCTAAATCAAATTTTACTAAAATTATAATATAATTAAATACTCTCTCCGTCCCCCATAGATCTTCTCAATAATCCTTTTTCTTTGTCCATCATAGATCTTCTCATTTCATTTTTTAATAATTAAAATACAACAGCTACCTTCACTTACTTTATTTATTACATCTTACCAACCTTATTTAATACACTCCACCCATTTTAATTAAGGTTATTATGGTAAACTTTCACCTTTTTTCAACTCTTCTTAAAACAACAAAAAATCAAAATGAGAACATTTTAGAGAGATAGAAGGAGTATAATTTTTTCCTTAAGTCACGATAAAAGAATACTACAGTTAGGGATGTAAACAAATCAAATATTTTAAATTCGATTCACGATTCGTATTCGAATATGATGATTCGAATTCGTGTTATTCAAATACAAATTCAAATTCAAATATTTTTTTTGATTCGAATAATAATCAAATACAAATACAAATAGAGATATATTCGATTCGGATTATATTCGAATATTCGAATATATGTGTATATACACCGACCATGTTTTCAACATCAAAAGTCAAGAAAAGTAATATAGTATAAAATGTATTTAAAATACTAAGAATTTAATAAATTAACGTAACACAAAAATCTAAAGCATATGATTTTTAATAGTTATATTTTATAAAATATAATTTGTGTAAGATGCAAATGTATTAATGTTTTTATATACGGAATATATATAGTATAGTATAAAAAGTATCGTAAGTTAAATTACAAATTGATGTTAGTCTATCATATAAATTACATAGTATGATTATTCAAATATTCATTTATGATTCGATAACTATTCGAATATTAATCAAATACTTATTCAAATCTTATTTTGAATTCGTCTCACATTCGGATTCGGATTCGTATTTGAAAAAATTAAACAAATACAAATTCAAATATATCGGTATTCGCTTCGATTCGGTTCGGTTCGTTTACACTCCTAACTATAGTTTGACTAAAAAGATCAAGCTTTGTCGATCTTTTAGGAAGGGAGTAATATTTAATGTTTGACTGTTGCGAAGGTTTAAATGTTTGACTGTTGAAATGCGTTTGTGATTCGCGGCGTACGGAGTATAACTTTACTACCCGGATATGACGGAATACGGACTCAAAATTAATTAAGGTAATACCAAGTTTTCAATTATTTAGGGATATACCATAATTGAAAACATATACGGAGTATAGTACTTGAAAATTTATAATGAACGGATAAAGTGCTTATTATTATTATTATCATTGTTATTTTTATTGTTATTATTGTTATTATTATTATTATTAATTCATTATAATTATTATTAGTGTAATTGTTGTTGCTATAATAATAATAATAATAATAATAATAATAATAATAATAATAATAATAATTACTATAACTATTATTGTAATTATTACGGAGTACTGTATTATAATTATTGATTTAGCATGTTCACCATTTCTTGGTGTGATCAGTTTTTTAAAACTTTGTTTTGAGGGCGAATTTTTTAAACATACACCCGAGTATTAATTTCATAGCGAGTTGTATGTAATTATGTATTTTAGTTTTAAGTTAATTAAGGTATATATTTTTTTATAGATATTATTGGTCAAAGTTTGCAAAGAGAAAAAAGGAAAGATAATCTAAAGGATCAAATGAGATCAATTAAACTACTAAAATCATGTACTCCGCGTATACCTTCCTCCTAATTAGCCTCGGGTAAATTTAATTCCGGTGATGAGAAGTCTATTTAAATCCTTATATTATTTATGAACTTCATTGTTGTTAGTTAAGGTAGGGTTCTTTTTTTTTTGTTTCTTCCGACAAGCTTTTTTGTCTTCCTTTCTAATGAATTTGGTAATGTTACAATAATACATATATTTACACTCCTAGTTTTATATTTGGGCATATATAATCAATCCATGTTTATACATTTTGTTTAATACTTACATATATAATCTTCATGTTTTTTTTTCTGGTTTTCCTGATGCAGAGCGATGGGGCGTGCCAAGCTAAACTTGAGGCTAATCCCAAATGCAAAACAACGAAATTTGACGTTCAAGAAAAGGAAGGAGGGAATATTGAAGAAAATGAAGGAGTTCACAACGCTTTGCGACCTGAACGCGTGCATAATCATTTACGGGCCCCAGTCGTCCGAGCCCACAATTTGGCCGCCACAACGCTCCGCGGTTGAACGCATGATCGATGCGTACAAGGAGAAGGGCTCGGACAACGGGACCCGGTCCTACGGGTTGCCCGACTTCTATATGGGCCGAAAGAAGAAGGTCGAGGGAGAGGTGAAGAAGTTGAAGCAGAAGAAAATGGAGGCCAAGTACCCGACTTGCCCGGAGTTGCTCGACGGCTTGTCGAAACCCGAATTGGAGAGCTTTGTGAGCTTTTTGAATGGGAAACTTAGAGCTTCAAACTCTAGACTTGAGATGATCAATGGGATGCTCATCAATGATAACCATATCAAGCAGTCACAAGAGGAACCACTCTTATTGTGTCATTTTCATGAGGATGACTACTTGGTTAATAATAACAACATTAATTTCTATGATCCTAATTTGGAAAATTTAGGGTTTGGCAAACCACTGCAACAAGTAATGCATGTGAACAACTGCAACGTTCGTCATCCAAATGGTAGTCCCGGTGACTATCCAATCAATTACTATGGATATCCAACGGTTAGGATGACGAACGTTGCAGCAGCGCACCCAGGCGGTGGGGGCTTGCATTATGGAGACGAAAACGGGCACCCGATCGGGTACGGGCAACAGCAGGAGATTAATTGCTCGTACGATCAACAAGCATCGTTGCCACATCACCAATATTACATGGACCGCCGAACCATGCAGCTGGCAGTGGCGCCGCCAGCGTACATGGGCGGCAGTGGAGATTTGCCGCCGTTGCCGCCTTCATGTTATTTCGGGTCCTCGTTGACTTCTTTTTATCTGGAGGAGGAGGAGAACCAAAGCAGTGAGATCACATCCGCATTACTCCCGGCGATTGCAGCCGCCGGTAACGGTTGTTTGCCGCAGTTTGCGGCTTATCATCAGGTACCGGCCGCCGGGAGCAGTAGCAGTAGTTTTAACCGTTATTATCAGGTCACCAATCAGATTAAGAGGTACTAGTTAGTTGTTTAGCTTAGCTCTTTTTAGTTACGTTGGGATTTAATTTCATTATTATTGTCGTTGATTTCTTGTTATTAGGGAGTAGTATTAGATTAGATACTACTTCTTATTAATTATAAGAGCTTAATCACATCATTATTAGAGCTTCAGTTCATGCTATATATGATGTAATTTTTTTAAGACAGGAATAATACATATATATACTCGTTGTCTAATTTCGGTAGGTTAGAGAACAGATAAATCTTTGCTATCTAAAGTTAGGAGTTTAGGACTTTTTCCATCCGTTGAACACACAACACATAATTTTTTGCTGCAGAAAGCCAAATCTATCTGCTATGTAAAATCATTTTTTTATTTATTAAAAAAATAATAATTCCTTTGTAAAAATGAGAAGTGTTTTATGGGACAGATGAAAAAAGAAAGAAGAAATGTTTTATGGGACGGAGGGAGTATAATATATCCCTCCGTCCCTTGAAAAGTTCTCGTTTTGAATTTTTGAGAATTTAAGAGGGGTGTATTTTGGTGTTGACTTTCCAAAAATGCACTTTGATGTGATGGATAAAGTAGAATGTGATGAATAGATTAATAGAGAAAAAGTGTGATGTGATAGGTAGGTTAAGAATTAGTATGGGTAAAAGTGACTTTTTAAAAGGAAAAGAGAAGTGTTTTTTGAGACGGATGAAAAAAGAAAGGGAAACTTTTTTGCGGGACGGAGAGAATATTTCAATTTGGGTTAAATAGACACAATTGACTTTAATTACTTTTCTTAAATCTAACCGAACCGATCTCAACTACCATATACGTCCTACCCATTTTGATATTTCTCGAGCCCTACTCATTTCAATTGTCGTCATTTTACTTTGGTCAAACTTTAACAGTTTCTCGAGCCCTACTCGTTTCACAAAAGTAAAATTATGTGATTAAAAATTATGTAGAAAAGAGAAAGATGCTAAGCCACACAAAATTCACCAAAATTGAAAGATGAGTCTTTTTTTTGGAACGTCCCAAAAAAAAATGAGAATTCTTTTTTTGAGACAGAAGGAATATTTAAAACGATAAAAATTTTAGATAAGGAATATCTTTACAAAAATTGTAAAGACTATCTTGCGATACCTTATGTGACATCTTTCATATACTTATCCCAAATATCATTAGGCGTTCTGTAAGCTAGTGACGAATAGCACTCTTATACTTTTATAAAGATGTGAAACATTTCACACCTCTTGCATCCGACCGTTGTCGAAAGAATTCGAAATTCCCCTTCACATATGGTTTACAATTGATTTGAATTGAATAAAGTGCAAATCATTCATAAACAATGCTTAGAATGTGCCTCTCTTTAAATCAGTTTTTTCCAAAAACAATCTTCAATTAGACACTTCTTCGCACCTTCATTTCACGATCCCAATTGAACCGTAACTGTTGTCTACTCTCTCGATTCAAACCTTCTTCCCCATTGGCTATGGTAGTTACTGACTTAATGTAGCTTGAACGCAAATTAGAAACATACATATTTCATCGTCGGAAGACGATGTTCGAGTAATCTCTTCCTCCAACTCTTTTTTTTGTGAAAATAGATGAATGAGTTTTACAATTTTTTTGAGAATATAATAGGTTTTTTTGGATACTAGATGGTGTGTTTATGAGTTTTTATAGGTAAAAAATATTTTCCTTTTATTAAAAGCCTAACAGCTAAAACATCTAAAAAACCAAACAAAGAATACTCATGGACAACTGCACCATCGAATAAAAAGCCAGGCAAAACCCGTGATTATCATCACCTTTGAAGCATCACACCACCCATGTCACGATGGTCGCGTAATTACAGGGCGTGACGTAAGTCATAAGACCCTAATCACGTCTCATAACATACGGCCTTATAATCTCTCACTCATCGCGAGGGAACGGATTCAATTCGTCAAAATAAAAGAGACGTATGGGTCATGGAATGGGGATGGGAGTGAGTTGATTATAGCCATAGATCTTTCTCTTTTCTTTTTCTTTTTTTTTTTTGAATATTTTGTTCACATTCATTAAAGAAAGGTAGTACCTTAGTACATCCGTGAAGCAGATATAAAATCAGTAGTAGTAGTTTTTGATTCATTGATCTTTCCATCACACATGAACTCTGGGATAAGAGTTGTACACCCAAAAGAACACGAACAAGTCAACATACACATATAAAAAGAAAAGGCTATGAAACACCTAGATCTAAACTCCTGCATAGATTTGGGAAAAAACTTGCACAAAGCCAAGAGAACAAACCGAAAGAACAGGTTTAGAAACATATATAACCAGGGAGAGGTTCAGCATGCATCGTGATGGAGCCTAACCAAAGAATATGCCTTTTCTGGGCAACTAAAAATACTTAATTGGTTGAAGGATGAAGACTCGGATCTAATTTTAAGAAATGGAAGTTATAAGAAAAGAGATTTACCAAACCGTTCCTATACAATTCAGTCACTAAAAACAGTTGAACTCCAAAGAATTTCCCAAAACCCCTATGATAGTTGATGATGACAAAGTAGGGCAAGGTACCAAGACATCTGCTAATATGAATATCTAAGAAATGTCCATTAGAAAGCTTATAGTTTTACATGATACTGACACATACATACAATGAACAAATGACTTTAATACATGAAGGAAGTCAGGCTGAAAATAGGCATATAAGCGGTGAGAGAAGATTTTGCCTATTCCAAACAAAAAAAGGGATGTAAGCTGTTACCTGCTAATGCGTATGTATGAGTTCAGGCTAAATATGTTGTTGCATTTCACTGCAGATACTTTCCTGGCCAGCTGCCGTTCATAAGAAAGTAAAGTCAAGAAACACACAAAACCTGTAAAATGGAATGACCAAATAAAAAAAACTTAAACATAATCACAAGCAGAATAAATCTAAAGTATATACTCCACCCATCCCAAAAAAGGACATGTTTCACCAAGATGCAATTTTTTTAGTAAGGTACCCCTCATAGAAATCATCTTTCATAGTTAAATTTTAAAATAGATTTATTCCTTTAACTAAATTCAACATGTTTAACTTATTTGTGACACTATTTTTTGAATACATTGAATTTGATGAAACTTGCTTCTTTTGTTGAAATAAGACTTTGTTTTTGGGACAAAAAGAAAACTTTTGAAGTAGAACATTTTTGGGGGACAGACAATACAAGCCATGTTGATTTAAACATTAAAAGGATACTACCTCCGTCGATATGTGCCAAAAAATGTCTCGTTTGACAACTACACAACCTTTTAATTTTGGCAAGATGTAAGTGTCATAAAGCATGAATCACAGGTTTGTTTGATGAAACTAGCCTCTTTTTTGGACAAAAAAAATGTTTGAAACATAACTCAGATAAAGGCAGTGAAAAGTTATCCTTACTTGATACAGAGGAAGTTCTCCAGGTTGTCTCTAGAAAGCTAAAGGTTCAATGAACAAAAAGAGATCACTTATTCCCAACTGATGACACACTATCAGTGTTTGGAGGCTGTGCTGGACTTCCTGCAACTGCAGTTGGCATGATTGACACAGGAGCAGCCATTGATGACACTATGGGTCTTGAAATTGGCGGCCTTGTAGAGTTCATGCCAGTTAAAGGCCTAGGTGCTGCTGCAGGAAAAGCCAGTCCTGGCTTGTTGGCAGGCTGCATTGGCTGTGACACAGGACGATTTGAAGTTGCAGACATGCCTAATCGGGTTGCAATTATATGTGCTCTCTCGTGGAAAAGTTTCTGTTTTGACCTTTCTAACTGTTCTCTAACTCTTCCCAAGGTGTTCTCCATTTCACCGTAGAAAGTTAACTTCGTCTCTAGCTTATGTAACTACAAAATAAGCAAATTTGTTACCAAACTTATCTTTGCAAATACTGTATAAAAAGCATGAACCGGAATCCTGATGCACAGCAGAATCAAATACCCTGATATGTAATCAGCCAGCAAAACCAATGTCCGTATAGTGTTAAGGAACATGACGGAAAAGGCAACAATGGTACATCTTCTAGTAAGATACGCAAAAAGGTGGGTTGACTAGGAATTAGTGCTACCTGTTTTTCTATTACAAATGTAGCAAGTTTCCGAATCTGATCTTCTTCTTGACCAGCAAGAAACTTTGCTTTCACTGCTGCAGCTGACAAAGCAGTGACTGCAGCACGCTTAATCTTAACTATATCGCAATCGCTTTTGGCATCCGAAGCATCTTTCTTCACAGTCTCGTTGTCCTTTTCTTCACCTACAAGGAAAAATATATAAAAATAAAAACTCAAATATAAGAGCTAGTTGGAGGTATTTATTAATTAATTCATAACAATAAAACGTAGTAGTAGTAGTAATAAAATATTAATAATAATAATAATAACAATTTGTCTCTTGGAGCATTTAATCTAAATCTATAAAGGGAAGTGATGGGTGAACATATTGCCTTTTGGTTTATCTTTGTTTTCAACCAGCGAGATGGATTCTTCGGGCTCTCTCTTTTCTATACCAGGCATCATATCCTCGTCTTTTGGAGAGTCTAGAGTATGAGAAGGTATGGCTGCTGACGCAACAGCATCACATTCCTTTGATGAACTGGAAGGAGGATCCGCTTTTAATTTAAGAGAATCTAACCCATCAGCAGTACTTGGTGCTTCTTGCTTTAGCATATCTGCTTCATCTCTTTCATTTCCATGAAGAGAATCAATCTTTCCATCAGTTTCCTTTCTGGCATCATTTTTTTTAAAATGTTCACAATGAGAAGATAGTGTTTCTTCTCTGAACCCATTTGAATTGCTCTCTCCTGATTCTCTATGTTTCTTCTCCTCCACGGTTTCTCTCTTTTTGTCATTTTCTTTTACATGGTTGTTCTCATTACTCTGTTCAACAGACAAATCAATATTACCAGTTTCTGAGGTAGGCTCTTCATGCTGTGCTTCGGGCTCAGTCTGTTCAGTGACAGCTCTGCATATTTTATAAGCATCGCTTATAATATTATTCATTTCAATATTAGTTAGTTAACAACTGCCGATAAAAAGGTTCACAAACCTATCAGAGTTAGATGATTTATTTTCATCAGGAGGATCTTCTAAAAGAAAACAGTGCCTGGCAGCTAATTGCTCGCCGGAAACAGCTCTCAAAGAATTACGCACTGAAGCAGTAGTTACATTAGATTCCACCAACTTCACTAGGAAAGCTGCCTGAGGTGAAAAACAGAGTTATTAGATGGCTAAAACAAGTTCCATAGTTTGGTTCACATATCTGGAAAAATTTGGTTCTAAGCTTAATGCACCGCACAAATCTTAATGGGACCTTTGCTAGAATAAAGGGAAATTCCAGATGCCTCTATTTTAAAGTAGCATCATTTCCAAAATGGAATTTTAATCTCCCACTCTATAAACTATAATAGCAATAATAAAGATGTCTTGGGTGTTCAAAGGTGGAGAAGAGCTATCTTGGGGGCAGATCCATTTTGGATATCATCATTTGCCCAACATGCAAAAACATAATTGGAATTTGGGAGATGCAATTATATCAAACAATAGCACAACCACATGCAGAACTTTTTGGTGTATTCAAGTGGATCCAGGTGAAGGAACCATGTCTGCACAACCTCAACACCAGTACATTGGAAGAGTCCCAATAGATTTGGAAAAAGGGTCTAAATTATTTTTCTTCCTAACAATCGTGTGAGTTTAGAGGAAGGAAGAGGGATGCAATCTTACATCTCTTTCAAAATATTTTCAGGATATCATGGATTGGAATAAAATTTCATAGAGAACAGAGTTTTTAGTCCATCTCGAGAAAGATTGAATGGGGGAAAAACTATCATACCAATGCCATTACAGGATTGCCTGCTTCAGCAAATGAAACGTGTTCTCCAGGTGAAGGAAAATAGCCGACAGCTACAAATGCTTCCCTAAGAGCTTCAAGTGCACAGTTCTTCCCATATTGTTCTTTAGCATTTGAATCATTTACATCATCCTGCTTTGAAGTTACAATCGAGGGTGATGAAGGCTGATTCTCATTTCCATCATTCTTATTCTCTGTTCCCTCAAGGCTGCCTTTAGAAGCAGAACAGTCATCATTAACAGAAATGCCGTCAATATCAAAAATGTTATCATTTTTGTTATCTTCATCCAAGAACATATCCTCTATAGGCATTTCAACAAAATGCAAGATGCACTGTGCTTTTGTCTTTGTTGCAACATGCTCAGCGATCTCATTCCAGTTATCTTTGAAAAGTTCTAATGCTTCAAGAAGAAGGAGAGTTTCCTGATCGGTCCACTTTCCGCTGCTTGCACCCCCAGTCTCGGCAGGCTCCATGAGGATGAAATCTGAGGGGGCCATATCAGTCCCAAATTTTCCGTTGTTGAAGCATTCCGTACATAAATCAAAATCAGCCTGTATAGAAAATATCGAATCAGCACAGAGGAAAGAGTTCACATTTGAAAAACATAGCTCAAAAGTCAAGACCATTCACAACTAGGGTTCCTGTAGTGAAATGCTTATAATGTTACTACAAATTCCAAACAGTGTTGGATAGATATGATTTTCCTTGAGTCATACAAAGAGGAGAAAAAGAATAGAAAAAGGCACATAGAACAAGATTGAATGCAACTAATCTGCACTCTCCGACATCAAGAAGAACTTTCTGCATCTTTAGATGATGAAATGTGTTGCTTCAATCAGCTGAAAATCTTAATATACAAGAAGAAAAGTTTCAAAAAAGATAACACCAATGTCACCTGCTTCTGACAATGATAACGTTTTCGGGAGCAATCGCCTGAGCAAGAGTTACAGTGGTACTCAACCGAAGGTCCCTCAGACTTCACCAATTCTTCCATCAAAGTAGACTCGGAAAATAGTCCAGATGTCAGGGCTTGAGGAGCCATGCTCGTCTTGGGGACAACTGGTGTCCATGTTTCCTCGGACTCAAACCGGAACAACTTATCCAGCAATGAATCTGCCTTTTGTGCTTTCTCTACATCAGTATCCACATTCATAGCAGAATCAGGTTGAGGGAAAGGGTGGTAATTGATCAAGCCCCAGTAGTCCAGAAATTCCATCACCTCTTGCCTTGCATCCAACACGCCAGTGGAGAGCTCGGACAAATCCTTCAATTCAATACGAGTGTTGGGGTCTGCGTGACACTTCCTCATGATCCAGTTACGTATCTCCATGTACATTTCAGGGGTCCTGTCCGGAGACTTCCCGTTAAAGAAGGATGGCATTGTTTTCTCCTCCAATGAATGAATTTTTATCCAAGAAAACCAGCCTGCAGAGTTATAGAGGACCACTATATATATAATCATGGAATGAAATGAGCCTTTCCTTTGTACTCACAATGAATTAGAAATTAAATGAAACACCAAAGGGAGGGGAGGAGTGGCGGATTTTTCAGGTAAAGAAAAAAACACTTTCTAGGTCAGTAATTATCTATAACTAAAATCAAATTCAACAATTAAAACCAAAAATCAATCAAGGATAAGCTAAGTAAACAAAATTCCGAACTCACCAGCATGACTGGGAACCACATGGGCATTAGCATCTCGAGACCTAATTAATTCAAATTCAGCTTCTAGTTTTGCCTCAATTGCCTCCAAATCATCCTTGGCTTCAATTGTCACATCCTCGGCCTTCTCAACCTCTTCTGGTCCTGCTGTTGGAAGCGCCGCGGCATTTGCCTCGCTTTTGACACCTGAGTTTGATGGAGACGACACAGATGCGGTGTTGCTGGGCAGCTGTCGAGCTCTGGTGCACGGGCCGTGGTGGATCGGAGGGAAGGGAACCGCAGGACTCTTTTCTCTAGCCTGGCGCTTCGAAGAAGTAGAAGGAGGAGCCGAACTTCCACCGCTGCCTAAGGCGCTTGCCTTCCTCTTCTGACCACCGCCCCTTCTCCGAGAAGTGGGTTGGTCCGCAGGTGGAGCCTCCGCCGCCTTCTGCGGGGTTGAGAAGGTTGCTGCCGGTGGACTTCCGATATCTTTAAGCTTCTCCTCCATGTGAAACACTGGTTGCAGAGCTCCACCGAGATCGTCGACTTCCCAGATATGCACATTGGGGAAATGAAAACGCACCCCGTAACACTTCGGTGTTTATACATTGTTCTCTATTTTTAAGTCGTTGCACTTTTATTTGGTCAAAACAATTTTTTGAAATATAAATAACAAATTATAAATATCTTATTAACACGATAACATCATGATTTATATTTTAGTCCTATTCAGTACAAATTTTACTTTATTGATTTAAGTAAAGATACAATACTCCATAAAATAAAAAAACCAATCCAAAATAATAATAAAAACAAAAAAACATCACTAATACAGAGAAGAAAATACAATTCAAAACAAAAAACTTAAATACCTTTCCGTCCCAAAAATTCATTTCCTTTTCTTTTTTTCTTGTTTCACAAAATTCTTTTTTTCTAATAACAACTATTTTTATCTCTATTAATTTTTAACCTACCTATCACATCATATCTTTTTATTAATCATCTAACAATCACATCTTATTTTTACACATCACATCAAAAGTATTTTTTTGGAAAGTCAACACAAATTTATCACTCCCTTAAATTTTCTAAAAATCAACGAAAGCATCTTTCTGGGACGAAGAAGTATAACACTACTAGAAAAAATGCAGAGTAAATTAAGATAATGATTTAAATAATTAAATGAGTATAAAACTTGTAATCATTATTTTAAAATGGGGGAAGGTTCAAGTGACATTGAACCTTGATGTCATGGATGACCCGAGGGCGTTCCGGTGCCCCGTTCGTAAAATTGACGGTTTCTACCCCCCGGTAAACCCCCCACCCGGCCCCGGCCCGAACACACCCCCCCACCCCCCTTCAATTGCACTTCACGAGTTGATTTTGACTTTGGAGTGCAGTTGTTGGCCATGTGTGCAGCAATTGTCCCGTGGCGAAGGCTATGTGGGTCAAGTCACAATCGAATATCGTGGGCGCTTGTGTGATGAATGCACTATAAGGCTAGGGTATGCGCTTTTTCTAACACCAATTGGTTTTAGAAGAGTTGGTAGCGCCTGAGGTCGTACAAGTGGTATCGGAGCCAAGGTCACGAGTTCGATTCCTAGCGGGAGCAATTGCTGAGGGGGAGATTGTTGGTCATGTGTGCAGCAATTGTCACGTGGCGGAGGCTATAAGGGCCAAGTCACAATCGAATGGCACGAGTGCTTGTGTGATGAATGCACTACAAGGCTAGGGTATATGCCTCTTCTGACACCAATTGGTTTTAGAAAAGTTGGTAGCGCCTGAGATCCTACAACGGCTACGGGCGATGGTAGGGCTGAAGGAGATGGTGGGGTTGGGAGAGATGATGGGAATGACGGCGATGGGGTTGGCAGTGGTGGGTGCTAGTGGAGATGGGAATTGGGCGGCGGTGGTGGTACAGCAATGAAAAGTAGTAAGGGAATTTTAGTCATTTTAAGTCCCTAGTCAACAACTCATAAAAATGAAGAAAAATCAAATCGAAAATTTTATTTCCGGAAGGAGGGAGTATTTCTTTATGTTTGTTAATTCAATTCACAAATTATAAGAGGCTAACCAATCCTACCACGTTAATGTTGATAGATTGTCAAATAAAAAATCACCTTATATAGGAGCAAAGAGCCTTATGTTTTTATTCCAAAAATAAGAGTTTGTACTGTAGTAATGTGACATTGTATATGAACATTTCACAAAATTTTTTGGTAATGTTTATGGTCTTGATTGGCATTATAAATGCATTTTTACTTCAATTTCAAAAATAAAAACACGAAACTCTATTTTGGTATATTTTCAATATTTTTACTCCTATTTTAGTTTTTTTCCCTTGTCAAATATCACAAAAATAACAGAGCATTGGGAGAACAATAGGGATCTAATTCAAAACATAAAAAAAAACCTAAAGTCCGAGTTTAAAACAGTGGGTTATAGCCATCCAAAAAATTGAAAATAAAAAAAAAATTACACGCCTACTTCCATAAAACAACGTTGGATATGTAAAATGGTTGTTGCACCAAATAGAAATTGACATTTCAAATAGAGCAAAAGAAATGTTACCCAAAATAGAAACTAATCTCTTAGACGTTTCACACACTAGCCCTCTTAATATGAAATTGAGAAATATTGTATTTTGGTCTTCCATTATCAAATTGAATTTGATTTGTTTTTGTAGTGCCTTTTCTTAAATAGCTCTTTTGGATTTTTACATATCGAGGTATGCCCCTCTTGCTTGAACTATATTGCTCTTGATTTATGAATTTCAGTGGAATCCCTATGGGAGCCCTAGTGTTCCGGTAAATTTGTAGAAGTAAATATGATCGATTCAACTCTTACCCTTTTGTCGACGGGTGGTTGATCGTGAACCCTTGTAAATAGTAGCTCTTGGGACCACTTTTTTTTTGAAGTCGCAGAGTCACCACCAATGATCTAATTGATGTCATGGTTTCGTTTGATCCACTCAAGAGGCCTTTTCTTTTCATATTGTTCCAATTTTATCGGATGTCCCCGAAGGGACAGGCCTTTCCTTTTCATAATCTTCTTCTCCATTGCTTTCGAGGGCTAGGTATCGTTCGCCTTTGGCGTGCCCAAGGTAAGTCCAAGTTACCTAATTCTCTTTCATTTTTCAACTCTTAGGGCCTTTGGGAGTCGCCTCCTCTATCTCTCTTCTGTTGAACAAACTTCCAGGGGCTCTAGACTAGCCTTTGTAACTCATTTTAACATGTGTAGCAATCATCCGCATTGTGATTGTGTGTCTTAT
Organism: Cuscuta australis; assembly: GCA_003260385.1. Taxonomy (NCBI): domain Eukaryota; kingdom Viridiplantae; phylum Streptophyta; class Magnoliopsida; order Solanales; family Convolvulaceae; genus Cuscuta; species Cuscuta australis. The sequence goes on along the minus strand of NQVE01000098.1, from coordinate 4,368,219 downwards.
GGTACTTGGTTCTTTGTGTCCAAGCTCACAATATTTAGAGGGATGGCCAACCCTTTGACTATCAAAGAATCCTTAGTTCTTTTTGTTCTTCTATTTCTCCTTAAGATATAAAGGATTTTGTCCTCACTCGTGCGCCCCCAAGGATTTTCTCCTTAAGACTTGTTCTTCAAAGGATGGCCAACACAAGTCTTTCCCGCACATTTTGTCCTCACTCGTGCGCGCCCAAGGAATTTCTCACGGGTCACCCATCCTAAAATTGCTCCAGGTTAAATACGCTTAACTTTGGAGTTTCTAGGTGATGAGTTCTCGAAAAGAAGGTGTACCTTGTTGGTATGAGTAGTACTATCAATCCTTTTGAACTCTTCTCATTCCCATTTTAATACAGGGTATTACATCATCATCATCTTCTTGTTCTTCTTCTTTTATTTGTCTACTTTTTAATTTTTTTTAGTTTTTTTGTTAGTTTTTATTTAATATTTTTTGTTTTTGGTTAATTAAATAATAAAAAAACGTAAATTATTTTTGAATTTTTTGGTTATTGGGTTTTCTTTTTTTCACATTATGTCAATTTAATTTTAATGAAATATTTTTTTAATGTTTTTATTTTAAGTTATATATATTAAATATATATTTAAAAAATAAAAAAAATTGGGCATAATCCACACCCCTATGATGGGTTGTGATGGAAAAGAGAAAAAATGACATTGCGCTGAGTGGGATGCCGTGATGGACGTGATTGCGTTATCCACACCGTCACAGGTGGATCTACCCTTTGGAATATGGGGGCAGCTACCCCAGTCAATTTTTTTTAAATATATATGTATATTTTTAAATTTTATATATAATTGCCCCAATAAAAAAATCTGCCCCAGTCCATTAATTAGCCCAAACCAATTAATTATCTAAAGTTTAAAGATGCAATTCCAAAAGTGGCCCAATTGTCCAAATTTCCCAAAATAAAATTTACTCCCCTTAAAATTATTCTCCAAATTTACAGCTTTCCCCTTCCCTTTGGCGTTTGCGGAAACTGAGAAGCAGGAGCATTGGTATAGCCGAAGTGTGGAACACTGGAATCCGAACAGGAGCACCGCCTGTAGCGCCGTTGCCCGGCAGCCACGTCGCCACCAGTCCACCACAGCAATCCTTCGATCTACTATCGCACAATCGTAAAATCGCACTAGCACAAATTCCAGGTATTTCCAAATAATTTTTTTCCTTTTTAAATTATGATCTAAATAATTAGATAAATCTGAAAATAAGATTTATGTGTAATGTGTGAAATTTTTTGGATAATTTTTTTTATCTTTAATTTTTCTATAAAATGAAATTGTTTATTATTGATTATAATTTATAATTATCCCAAAACATATGAATTGATGACTCTAATATCTAAAAAGATATTAATTCTCAATTGATATACTTGAATAATTTGTTCTAATATTTGGACATAGATTTAGTAAAAATTTTTATTTCATTTTATATTTTTAGATAATAGAGAAGTTTTTTAAACGAAAGTCCCGCTCAACACGTGATTCTGGACCATCTCTACCTTCGCTAGCTAAAGAAATAGACCTAAAACATAAAGACTTTTCTAATCTAGGACTTAAATTTTTTTATTCTCTAAATAGGACTTATTAATGTCTTAGTGGAAGGAATAATGTTCAGTAATGATGGACATTTACTTGAATAATGACTAATTCATAATGACCAAAAATCCTACATTGGCAAATAAAAACATATGCTCCTATATTGGAAAAGTCATTATGTTTTAGTCTTATTTAGGTAAATTGCTAAATTGAAAATGAAGATATTATTGATCGATTTCAAAAGATGAAAACTCGAAGAGAACAATTGTAAGAGATATGTTCTATCTAATTAATTGTACTCCCTCCGTTCTAAAAAACACTTCCTCTTTCATTTTTTCCACTTCCAACAAAACACTTTCCCTTTCTATTAAAAAACCACTTTTACCCTTACTTTTTCCTACCCTACTTATCACATCATACTTTTTCTCTAATAATCTATCCATCACATCTTACTTTTACCCATCACATCAAGGGCAAAATTGGAAATCAACTATAATTTAACACTTCCTTATTTTTGCCCCAAATCAAAATGGGAAGGGTTTTTTCAAACGGAGGGAGTACCTTGTTTTTAACTTAATTTTAATGGAAAGAATGATTGGGAAAATTGAAAATGAAGTTTTTCAATTGAAAATTGAAAATAGTCCTCGGTTTCAATTTTCACAGTGCAGTTTTTTTGGAATTGTTCAATTGATTTCGGTTCGGTTTTATGGACCCACCCGTACTCTAAATAGATGTAAAACCTAGAGAAATTATTATAAAAAAAGAAGCTCAATATTTTCTCCAAAATAGGAGTATCTATTATGATAATATGATAATGTATATGAATATCTCACAATACTTTTTGGTATTATATATTTACATGATTGACATTGTAAATGCTGACACTGTATATGAACATTTCACAATACTTTTTGGTATTATATATTAACATTATTGGCAATGTATATACATTTTTAACTCATATTTTGAGAATAAAAATATGAAACTTTTATTTCAGTATATCTTATATGTTTGATCTTTTTCCCTATATTTATTTTTTGGGAATTTCTCTAGTGCCTTTGTTAATGAAGGGGCATGGGTGCCCTCCCACTAAATTGCTTCCATATGGACTTTTTAGCCACATCATTTTAACTTTTAAAATTGCATAATGGGCCTATCTACACATGCTAATGTCATTTAAAAATATTGTTTTTAAATTGAATCAATCATTCCGTTCCAAAAAAAGTTTTAATTCGATTTTTTAGGATCAAAATTAAAAACTTTGACCATGAAATTTAAAAAACAATATGTTGAATAATAATATAAATTTAAACTATTTGATTTGTCTTTAATTATAATTTTGAAATATTATATTTTTTTATAAAATTTATTAATTATATATATATGTGTATATATATATATATATATATATATATATATATATATATATATATATATATATATATATATATATATATATATATATATATATATATATATATATATATATATATAGACACACACACACATACATACATGCATATTAATGGTTAAAGTGTCACATAGAAGACCTAATAGTTTAAAAAGTGTTATCTCACTAATTGAACAACAAAAATCGGTGTTTGAATAATGGCTTTTTCACTTGCCAATCTGATCTGAAAAGTCAAAATTCGGAAAGCCAAAGAGAGTATCTTTTGGACTTGGCTGTTAGAAAAACTAATTTTTTAAAATTAGTTTTCTTGAAAGATATTTCAATATTATATGTAAAAAGATTAAAGTAAAAAAAATTGAAATTTAAAAATTGAAATATCAAAATAAATCTGATGACAAAATCAAAAGAAAAAAATTATTAGAACTTTATATACTCACTCTATCCGGAAATTTTCTTCTCATTTGACTTGTCACGATTTCCAATGTTACATTTTGACCATTAATAACTATATTTATACATAGGTATATTTTATAAAATTTTGATATTTCAAAATTATGATTCATTTAAATATATATATATACTCCCTCCGTCCGGTTTTTATATTCCCAGTTTGACTTTTAGTCATTTTTAGTGAGTGTTGACTAAGGCTATAAAATGACTAGAATGCCCTTACTAAAAAAAGAAGGAAAGAAAGCCACATGCAGTGTAAAGAAGTGAACAAATGAGGAGTACTTTTACTGGTTCCAATCCAAAACAGTAGGGAAGTATGGGCTGATTACATCATATCATCATAACATTACTAAATCATCCAAAAAAACACTCCAATTCCCTCCTATTTTTAGAAAACTACCCGCCCAAACATTCCCAAAATTTTTAAAACAACCTTTCCCCTTGCAGTCCTATAAAAAGTCCCTCTCATTTCCTCATTTAGCAGGTTTTTTTCTTGAATATGTCTTCTTCATTTTCTTGCTGCAGTCCTTCCAATGTATTCGGGTTGCGCTTCATTTCCTTCGGGCTACTGTCGTTGCACGTTTCTTCGGGGCGCTGTTCTTGAACTCTCTTCGGGCTGCTCTTCACTGTCTTCGGGATGCTGTCCTTGCACGTTTCCTCGGGCTGCTGTCCTTGAACTATCTTCGGGATGCTGCTCTTCACTAAAAATGACTAAAAGTCAAACTTGCTCCATTTTCTTTAGGTTGATATCCTTGCACGTTTGTCCGTGTTGCCGTCCTTGAACTCTCTTCGGCCTGCTGTCCTTGCACGTTTCTTCGGGCTGCGGTTCTTGAACTCTCTTCGGGTTGCTCTTCATTTTCTTCGGGCTGCTGTCCTTGCATCTGTGCTCTTCATTTTCTTCAATTTTGTTGGAAATTGCACTTCTTGGAGGCCTGCAAACACACATGAATACGAAGAGGTTGGAGAACACAACGAGGCAGGTAATCAGTGACACATTACTAGCACATTCAAAGCAAAATCCTAATAGTTCATACTCAGCTCAGTATGGGCATATCAACAAACTTGCTGCACAGTTTAATGTATCTAGAAAAACAGTGAGCAAGATATGGGCAATTGCAAAGAAACAAATATAGCAGGGGGTTGCCATCGATGTGAGGAGTCGAATGATAGGAAAGAAGGGCAGGAAAAGGACAGTGATGGATGCACAGGCTATTGCAGACACTCCACTCAGGAAGAGGACTAATGTCAGATCTTTAGCTGCTGCAATTGGCAAGCCTAAGTCAACCGTGCATGAATGGATAAAAAAAGGTATGCTGAGGAGCCATTCTAATGCAATCAAACCATTCTTAACTGATACTAATAAAATATCAAGGTTGAGGTTCTGTTTAGATCAAGTAGACCCTTACAGCATGCCCATCCACCCTCAGTTTAAAACTTTTCACAATGTTTTACACATTGATGAAAAGTGGTTTTACATGTCTAAAACTTCCCAAAAATTTTACCTGCTTCCAGGTGAAATTGACCCACACAGAACATGTAAGTCCAAAAAGTTCATAACTAAAGTCATGTTTTTGTGTCTGGTTGGGAGACCACTATTTGCTGAGAGTGGAGAAGTATTGTGGGATGGAAAAATTGGCATTTTCCATTTCACAGAAACAGTTCAAGCTTAGAGGAAGAGTAAAAACAGAGCAAAAGGGGTGTTGGAGGTGAAGCCAATCACTGGTGTTACCAAGCAAGTGACAAAGGATATGCTGATCAAACAAGTCATTCCATGTATCCAAGAAAAATGGCCAGCACAATTATCTAAAGACATACACATTCAGCAAGATAATGCAAGGCCACACATTCAAGGACTGGACTCTGACTTTATGGCAGCAGGTAACACAAATGGATTTCACATCACTCTAAATAATCAACCCCCCAACTCCCCAGATTTAAATGTCCTGGGCCTTGGGTTTTTTAGAGCAATCCAGTCTTTAAAAGAACAGTGTGCTCCAACCAGTGTTCCAGAGTTATTAGAGGCAGTTCAAAGAGCATATAATGCCCTCAATCCAGAAACCTTGAATAAGGTTTGGTTGACATACCAGCAGGTGTTGACTAAGGTAATGGAACATGAAGGAAATAACAACTACAGATTACCACATATGGGGAAAGATAGACGAGAAGTAAATCTTCCTAAGTCTTTGAGCATAGACCTGGACCTTATTCAGAAGACAGCAAGATTGGTTGGACAACAGAATGGAGGTAGAAATGAAGGAATGGTTGAGTTCAACACTGAAGAGGGAGATGACCACCAATCTTCAGAGTTGAACTAAACACACACTTTTTTTGGGTTTCAGTGTATGTAATTGGTTGCCACTGTGGGTTTTTGGAGAGTGGTTACCACATTATGTTTTGTGGCTTTATGTGTTTGTAAATGGTAGCCACAGAAAACTTTTTGGGTTTTGGGTTTTGGGTTTTTGGGTTTTGGGTCTCACAACAAGGCAACTACACACAATCTACTCTATATGTAACATATGTATAATGAAATACAACTGCCATCATATGCTTATCACTTTTTTTATAACTGTCACTTCATCATTGCTGGTCTAGTTTTATTATTCTCATACATTCATCACAGTAAATGGTCACATAGGGTCTTACAAACAACATAGGGACAGATAGGACACCCAGAGGCAGAGTAAGACCACATAGAAGGTGTAAAACCCTCACTACTCAGAGACATCCTTAAATGGATATATACATTCTCATCACAGTAGGCATCATTGTTCTCAGACATTCATCACAGAAAGTGGTCACAAGAGGGACAGATAACATAGTGTACAGATAGGGCACCCAGAGGCAGAGTAAGACCACATAGAAGGTGTAAAACCCTCACTACTCAGAGACATCCTTAAATGGATACAATCTCATCACAGTAGGCAGCATTGTTCTCAGACATTCATCACAGAAAGTGGTCACAAACAGTCTTGCAAACATTAGAGGGACAGATAACATAGTGTACACTTTGGACAATCAAAGGCAGAGCAAGACCACATATGAGGACTAATACCCTCACTACCCAGCGACATCCTTAAATGGATACATGCTCAACACAGTAGGCATCATTGTTCTCAGACATTCATCACATAGTGTTAATTAAGGACCCTTTTAATGGAAAGCCACATGTAGAATAAAGAAATGAACAATATGGAGTCCTGTTACTATTTCCAAAACAAGGGAAGAGCAGGGACAGTAATTGAATCATCCAAACTCACATAATCTATAATTATTTCAGTAATGTTGAAATAATTGAAGTATAGGAAGGTTAAACGAACTTCCCTACTTGTAATTTGAAGCCCAAAAGTCTGGATCTGGGCTTGGAAGTAAGATGTTTAGCATATCAATGTGGAGGTGCATGCGTGAGTACATGGGTTGAGAAGAATCAAACCCAGGTCTCTCAAACTCCTCCATCTCGTCACCCTCTTGCCTCCCATCAACAAAATTACAATCTTCTTGAGATTGAATGTTGATAAAACACTGCATTTCTCTGATCGGGGCAGGATCAGCACCATCATTATCACTATCGATGACGATGACCTCATCATCGCTATGGATTGCGATAACCTCCTCCACCTCGCTGTCATCAGAGATTAAATCTTCGACCTCACCCCAACCATCTTGAAATTCCGTCTCCGGAATGATAGAATCCAAGAAATAGTCATGCGGATCCATTAGATGTGGGCAGAGATCTAGGGTTCTAGGAGAAGAGGGAGAAAGAATTGGGTGGAATGGATCTGGGAAGGAGAGGAGGTGCGAGTTAAAGCAAGAGGGTATAATGAATGCGGGTAGGAGGATTGGGCGAGAAGGGCGATTTAATGAGAGAGGTAGTTTAGGAAAAGTGAGTTAGAAAACGTATACTGGGAACTTTATTTCCGGACGGAGAAAAGAGTAGACTGGGAACATAAAAACCGGACGGAGGGAGTATTAAATTTAGAGTAAATTCCATAATTAGTCCTTTATAACAGGGGGATTTTCCTATTTAGTCATCTATTATAAAATACTACCCTAGTGGTCTTTTTTTATGAGTATCTTTTCACAAATAGTCCTTTTTTTATCTTCTATCATGTTGGTGTTAATTTTAGGGCTAAAAGTGTAATTTCACAATGATAATATATCTTTTTTATCGTACACAATCCTAAAGGTTGTTCCGTTTGCGTCGTTTGTGAATTATAGTTGTTCTCTACTACAACCATAGTCTACAAATGTGGTCTTTCGTTGGAATCCTAGCCCACAATCATAGTCATTATTTTTTTGTTATCCGCTTAACCAATATCAGAACACGTCACTGGACATAATGTTGATGTCAAATTATACTTTTAGCCTTTAAATTAACACCGACATGGCAGAAGATAAAAAAAGGACCATTTGTGGAAAGGCGCCCTTAAAAAAAGGACTACGGGAGTAATATATATATATATATATATATATATATATATATATATATATATATATATATATATATATATATATATATATATATATATATATATATAGACACACACACACACACACACACACACACACACATATATATATATATATATAAAATTTATAAATTTTATAACAAAATATGATATTTCAAAATTATACTTAAAGACAAATCAAATACTTTCTCTGTCCCTAAATATTTGCAACATTTGTATTCCCTAGGCAAAATATCAAGTTTTTTCAATTCATTTTATTTACATATTAGTATAGAAATAAAAAATAAAATTTACATATAAAAAAACTACATGAAAAAGTTCTTCGAAATAAAAGGTATCAAGAATATTTTATTTTATCAAATAATCAATGAAAACATAGAAATAAACAAAAGTTCCCGCGACTGCTGAAAAAGTAAACGTTGCAAATAATTTGGGATGGAGGGAGTAGTTCAAATTTATATTATTATTCAACATATTGTTTTTTAAATTTCATGGCCAAAGTTTTTAATTTTGATCCTAAAAAATCAAATTAAAATCTTTTTTTAGAACGGAATGATTGATTCAATTTAAAAACAATATTTTTAAATGATATTAGCATGTGTAGATGAGTTAAATTAAAAAAAGGATAAAGAGATAGGGTCATTATGCAATTTTAAAAGTTAAAATGATGTGGCTAAAAAGTCCACATTGAAGCAATTTAGTGGGAGGGCATCCATGCCCCTTCATTAGGAAAGGCACCGGAGAAATTCCCAAATTTTTATCTTAATCTTTTTTCGAGGCGCTTGAAGAAAATATAAGTCATGTTTTATCGCATGATCGCGTCGGGTCGAACTTTAAATAATACCATGATCCAAATTTTTAAATTAGGTTTATCTTGTAAAAACGAATTTTAAGAAATTGTATTAACTTATTGCGTAATTTTATACAATTTAAAGTTAAATTATTTAATAAATAAAGTTTATTTAATATAATTACAAAAGGTTAAACAGGACTAGGGAAATACTTTCCCACAAGCAGTCCAGCAATAGTTTTATTGGTGTAAAGTGATGTCTTACTTCTCTCCCAATGTATTTTTCATTTTTTGAGTTAAATTGAACAAAATATTAAATTTCAATTAAATAAAACTTGCAATCCAATTTTGCATTAAAAAAAATGTATAATTTACTTCGAAAAATTTAAATTGGACAAAAGAAGTATTGGGAGGGAAGGAAGTAGACCTGTGCAAACACGGATCTGGGTCGGGCTTAATACAAATTATTAGCTCATTTATATGGGCGGGCCTGCCCGGCCCAGAACTCATGGGCTAAATGCTTTGCCCATACCCGCCCACCTTACAAGCCAAAGTGTCCACCGAGCCACCCGGCCCAGAAAAACATTGAAAAAAGAGTTGAATGTTTAAGAAAAAGATCACCGGTCACCACACTTACACAGAAAGTATAAAAGAAGTATTGTTACATAATTAATAAACACATCATACTGATACATTAAAACATTATTGATTTTTGTTAAAGAGATGTGAATGGATTGGGTCATTATACCTCAATTATAGAAAATATTACTCCTCCCGTCCTAAAATATTCTTCCCACTCACTTTTTACCCGATCAAACTTTAATCACTTTCTTTACATATTTTCATTAGGTATTTGATAAAATAATATAGTCTTGTCACCACTTATTTTGTAGAACTTTTGATGTAGTTTTTAAATATATAAATTTTATTTTTAAATTTTACACCTACAGTCAAACAAATTGAATTAAAAATAAAGTCGGTCAAACCTCGTAAAATGAACCGGGAAGAACATTATAGGACGAAGGGAGTAAAAATTACATGGACTAGATAATTCATAACAAAGTAAACATGTTTGATGAAAATGGGCAGACATGTTGACCCGGACGGGCTAAACATATATTTCCGATCCGCCCATATAAAAGGCTATCCGCCCATATAAAATTCAGGTTTGAGTCAGCTCGCCCACGTGAATATTAAAATATTCTATCAATTTTAAACGGTGGGCTAGGCGGGCCGGATTTGCACAAGGAAGATACGTAGTATATCCAAACTCTAATGAAGTATGATGCGATCACAGGCATGCCGCCCCCCAACCCACAACCCACTCATTTACTCTGCTAACCTCAAAAGTCAGTCATTCATGCATCACCAAAAGTCAAATCAGATCCAAAAACTTTGACATAATCACCATTTCCCTATTAATTATATTTTGGCCATCTCATCTTCTCTCTCCCGTTATAACTTGTATAAATACACACACACACACCTCATAATGGTTCTTTCCTTCTTAGTAACAACACAATGGACAATTCCTCCACCGTTCGAGTCCCCTCCCACGGCGGCGGCGCAACCACCGTGGTTCATATGATCAACCACAGCCTTCATCTCAAGTATGCGAAATTTGGTTACCGTTTCCTGGCTTCACACCTTCTAACCCTTTGTCTAATCCCGCTCTTTGCCCTCACTTTCATCCACCACCAAGATTTGCTCGTCGTCATGTCCCGACATCTTCGGCAAAACCTCGTCGCCGTCCTCGTACTCTCCGCTTTCCTCGTATCCGCATCCACCCTCTTCGTCATGACCCGTCCGCGATCTGTTTTTCTCGTGGACTACTCCTGCTACCGCCCCCCGGATCACCTCCGGGTCTCTTACACCAAGTTCATGGACCATTCCAGGCTCATCGGGGATTTCGACGACTCGTCGCTCGATTTCCAACGGAAGATTCTGGAAAGGTCCGGCCTCGGGGAGGATACCTACCTCCCCGAAGCTATGCACAACATCCCACCCACCATTAATATGGCCTCGGCTCGGGCCGAAGCAGAGCAGGTCATGTTTGGTGTCCTGGATTCCTTATTCCAGAACACCGGGATCAACCCCAGGGAAATAGGTGTCCTCGTCGTGAACTGCAGCCTCTTCAATCCGACCCCGTCGCTTTCCGCCATGGTTGTGAACAGGTACAAGCTCAGAGGGAACGTCCGGAGCTTCAACTTGGGGGGGATGGGGTGTAGCTCCGGAGTCGTCGCAGTCGATCTGGCGAAGGACTTGTTGCGTGTTCACCGGAACACTTACGCCGTCGTCGTCAGCACCGAAAACATCACCCAGAACTGGTACTTTGGGAACAACAAGTCCATGTTGATCCCAAACTGCCTCTTCCGCGTCGGTGCTGCTGCAGTCTTGTTGTCCAACAAGACTGCAGACAGGCACCGCGCGAAGTATAAACTCGTCCACGTCGTCCGGACCCACAAGGGCGCGGACGACATGGCTTTCCAGTGCGTCTACCAGGAACAGGACACCGCTGGGAAAACCGGGGTGTCCCTGTCGAAGGACCTGATGGGGATCGCCGGCAGCGCCCTCAAGTCGAACATCACGACGCTGGGCCCGCTGGTGCTCCCCATCAGCGAGCAGCTCATGTTCTTCGCCACGCTCGCCGCCAGAAAGCTCTTCAGGAATGCCGGAATCCGTCCGTACATCCCGGACTTCAAGCTGGCTTTCGAGCACGTGTGCATTCACGCCGGCGGGAGGGCCGTGATCGACGAGCTCGAGAAGAACCTCTGGCTCTCGCCGGTCCATGTGGAAGCGTCGAGGATGACGCTTCACCGGTTCGGGAACACGTCGTCCAGCTCCATCTGGTACGAGCTGGCCTACGCGGAGGCCAAGGGGAGGATCCGAAAGGGAAATAGAGTGTGGCAGATTGCGTTTGGTAGCGGGTTCAAATGCAATAGTGCTGTTTGGAAAGCTCTGGGCGATGTGAAGCCCTCTCCAAACAGTCCCTGGGATGATTGCATTCATAAGTATCCCGTGGAATTGCCAAACTAAATTGTTTGAATACATAAATTAAGGAGTACATCTGTACATCTCTAAATCATAAAGATTGATGATTATGAGGGAATCTAAAAATGAGATGGATATATATAGGAAAAAATAATACTGCAGTACTCCCTGATAAATCAACTTAGTACAAAAGTCCCTCGTGTAATTTTTTTCTTTTTATCTAAAGAAAATTTGTTTTTTTTTAAAAAAAAATTGTTAATAATTCTTGTTCTCTTTTTTACTCTTGGAAAATGTAATGAGTGTATATTTTGTACTTCCTTCATCCCATGTCACTTTTCGAATAACGTGCAAAATATTTTGACTTTTAAAATAATTTTTATTACAAATTGTATAAAAATAAGAACTACTCGGGTCTTGTACTCCGAAAGTAGATTTCATCAATGGGTAATTTACCTAAATAAAACTAAAAGGCAATGACTTTCTGAATATAGGACCATATGTTTTTATTTCCCAATGTAGGATCATTGGTCATTATTTATTAATCATTATTCAACTAAATGTCCAGCATCACTTAGACATTATTCTTCTCACTAGTCATTATTGAGTTCTATTTAGGGAATAAAAAAGTTCAAGGGGCTGTTTGGCAACTTCTGAATAGGCAAGTACTGAACCTGTAAGAGGTCTGAACCATTAAGTGCTGAACCAGTAAGAGGTCTGAACCATTAAGAGCTAGTATATTGCTTAACTATTCAAAGGCAAATGTCTGATCAATTCAGATAAGAGGTCTTAACCATTTAGACTCTGTATAATACTTAACCATTCAGAGGCAAATCCCTTAACCATTCAGACATCTGAACCATTAAGAGGCTGAAACAAACAGTCTGAACCATTAAGTGCTGAACCATTCTGACATCTGAACCATTAAGAGGCTGAAACAAACAGCCCCTAAGTCCTACATTGAAAAATGACCCGTGCAAATTTCACTTCAATCAATTTAGTCGTTGCGATTGAAAGTTATTTTAGCTTAACCAATTAAACACCAAAAAATTACACTGGGGTACCTCATATTTTCTGCTTAGAACTCGTGTGTCCCATATTATTAAATTGTTGCATTGAATAATCATTATTTTACAATATTTTAATAAAATCTTTAAATTTCTAAGTTAAATAGTTATTATCTTAGTTATAAAAAAATCATTTCCTTATTTATATTTTCATTAAAAAAATGAATTAAAATTTATTTTATTACATTAATAATATATTTTAAACTTTATATTTTTAAAAATTAAAGTATTTATAAATTTTGTTTAAAATACATATTTTACTTCAAAATTTAAAGTATTTTATTAAATTTTTGTTTAAAATAAATAGCTAAATGGATGGAATGTATATTACCACAAATTTTAAGCACCCTTAAAATATTTTCAAATATATGAGATCTGTGAGTTCTTAATAGAAAATTGAGGGTTGAAAGAGTAATTTTTTTGTTCAAAAATACATCAAAAATTTAACAAAAAAAGATGTGATGAAAAAATTTATTTTATCATATGATAAATAAAAATTTATAAACAAATAAAAATTATCAAGATAATATAATAGTAGTTAACTTTCCAATTCAGTTTTACACTTTAATTAAATGTAAAGTATAAAATATGACGTGATAAGTATATTAATTGTGAATAGAAATTATACAATAGATTGGATAAGAGTTAAGAGAGGTAAAATAGACTTTTTAATGAAAAGTAGAATTTTTTTATGGGAATAGTAAACAAGGAAAGTGGAATATTTTGAAGCAAACACCATAAACTAGTTTTTACCCCGTGCTTCGCACGGGCTCGCATATTTTTCTATAAAATATATCTATATGTTAACATAGATATTTTATGATAACATTTTGTATGTTTGTTAAAACTTCAATTAATACATAAACATAAATCTATATTTTTAAAATGGAATGAAAGGGGAATGGTGTAAAAATTTAAACAAAGAGTTGTCTTTTAAAAAATTTAATAAATTTTATATAACCTTTAAAAAAGTAATTAATTAATTATTAGATATTAAAATATATTTTAAATTGATTAAGGACATATTAATATAATAATTAGAATATGAAAAGTTTTATATATACAAATTTATGGTAATTAAATACAATAATCATGAATTTTTTTTAAATGAAAAATAAACTAATAAATACCATTTGGACCCATAAAATGATGATACTATGCCATGCGGATAAAGAATTTTGACATGTCATATGCCACATGTCTCCACTACAAGTAATGAACTCTGTTTTACATATAAAGATAGGATAAAATAAGATCAAAACAAAGAAAAGTACAAAATAAGACTTATATATTTTTAATCCCCAAATAGGAGTTTGCAATTTAGCAATGTGATTGATGAATACCCTAGACGGGGTATACGGCCTAGCAATTAACAGGCCCGCAGGACATGAATCAGGCCGTAAATGAATCACACACGACCTAGTGGGTAAACCATGGCAGAGCTTTTGAATAGAAGGGACGCCTCATAATTATAGTCATACTCGGCAGCAAACCTACGGTCGGCCTTTGTCCGCAAGTACATCACCAACCAACACTTGTGACAACGACCTTGATGTCAGTTTGAACTACGTCACTAGCCACCCCACCGCAATCGCATCTTAAGGCGGAGAACTACCGACAGGGATCGGAGAACCCTCGAATCCCTGCCTAGCACGTCACACGAGAAATTCCCTTGCATTCCATGCGGAATCCCAAAGATATTGTATGCACCAAAGCGGTGATGCTGCCTAGCAATGTCAACTCCCCGCTTTACCACTTGGGTGAAACGTTTGGGACCAGGAATCCCGCGATGGATCCAAGTAGTTTCTGGTCCATGATGTGGGCGATGATGATGAGCCCAGCCATGATGGGCTTCTAAATGGCGATCCCCACTCAACGTCCGGCGATGGTCCTGCACAGGCCCAGCGAGAGGAGCCGCGAGTCATGACAGAAAACACGGAGTTTTTCGCATCGAGACTAAGAGAAATGATGACGGACCCGCGCGTCACTGCAAACCTGCAAGGCAAATGGACCAACCAGGATGCGGGACAACCTCACCAGCCAGACAACCGCGGGAAAGCACAGGAGGAACCAGCGCCCGAGAACCTGGTTGCATGCAAAGAAGACAAGGCGGAGGAGCCAAGACCCTGCGACCCCCTGAAGGAAGGACAAGATGAGAGTGAATTGCATGTATCCGTTTTCAGCTGGATGCGCATGCCTGCGAAGGAAAAGTTACACAACCGGATGAACACCATCGCCAGGGAACGACAAGCGGGTTGGATAATAAGGATCCGATGTGAGGAAATACTTTTTGCGCACCATCACAGCATGGCGGCAGAAAGACCCCGGCAAAATTTGACTCCAAATTCAAAATCAACTTGTGGTGTGCAATTGAAGGGGATGAGGGACGTGTTCGGGTCGGGCCGGGGTGGGGGGTTTACCGGGGGGTTTAGAGGAGCTAGGAACCGTCAATTTTACGAACGGGACACCTGAGCACCTCCGGGTCATCCATGACATTGCCGGGCAATGTTATGTGTATTATATATGCGGAGTATGTGTTTGAATGATTGGTGATTTACATACATGCAGACGAAGGCGACTGTGCAGCGTGCAGATCAGTCAATAATAATATTGCATCATCAGAGAGTGAGTAATAATTACTTAATGAATTTGGAAGTTTTTCGATATATTCAATACGTTGGGAAGATCCAAAGCTCCAATTTCCAACAAAGCCTGGCATCAGACATACTAGCTACTTGTACATTATGCATGCATCCATGCATTTATATGCATGCAAGGGTTCGTTGCATACTACTCCTATAATTGCATGTATACATATACCAGCTGGTACGGTATGCTGTACTTTAAAACAAGAATTGAATACAGCAAGCACCAGATGCGTTTGTTCGTACAGTACGTACTGCTCTCTACGTACGGCATAGATAGGGAGGAGGATTATTGCTCTCCTAAGCTAGTGGTTTAATTTTGGCTTTTTACCCTCAAAATTAATAAAGTTTAATTTTAGAATTAATTAAACAAAGGTTATTTTAGAAGTTTATACAAAAAAAAAATGTGTATTAGATTTTTTTATTTTAACCATTAATTAAAATTTCTTTCATTGTTGATAAAACTTAAGATGGGATATATACTCCCTCCGTCCATAATTAAAGTTCTTACTTTCCTTTTTGGTTCGTCCATAAATAATGTTCTCATTTCCTTTTTTAGTAAGTTTTCTTTATTAAAATGACCTAAATACCCTTTCTATTTCTTTTTTTCCTTGTTCCTTCCTGCACCAGCCCCCCTCCCTTTCTCTTTCTTCTCCTTTCCTTTTCTTTTGTCCTCTCTTCTCTTCTTCTCTAGAAACTTCCAATTCCTTCTCTCCTCTTTATTTCCTTCTTCTTCCTCCCTCTTTTCTTCACCCCCTCTTCCGATTCCTCGACCTTTTCTTCTTCTTCTTCTTCTTCTTTCTTTTCATCTCACTTCCACCCTTCGGATTTGGTCCAGCCACACTCCATTTTTATCTATTCTTATTTATTTTCCTCTTTTCGATTCGATCGCTCATATCTCTATCAGATCTGAGAAATCCGATTCAGATCTGTATGGAGATCGGCGGCGAGGAAGGATCTTCTCTGGCCGGAAATTTGATCGGTTGCCAGAAATTTGTTCTGGCCGGTTGGGTTGGGGGCAGTCATTTGGGCAGGGTAGGAATGGGTCCCCGGGGAAGTGGGGTAGGGTGGAGGGTATTTTGGGAAAGTCAAGAAAATTTTTACATTTTCTTAAAGTGCGTGCCCGGTCAAACCGGGAACTTTAATAGTGGACGGAGGGAGTATAAGACACTTGGCCTGAAATATATATCACTCCAGGAGTAAAAGAATAAATCTAATTAATTCTTTAATTCAACTCAAGAGTTTATATACTGATTACTTTTCCCTTCAATTTTCGTTATGGGATAGTTTAACACTCTGATCTCCTCAAGTGGACAACCGAGTTATTTTGAATTTAGTTGGTTGACCGGTTGCAAATGGACTTACCCTCCCCACAAAATGAAAGGATTTGAAAGTTCCAAAACCTAAAATACCATGAACTACTGGGCATGGACTACACGAATAATCGAGTTATATCGGCATATATAGAAACTACAGGGGGCACCCGCCCCTAGTCAATATATTTTTTAAAAAAATATACATTGTAAAAATTTTGAAAAACTGGTAAACTAAATTGTTAGAGTGCATCCCACATCAGAAATTCAAGAGTAAAAATAATCGGTATATAAGCTCTTGAGTTGAACTAACTAATTGATTGGATTCAATCTTTGGCGCAAGAATTTACAGCTAGCTTTGGAACGGAACCATACATGGGAAATCACATATCTATCTTCCTTATAATCGACGGGCACTAGGGTGTCAATGGGTCTATCGTACAAAGTACAGGTCTGATGGTACAAAGGAGCGGGATAAAGCGCGTTTGGTGGTCTTGGGAAATCATCAGGAGTTAGGTATTGATTTTACTAATACTTTTGCTCCCGTGGCAAAGTTAGCCACTGTTGGGGTACTATTATCTGTTGTTGTTGCCCGAGGTTGGCAAGTTGATCAGTTAGATGTTAACAATGCATTTTTACATGGAGATCTTGTGGATGAAATTTACATGAAGCTCCCACCCGGTTACTTTCACTTGTTTCCTGGTAAAGTTTGCAGGTTACGTAAGTCTTTGTACGGGTTGCGTCAATCTCCCTGTAATTGGTTTGCTAAACTTCGGTTAGCACTTCGACGCTATGGGTTCCGCCACGCCCATTCCGATCACACCCTCTTTGTCCTTAGTCATGGATCTGATATGCTTGTTGTTCTGGTTTATGTGGATGATATTCTTGTCGGTGGAAATAATCCCTCGTTGTGTTCTTTCAATCGATATTTGGATGAGTGTTTTCGTCTCAAGGATCTTGGTCCCATCTCTTATTTTTAGGGAATCGAGTGTGCTCGATCCTCGACTAGTATGGTTCTTAATCAGCGAAAGTACACTTTGGATATTCTTCAGGAACATAATTTATCTGGATGCAGACCTGCGGACACCCCGCTACCGACTACTCACCATCTCGCCAGGTCCACAAGTGCTGAGCTTAGGGATCCTGCTAAATACCGTCGTCTTGTTGGGCGTATTTTGTACTTGACTATTACTTGACCCGACATTTGTTATGTTGTTCATACTTTATCTCAATTTATGCAGGCTCCATGGTTGGATCATTGGAACGCTGCTCTCCGTGTTCCCCGATATCTTAAGGGGCACCCCAGTCAAGGTATTTTAGTCTGTTGTGATAATGATCGGACCTTAACGGCATTTTCTGATTCTGACTGGGCGAGTTGTCCTATCACACGACGCTCCATCATAGGTCACTTCGTTCTTCTTGGTGGCTCTCCTATTTCTTGGCGCACTAAAAAGCAAACTACGGTCTCCCGATCCTCCGCAGAGGCTGAGTATCGCGCCATGGCCAATGCATGTTTAGAAATCCGGTGGCTCCGCGGACTCCTTGCCGCACTCAGTGTCCCATGTGTCGCGACTCCGCACCTATATTGTGACAACAAATCAGCACTTTTTATAGCAACTAATCCGGTCTTCCATGAGCACTCCAAGCATATTGATATTGATTGTCATATTGTACGTGAATGTCTCCAGCGTGCTCATATTATCACTGCTTATGTCCCTACGAGGTTGCAGATCGCTGACATTTTCACGAAGGCTCTCCCTGGTCCTCTTTTTCATTCTCTTTTGTCCAAGTTGGGCATTTTTGATCTCCATGCTCCAACTTGAGGGGAGTGTTAGCGTATATTGTGTATATTATATGTATTATTTGTAAGTTTGGCATTTTACGTTGGGCCACGTCTATTGGGCTTGTACCTTGTATATATATTACCAATTGTATCAATGAAAGGCATCCAATTCATTTCACAAAATTCTACATAAACGCTTGGCCTCAGTAAAAAAAATTGTAGCCCCGATAAAAAAATCATTCGAAAAACAAAAATTAAATTATTTAAATGGAGTGTAATGTTAAAGTATTTGTACAAACAACAACAACCCAGTTGAATCCCACGAAGATTAAGGTTCGGAGAGGGTGTATTTACATTTTACACAGACCTTGCTCTACTGGATAGTAGAGAGGTTTTGTATTGTCATGTACTCCCTCCGTCCCAAAAAGAATGGGACGGTTTGACTTTTTGGAAAATAAAGGGAGGGATATTTTGGTATTGACTTTCCAAAAATACCCTTGATGTGATGGGTAGATTATTAGAAAAAAGGTATGATGTGATAGGTAGGGTATGAAAAAGTAAGGGGTAAAAGTAGTTTTTTTAATAGAAATGTAACAAACTTTACGGAACTCAATTTTTTTCTAAACGTAACAAACTTTTTGGGACGGAGGGAGTAGTTTGTTAATTATTTGGGTTTACTTATTTTAAGTTTGTTTAATTTGATATAAAATTTATTCTTTTTTCATTATAATTTTAAAGTACTTTTAAAAAAATTCAGGGGTGCAACCCTGAGTCTCTGTCTTACTATTGATCCCAGTCATTTCAATTCCTGGATCTGTCATTGTATATGGGTTACATGTCGTTTTCCCTTTTTATAACTAGGCAAAAGACTAGTGGACCGCTAAAAAGTAACTTCTAGACTGGTTAGATGAGCTGAAATTGGCTTTGATAACATGGTAAAATTTAGGATGGTGTGGAGATCTCTGGACTGAGTCATAAGATATCTCGGCTAAACCACATTAAATGGTATGGATATCTCTAGATTGAGTCATAAGATATCTCGGTTAAACCACATTAAAAGATTAAATCAAATTAAAAGCTTAATTAAACTCAAAAAATTATATATCAGTTACTTTTCTCTTTAATTTTTGATGTAAGACACTAACAATTATAAGTCAAATATTGATTGTGGCTGATTAATTAGATTTATCTCGTAAAATACTTTAATTTCAGCCTTTGTATTTTTAAAAAAAATTGATAAACAAAAAGTCAAGAACATTAGATTCTGGATGATTCTGTTAAAATATACGGAGTACAAGAACTTTTCCTCAGCTGACAAGTACCAGCTTGAACTTGTAGTTTCTTTGATTTTTTGACAGGGAACCAAAGTTTTATTAATTAAGAGGTCACGAATTGAAATTCTATTATTACCTAATTATACAAAAATTAAATCAATGTTTTACGTGCAAAGTTCTAAACAATTATGCTTAACTTTTTGTTTGAGTTGATTTCATGAGTTTCAAACAATTACACTTCACGTACTTTTTGTTTCAATTGGTTAAAGGACAGATTACATGGCGTCGTCTAAGCCTATTGCTATGAAAGAGCCTAGTCACACACTCATCTTTGCCAATTTCCGGATGGGAAACTAATTGGATGTTTAATTCAAAAATCAATCGGATAAAACTCAAATTTGTGACAAGAACCAATATTAATTGATATGAATTTTTGAACTGGCTTTACGACCATTGATTCGCCGGATTCTTATAGATGCGGAAGGAAGGATTTGAGATGCGGTCACATCTTTTCTAAATTCGCGTCTAGTCGCGCGAAATGGTAGAAAAACACACGTAAATTTCCAAAAAATTCTTGAAGGATAGAATTGGAAATTCAAAAGTCAAATGAATTTTTTACACGCAATCTCGACTCTAGCCAGGGGCTCTGCCCCTTGGATCGCGCAGGGGCTGTTGCCCCTTGAACCCTGCTCGGGCGCGCTGCCCCCTAGTCCTTGCCAAGGGGGGCGCTGCACCCTTGGATCTCCCGTTAAAACATGGCTTTTATAATAAAAAGCTCAATGAAGTGTTTGCCCTCGAACCCCCGCCAAGGGGGCACTCCGCACCACCAAACTTCTTTGGTAATTACACTAAAATATACGGAGTGTATAACACTTCTTGTTTTTCTAATTACACTAAAATGTATAACACTTCTTGTTGTCTTGTTTTCCTTTTTATTCGTTTAAAATTAATTTTTACGAGTATTTTTTTATTAAAAAATAGATGGTTTATAACATTTTTTTCTAAACTAGCTACTTTCTCGGTCTCAACTCTTTTCGCAATCAATGAGGATAACATTTGACTTAAAATTAATGGTTAAAATTTGTCATCAGTCATCAGTCAAAATTTGTCAAGATAATATATACCTCAAAAAAATAAACTTCACTGTTTTCATTTTTAATAATGTGTTAAATTTCGTGAGATCAAAGTGAGACAATATTTAGGTCGATCTCTACCACTGTAGTAGTCTATATATATACACCTTGGTTCCCATGACATTGGGAACCAATGTCATGGGATGACCCGGGGGCGCTCCGGTGCCCCGTTCGTAAAATTGACGGTTCCTACCCCTCTAACCCCCTCGGTAAACCCCCCACTCCGCCCCGACCCGAACGCACCCCCCACCCCCTTCAATTGCCCATATACATAAGCACCCATATATCCAAAGCATGGGTAACTAGATAGCTTAGCTTCCTCATCCATCATCTTCATTTCCATACCATATCTCATCTTAATTCACACTTTCTTATCTTTACTGCATGTAGCAGGTTTGCCTATATAAATTTCTTTTTCTTTTTATCAAATCCATTTGTTTTTTAAGTTAATCTGTTGTAAATTTGTCAGGATGGCATCATCATCATCATCATCATCATCATCTGGCACTTCATGCATTTGGACTCCCCGCCAAAACAAGGTGTTTGAGAGGGCTCTGGCTCAGTACGACAAGGACACGCCTGAGCGGTGGCAAAATGTGGCAATGGCCGTCGGTGGCGGCAAGTCCGCCGCGGAGGTGAAGAGGCACTATGATATCCTACTCCAGGATCTCCGCCGCATCGAATCCGGTCATTTTCCCTTTCCGGCTTACACCGGCCACTTGCACCTGCACTATCAATTATAATTGTTGGCAGTAATAATGCAGAGTAATAATATTAATTATGACAAGGTTTGCTTTTATTCAGCTTCCATTGTTGGGTAGATTCCTATTTTTGGTAGGAATAATTCCTATGTCTGTGTATGTATGTGTGTATCTATGTATGTATGTATATACACACACTCTCTTCTATATTTTCCTTTATTAATCTTAAATAAACATATTATCTACTCACTCGGCTTCTAAAAAGAGCTTCTATTTTGACTAATAGGTGAAATAAGAAGTGTCTATTTGTATTTGACTTTTTAATTTTGCTCTTGATTATGGTTAAAGTAAGATGTGACGGATAGATTATTAGTGAAAAAGTATAATGTAATAGATAAGGTAAGAAAAAATAAGGGTAAAATTGGGTTTTTAATAGAAAGTGGAATTCTTTTGGATAAAGATAAAAAAAATTAAAGAGGAAGTGTTTTGAAAAAATAAAAGGACTATGATTCAAATATGGTATCAAAATCTCTAGTGTAGATCCTCTTCTTGTTTTTAGTTCACTTTTTCTTTCTCAAATCATTCGTTCTTAATCAATCTTCCTTTTTCTTCTTTTTGTAAAACCAATAAAAAACAAAGCAAATCACAACAAAAGTAAAACCAAGAGGGAAAATAGAGGAAGAAGAATGAATACCTCAACAATCCACCGTTCCAAGAAAATCAACCAATTCTTTTTAGTATACTTTTTTCTCTCTGGAATTATTCATTCTTAATCAATCTTCCTTATTCTCTTCTCTAAAACCAATAAAAAAAATCTAAAGCGAATCACAACAAAAGTAAAGCTTAGGGGCGAAATAGACGAAGAAGAATGAATACCTCAACAACCCATCCTTCTAAAAAATCATAAAAGATTTTCATAATTGAGAAAAGAAATAGGGCATAATAGAGTTTAGGATAAATTGTTAATCTTTAATAATTGAGAGAATACTTATATAGAGAGTGTACAACAAAGAGCTCCTAAATACATGGAGGAGGATACTAGCCGATTGGGGTGTCGTCAGAAACCCCAAGCTTGGAACGAATTCGAAGAAACAATGCAGTTGGCAAGGGTTTCGTCAAAGCATCTGCAATCTGATCACCAAAGCATTATGTTGAACCCGGAGGTGCCTATGAAGTGACTAGCTCACACACAAAGATATAGTCCAAGGCTAAGTGCTTCATACGAGAATGAAAGACTAGATTTGCAGACGTATGTAGCACCAAGGTTATCACATAACAAAACGGGTGGTGCCGAAATAGGAAAACCAAGTTAAGCTAGGAGATTCCGAACCCAAAGTATTTCAGCGGTGGCGTGAGCAAGAGCACGATACTGAGCTTTAGTTGAGGACCTCAAAATGGACTCTTGACAAACAGGCTTCTAGGAAACAACATTAGAACGCAAATAAAGAACATAAACAGTAGTTGAACGCCCCCCATCATGCACCCCACCCCAATCAGAGTCCGAGAAAATGGTGAGAATGGAGGGAGCATCATTTTGAAGATAGAGCCCATGAAAGGTCGTTCCACATAGATAACGCAAGATACGCTTAAAATTAACAGCTTTCCAGTGAGTAAGAGTAGGAGCATGCATGTACTGCAAAAGTTTGTTGACGGCAAATGCTAAATCAGGGTGAGTGATAGCTAGATACTGAAGCGAGCCAAGTAATGGGCAATAAGAAGTCTGATCAGCCGAAGGAGGGCCATCAGCAAGCAATAACAGTTCTTAGATCCCAGTGTACACGTTTTTACCCAAATAGCCATTAGACCTAGCAGGTACCACATGGCTCTAACTTACTATACTTATGGCATACCTTTTCACTAATCCATTCAGGTTATTTCTTAGAGTTCTTTTAGTTGATATATCCAACATTCATTAAATAATGGATGATATAACATTCATAAATCCACAATGCATTCAACATAATCAAATAGCGGCCTACCACTAGACATAAACACCCACGTTTACCATCATGCAACACACAGATTCTCGGAATCAATCCTTGACGAAAACACAAATCGGCAGACCCGTTATGAGGTACCAGACAGTACCTGTCACAGTACGGGATACCGTCCTCATGGTACCTGGGTACCGGTCCTAACAACCAGGCGACCACCGGCGACTTCCTGTGCTTATAAGTTTTTCATTGATTCAATTCCCATGATACTCCAAAGGTTTCTTTACTCATTAGTACTTGAAATAGTTAAGAAAATATAATATTGATTTGTAGATATATGAAAACATTAACGAAAATTAATATTAATTTGTAGTTATATATTAAGCTCTAGATATATCAAAGGTTTTTATATCATTTACTTATTGACTCCAAGAAATAAATGTAAATTAATTATTGCAATTTTTTTAGCTTGCAAAGAAAGATTTTAAAAAGCATCCTCCTCGTACAATCATTTCCTTATTTTGGCTGTAACAAATAAATTTAAATTAATAATAGCATATGTTATTTTAGTTCAGCCAAAAGTTTTATATTAATGTTTACAAACAGTAAGTTTGTAAAATTTGTGATAATTTTACTCATGAAGAAATTTCTCATCTTTTCAATAAGAATTTTGAAAAATGTTGTTTGATTAATTGATTTTTTTTGTAAAAATACAATTCTTTTTGTGCACAGTACCCCATCGGAAAAGTGTGAGAAAAATATTCGGTATATAAGTTCTTGAGTTGAACTAACTAATCGATTGGATTCAATCTTTTAATTTGGTTCAACCCAAGTGTCTTATTACCCAATTCTGTGATTGGTATCCAATTCTAAAATTCTATCGACAACCAACCAAAAGAATCTAGGGGAAGCCACAGTATGAATATTTGCAAAGAAGAAAATGAAATGAGAATCAAGGATAGATACATTCATTCATCTTAATGATCTTTCAGAAGAGAATGGCGAGAACGAAGATCAAGAGGATGGTGAGAAGAATAAACCCAATCCAGCAGAGCAGAGTCTTCTTCTTCTTCTTCATCTTCTTCGCCCGATCCAATTCCTTCGACCCGTCTTTCACATACGACCCGGCATTCACCACATTCTGCTCTATGTTGTTCATCTGCTCCCCTTGAGCCTCCACCATCACCGCCATGTCCAGGAACACCTGGTGGAGCTCCGCCAGGCTTTTCTGAATCTCCTTCACCGCCTCGTTCCGCTCTTGGTTCTCCTTTGCTATTTCCGATGCTGCCGCAACCGTCACTCCGCCGGCCATCAGCTTCTCCACCGTCTCCTCGCTCGGCTCCCGCCCTGTGGCGGCGCAGTAACTTCTCTTCAGGCCTTCTTTGTGCTCCGTCACGATCTCCCCTCTCAGGGACTGGAAATCGTTCATCAGGTCCCGCAGTTTCTGCCTCAGGCCGTTGGTGACGGAGATTCTCGTCCGTGCGATTGGGGTTTGATCGGATCTGGAGGGGTTGGATCTGTCTAGGGTTTCGAGCTTCGTCTTGATGATCTTCGCCTTCCTGAGGACGGCGACCATGTCGGAGTTGATCCGGTCTCTGAGGCCGTGCAGAATCTTGGCGCTCTGCGAGGACTTGCTCTGCTCGTTGAGATCTTGAAGATCGAAGAGGAGATTGGAGATCTCATCCATGGCGGACTTGATGGACCCCACCTCTTCGAAGAACAGAGAAAGCTTCGTTTCGTCGGCCGGGTCGAGTTGACCCATCTCCACATCCGGATTCGGCCCGGATTCGAGATCCTTCATCGCCTGCTTCTTCAAATCGACGTAACTCATGAACGACTTCGTCATCAGATCGTTCATCTTCGCTCCGATTCTGCAAAAACCCCAACAGCAAAAAAGAAAATCAATATTCTGCAAAATGGTTGTTGATTTCACTAATTTGACGAAGAAATTAGAGAGGAGATAAAGATAACCACCTGGAAGGAAGTGAATTTCTTGAAAGATCTGATGAAGCGTGCAGAGAGAGAGAGAGAGAGATGGATGGAGAAGAGTGCAGTGAAGGATTTTAATGGCGGTAGGGAATGCTCCTGCTTCTGTGAGAGTTATCTTTCAAAATTCAAATTGGAAGAATGTCGTTACAAAAAATAGCCGTTTTTAGTGACTGTGTGCATTTTGGGTTCAGAGTTTAGACCCGAATCGAACCAAAATCTAAGTCAAAACAAAATGAGTCAGAACCAATACGTAAGGTTGTAAAACGAACTATAAATATTGATCTGATTCTTGATTCGTATTTGAAACCAATAATTCGTATTTGAAAAAATGAATATGAACAAGAATATAAATATTTATTAGATTTCGAAAGAAAGCGAATATGAATACGAATGTATATGTATTCGATTTGATATATTAACGAATATATTCGAATTTAAATATAGAAACTTATGCCTAATATATATTTGTTTCATAATAAAAGTACTTGGGGGCTGACTACACACATCCTCCAACACTCTAGAGAGAAAGACCAAAGTAGGAGTAAACATTGAAAATATATCAAAATACGACTTCCATGTTTTTATTCCTGAAATAGGACTTAAAATGCATTTACATTACCAAACATGGTCATGTACATTAACAAAAAGTATAGTAATGTGCACATGTACAGTGTCACACTGCAACTATATAACCACAGTGTGAAATCCTATTTCAAGAACAAAAACATGAAAGTCTTATTTAGGTATTTTTGTCTATGTTTTAGTCATATTTAGGGTGATTTCTAAACACTCTACTCTCGTGGGATCTAACTAGATTGTTGTTGTTGTAGACATGTCATCTTTAATATTCTATTAATTTTAGAAAAAAGCTATAGGAGTAAAATATTGAAAATATAACAAAATAGGAGTTATGTATTTTATTCTCAAAATAAGAGTTAATATGCATTTATAGTGTCAATCATGATCATGTACCTTATTAAAAACTATTGTGAATTGTTTATATACAGTACCACATTGCCACAATGTGAACTCTTATTTTATAGATAAAATATAAAGTTCCTATTTTGGTACATTCTCTATGTTTCACTTCTATTTAGGTGATTTTTTATAATTTTTTGAAGCTATAAAACAAAAAAAAAATAAAAAATTGTACTTTATAAAAGAATGCGGAGACGAATCGAATGCTGGAATTTAATATCCAATCGAATACGAATATTAATAATTATTCAAATACAAACGAATGTGAATATGAATAATGGTATCATTTTTCAAATATGAATAAAATTTCATAATATTCGATTCCATTCGTTTGTTTTACAATCCGATCAATATGGATCATATCACGCCGGTCCCGTTTTTGGGATCCATCGTTCTACCAATTCACCCGCTGGATTGTTAAAATTGTACTCCATACTACTCAATGTAAATGTATCTTTATTATTACTTAATCTTTAACCTTTTTTTTACCCATTTTCAATAATTCTTTGATAAAATAATATATTTATGTCACATTTAGCTTTATTAAAATTTGACATACTCCTCCGTCTCAAAATGTTTTACACTTTACTCAAAATGAAACAAAATTCCAAGTTTTTTAAAATTTATTTTACTTAAAGATTAATGTAGAATTCAAAAATAAAATTTATATATTTAACCAAAACACACAAATAGTATGTGCTATCGTAAATGGATGTGATAACAAGTTTATTACCACCTCTCAAGTGTGTTGCCCTAAAACCACACAAGTCAGTGTGAATAAGATTTAGTGGTTGTGTGATTCGTTATATCATTTTTTAAAATCAATCTTCTAGTTGGCTTTGCTTCGACTCTCAGTTTAGTCCACTTTAGACTTTAGTATGTATTCCTTGTTTATAAATTTCTACAAAGAATTATTGTTATTATGTCCTAGCTAGCTTACCATGGCACAAACTAAAAGACTCACACAAATAAACAACAATAGTTTTATTGCTATGTTTACCAAGAGTCATTATATTGAGCTTAAAGAGCCCATTAGACTCTTATTCTTCTCCTATGAAGACACCATTTTTGCTCTAAATAACATTGTTAGATGCAAAACTGTATTTGTTGAGAGTGCTTTATAACAAGTTCTTGTGAATTTCCGGCATGTACAATACACCGTTGAATGTAAGCTCCTTGGTAAATAACATCTTGAGTTTCACTTTGCCTACGCTTCAACAACAAATTGGAGGGTGTTGTCATGCAAAACTGCTAGAAATTTACCACGGTTGACACCACAAATGATAATCGTCTATAAATTTCTGCACATAGAGATGATAATCATTTGTGAGTTCACAAAGAATTATTGCCTTTGAATGTTAAAAACTCACAAATAGTTATCATCCACGGTATCAATTGTAGTGAGTTTCTAGCATGGCTCGTTGTCTTCCAAACATTGTCACTATTATTATTTTAAATGGATGGTGATGTAGCAATATTATTCCTATAAAATACTCCCTCGCCGATAAAATTTCTTTTCATTTTTCATGACTTTAACCATTAATATCTTTTATAAAATTCATCGATAAAATCTCTTTCTTATAAAATTTCATTTGTTTGGTAACTTGATAAAATAAAATATTCTTGTCATCTCTTGTTTTATTAAACTTTTGATGTATTTTTTTTAGAAATGTAAGTTTTATTTTTATAATAATTTGTAAATAAAAATCATTTTAAAATTTGTAAAATTTTACACATCGTTCAAATAGGAAATATCATTTTGGAATGAAGGTACTACTTTGAAATCAGCCCATACTTATCCGGGGAAATGAAAATGCTTTCGTCCAGAACAATCTTCCAAGTGACTAATAAAAAGAACCAAGTAATGCGTGACGCACAAAGTTCAACTAAAACCAAGAAACTCCAACCCACCTCCTGAAGTCCTCTGTCTACCCATGTGGAGACATATTTATAGAATTGAAAAACTTACTCAGATGCCTCGTGCCATTCTCTAACTGCTCCAATTCAATTCATCGCTGAAGAACTTCCAACAAACAACTCCTCATTCTTCAACAGAAATCTATGCTGTATATATTGATAAAACTTTTAACCATATGATATCTCATAAAAATGAAACGTACTAATGATCATCTGTATTCGGTTTACATAGTTCTTTGAATATTAAGGTCAAAGTTTATAAATTTTAAACAAGAAATATGAAATTGAAGAAATTGTCAGACTGAAGGAGTGATAAATGTCTAATGGAACTTTTGTAGCTTAAGCTCTACAAAAGTCTTCAAACAGCAGCAAAGAGCCCATCACCTAGCATCAAATTAATCAAACTTTGTTCTTTCCAGCAAAAACCAAAAAAAGGCCTAAAATTGGGCAAGAGTTGTCAAGACTACTTTGCCTTACGTTTCTTGCCACCCTTTGCCTTGATAGGACGTCCTTTTGGTTTAAGCTTTCCCTTCCCTTTACCTTTGGCACCCTTCTTCGCCGTCCCATTATTTCTTGAATCCTTTTTCATTCGTCTATCAACAAGCACTTTACCTTTGCCGGGCCTAACTTGAACCCCTTTCTTTGCCACCACATATTCCCTTTCGGGTCTTTTGGGATCAGCCTTCTTGTAGAGTTGGTCAATCATCTTCCTCTTTGAACGGTCTGGAATATCTGCCGTGTCTGATATAGAGTTGGCTTTCTTGCGTATCTTCTCTAGTTTTCTATGGGCAGCCCTCTTCTTTCGGGCTTTCGCCTCTGCTACCTTCTTAGCAGGCCGGGCGTCAATTTCTCTGAATTGGGCCTTCATCGCAGCAACTTCCTCCTTAGTGATGGGCTTAATAGGCTGGTGATGCTTCTGTTCGTCATCGGCAAACCACTTGGGCAGACCTTTATCGTGGAACATGTATTTATTGTAGGCATCATCAAGCATGTGTTCCCTCTGCTTTTTAACAAGCATCTTCTTGGCATAGGCTAGAATTTCAGCCTTAGTGTCAGGGTCGCCTTCGTCCGAATCGTCTGAGGAAGATGAGTCACTTGAATCTGTGTGTGGGGCCGGGACTATCTCAAAGTCTTCGGTGACTATATTGGACGTGGCAACTGGCTGAACCACACTTTTGGCCTGTTTCAGAGATGATGCAACTTTTTCCTTATGGGATGTCTTTTTGGCAGTTTTTGCAGCTTCGTCTATTGTCATTTCATCTTCACTGTCATACTTGTCCACAATATCCTGCTCATCCGGTTCAGTAAAAATATCTTGGTTGAACCACTGTGCCGCAATCTCCTCTTGAGTTGGTTCGTCTTTGAGTGGGACCACTAGTGGGTTTGGTTCATCATTTCCATCATCATTCGCTGTTTCTTGATCAGAATTAACTATTGGTTCTTCATTGTCCTCCTAAGAAAGAGCGAAGAAACAGGTTAAGTGTGGTAAATACAATTATATCTTTTCATAATTTAATTTATAGTTAATACTCAATTTAGTTCATCACTTGTACTCACTGCGTCCCAAAGAGTTGGTCGTCTTTGACTTTCCACGGGGAACACTTTTTTTTTCCACGGGGAACACTTGAATGTTATTACATAACATAACCATTTAAAAAAAAATTGATGAATTATTTTCCCATAATACCAATCAATGAATTTTTTATTAAAAAATGATCAAAGTTTGTAACACTTGCCCATAAGAAATCAAAGTGGACAAGCTCATTGCAACGGATATTCGGAGAGGGTACAGCTTTACTCATTGACTGTGAACACAATTTACTTGCTGATTATGCAACTAAGATTCCATTTAGTCCTTGAAGGTGCTAATAATTAAGAAGGCTATTTTTATACAGTAACGACTAATATGGGTCTAAATTTACTAGACAGGCAATTTTTTTGTTCTTTTTTAGATCCAAATATATCTGAAGAATAAATGCTGTCCAAGATTCGCAGTCATGGACCAAATAAAGTTTAGGACCAAAATAAGAGACTTGAACCTATATTATAGAGGGAACATGTTTCAGTTACTCCCTATGTCCCGCAAAAAAGTGTCCACATTGGAACTGGGACATTTATAAAAAAGGGTAAATTTGTGCAGTTATAATTTATTAGGAAAGAGAGGAATCATATGGGTCACACAATTCTTTCTTAAAAGGGAGGTGGAGCCCTTTCTTTGAAATGTGGCATTCTTTGCAGGAAAGGAGTATTATTTTACGGGGAGAATTAGACCTCACTCACAGTACCTCTAAGAGTTCTTCCTCGTGAGATTTTTTGGATCGCTTTCTTTGTTTAGTTTTCCCTTCCACTTTAGAAATATATGTCTCATAGGCCTTATCAAGCATCTCTTCCACCTGTTCATCATATCTAGAAATAGAGAAAATTATTATTCAATAATGTACTAATGGTAGAGCATAGAAACAGAGCAATCATTATGCTTTTATCTTTAGCAGAAGTACCGCTTGCGCTCTTCTTCTGAGTCTAAATCACTGGGTGTACCATCTTGCGCTTCGGTATCGCTTTTGCTATCT
Source organism: Cuscuta australis (assembly GCA_003260385.1). Taxonomy (NCBI): domain Eukaryota; kingdom Viridiplantae; phylum Streptophyta; class Magnoliopsida; order Solanales; family Convolvulaceae; genus Cuscuta; species Cuscuta australis. The sequence goes on along the minus strand of NQVE01000098.1, from coordinate 4,337,224 downwards.
TCACTAAATCCTTCATCAAATTCCTGATACTCTTCATCATCAACGGCTACTAGATTTTTCTTGCCCTGAATATGATACACACATCAAATTATACTGGGTATATATAGGTATGGAAAATATAAAGGGATTCAAGCCTTACTCTAATTTCAAATTTACATTAGATATGCATAATGAACAAGAGTCTCACCATTAGGTTCTCATATATTTAGTGCATACATAATGTAAAAACAAGATCTCACTAGTTGGCAAAAGATTACAGTTTTCCCTCAACAACAATCGGGTGGAATCTCACAAGTGAGATCCGGAGATGGGTGGGTACACGCAGACCTTAAACCTACCTATAAGAGCACTGGTAATGGTCATGAAGCCCCGGGGCTTCAAACTTTCTCTCTCTGCCACGTCGGCTTTAACTTACACCCAAAATTCACTGGAAATGGTTTTGAAGCCCCGGGGCTTCAAATTGGGGCTTCAAACCTTCATTTTTTACATTTTTAAATATACATCTTCTAAATTTAAATTAATAAATTCTTCTTGGCCATCTTCCCACCATTGAATACAATTCGTCGCGAAACAACAAAAAAATAAAGCTCTTCTTTCATCGTCGGAAGATGAACCCATTTTTAAATTATACTGGAGTATTTTATAAATATTTATAATAAATAATAAATATTTTTGAGAGAATATATAGTAATAAAGAGAGATTTGTGAGAGAGAAGTGTGAGAAAGATGTACGAGAAGGGGGGATTTTATAGGTTTTTTTTAATTGGGGGGGGGGGAACGGCTATATAGCCGTTGGGAAGGGGGAGCCGGCTAAAAAACGCAGCCACGCCGCGTCAAACGTATGACGCTGGGCGACTCACGTCGCTTTAACGCCGGAGGGGGGCGGTGTTTCACGCCCCCGGGGCGTTAAACACCCGTTCAAGCCGGCGGGTGTGAGGACCATTACCAATGCTCTAAAAGTAGATAAGTTGTTTCTCGAAGACCCCCGGCTCAAGAAAACAAACAAAAGATAAGGAAAATGATTCAGAAAGAGACCTTGATAGAAGATAGAGAAAACAAGTCCAGATCAAAATATCCATCCAGTGTTGCATCCGCTTGCACACCCTGTGCTTTCCGAGCTTTCTCCTGGAATTCAAGAGGGAGGGAGGGGAGAGAAGAATAACAAGAAAAGAAAACATATATTATTAGAATATCACTCCACTTCCAATATTAATATAAAAAATATTGTAGTTTCCATTTATTTTCAAGCACTCTTTAAGATAACCACCTATATGATGATCATATAGTGTGATGAGCAAAGAACTTAAAATCTGATCATCAAAAACTAGTGCACGCTAGCAAAGCAATCTATTTGTTCACTTTCCACTTGAGGCATAGAATTAAATCAAATAATAGTGCACAATTTGAAGCCATCTATTTCCACATGTTATAACATGATAAGATGTGGGACTTATTTTCCAGTCAAGCCATCTATATTCATTATGTTTTGTTCAAGGCATGACTCTAATTTCTACGCCTTGAATAAAAGGTGATCAAATACACCGGGATAGCCCAAAATAGGTATAGGACAAATACACCGGGACGGGTGGAGTATTTCAATACTGGAGTATGGAGTGAGGGCATATTGATGAAAAAATAACTGGTCATTCCTATGGATTAAAACAAGAATATCAGTCAGAAACCTCTAGAAAACATTGTTGTAGTCCTTCTATGATGTGGAAGCAAATTATGTTACAATAACCCCCAAGTTTGAAACCACGGATGACAATTTGTGAATCTTTTCACACATACAGTGCAGAAAGACAGTAGTTACGTGTGAAAGAATTTTACAGATGGTTGTCATTTAAAGTGTCAAACTTGGGGTTATAGGAGCATTATTGTAGAAACAAATCATGCAATGTCCCATTTAGCCCCGGCTCAATTACCCACTTCCCAAAAGTGAGCAAAATTTGGACGCTTATTTCCCCATGTTCCCACTTCTCACTTTTTGGTCTATGTGGCAAAAAAAATGGCCGAACACACTAGGACGAAGGAAGTAGTATTCTAGTAACCTCAGTGAATTATCAAATTTCAGTATTTAACTTTTTACACCAGCAAGCTCAGCAAAATACTCCCTCCGTCCCATAAAGGTTTGCACAGTTACTATTTCTGCTTCACAGTTTAATCATTTTCTATACATAATTTCATTACTCATTTGATAAAATAATAGTGTTGTCATATCATGTTTTGTAGAACTCTTCAGATACTTTTAAATTATATAAATTTTGTTCTTTAATTTCAACTCAATTTTCATATAAATTGAATTGAAAATAAATTTAGTCAACCATCGTAATCCGCATCGGGAAAACTATTATGGGACAGGGATTAGTTGTTTAACGGAAAACTTTTAATGTAGTTCTTAAATATATAATTTTGTTCACTGAATCTAAATTGTGTAAAACTGTAAATACGTTAGAGTCAAGGTTTGTCATCTAAATGAGTAAGTGCCCTACATGTTTAAGGTGGGGTATTAAGTAAAAAATCATTAACTACAGCTAAGGAGGCCAAAACATAAATGCTAAACACGAACAGCAAACCTTAGCTAATCGTTTTGCTTGAAGCCTCTTTTCCCTTTTCTTTTTCCTTTCAATTGTGTGGGTTAACTCCTCCATTTCATTAAGAATTCTTTCATCTTCATCTTCCTTGCTCTCAGGTTCAACAGGCGTGGAAGGGGCAACACTTTTCTCAGATGGAGATAGTGCTTTTCGTATATTCATACGCCATCTACAAGGAAAAGCAAGATTTTAACCTCATCAATCTTACATACAAATTATGCTGGTTTGTAAGATATACTCTTATAAAGCAAAATCCTACCAAGAAAATAAACAAAACAACAAAAATTAGATACATAATAAGATAAGTATTTAGTTCCTTACTTTAAGATATGCTTGAAATCTTGCTTTCCTAAAATACGCAGATCATCACATAGCGCTTTAACCTATAGATCATTACACAATTTTAATGGAAGTTGATGTAAGTTGAGCTGGTCAGACAATGGTTAAGCCTATTGAATCCAATTGGGGACTGAACTCGACGTCATATACATTAAGCATGGTTAAAAGTTTATACCTCCTCTGTTGTAAGAGCATGTTCTCTTATAGACAAACAAGCAGGATCATCAAAGGATATGGAAGTAACTGAACCAAGGATGTCAAGAGGAGCTTCAGACCAAATAAATTCTGCTGCAGAGCCCACCTTCCGCAAAATTGAAACACCATCTTCGTACCTGCAACAGAATCCCTAGTTAGAAACAAACTGATATGTATAGAAATCTGCATTATGTCACTACTAGTTTGAGAGAATAAAAATGCCTTGCATGCAGAAAAACTGCAGTAGATGAAACACCATTAAAAGGAGGTATGTTTCTACATGAACACTTTAAAGTTTAAACCATGTTTGCAATTGTTGAATGTTAAGTCATCAAAGACAAAAATTAACTTTTTTTCATTAACTGAATTACAGTTAACTAAATAGAGATAGAAATTAGGATTCACCCTTCTCGGTTCCTCTTTTGCTTCGTTGCTCTGAGGACATCAATCACCTACATAGAACGAAATACCTCAAATTAAGTGTTTGCAAGCACATGCAAACTTAAAGCAGCAAAGCATAAATAGAGAGAAATTAATAAGAAAATGTGCTTGATGTACCTTTGGGGGTTCTTTGCCTCCTTCAAAGAGGTGTTTAATATCAAAAAGGCGAGGGTCAATCTTTGCGGGGGCCTTGTACTTCAAACCAATAATGTAAATTTCTGCGGATGACGAACGACTGGCTAAAGGTTTGTCAACTTCAACCTTTTCAAAAAGCTACAAAGGAAAGTTACATGTAAGAAGCCATATCATTCCTCTCCAAAAAAAAGTAAAACTCCATTAAAAAGGCAATTAGACCCAACAGAAAGAAACCTGTCGCAAACAGTACAGGACAGCATTGTAGTCTCGAGACCTGAAAACCTGCAGAAACCATGTAACATTTAAGCTTTCTGTGCAACAAGCTTATATTCCAGTCATTTTCATATGGAGCTTTCCAGCATCCAAGTACTATGATGCTGCCAAGTATATTACTCTGTATACAGAGAGCCGTGTTTGACAATATTGGATACCATCAGATCTCGCCTCTAGCTACACTAGAAAGTTGAATGTGGCCAAGTGTCTAATTTCTAGACATATCAGTAACCGCTTTTGTACTAAAAAAACCTCACTCTATCCCATAAAGATGTGCAAAATTTGATTGGTTCTTGTCTTGAGTAAAGTAGAAGTGTGTGGCTGAGATCTATGCAAAGGAGAAAAAACACTATGAACCATATGTTGTTTTCCGTTTATTGAAACATGCACATCTTTTTGGGACAGATGGAGCATCTTATCTAGATGTGTTGGCTGAATTGTTTATTGCATAGAAATGACTGAAACGTGTAGAACCAGAGCGTGTGAAATAAAAAGAAACCCTTCTAATCCATACTCTTTTCTTTTAACTTCTTAAAGAAAAACTCAAACTTTTTGCATTGTCAGACTTATTGAATCAGTTAACCACGCTGCAAATTAAGCTCATTTTTGTCAAATTTTACTTTAATAACAAAAATGGCTCATTATGTTCACAAATACATCAAGGAGAATTCAGATAAAACTCATCCTCACCAACTGTTTGCTCAATAGTACAGATTTTGCTCTAGTAATTCAGAGTGTTTTTTATTA